>SJYT01067836.1:192625-234056 GCA_006410635.1 Cephalophus harveyi | reverse complement strand
GAAGTAAGCCAGAAAGAAAAACACCAATACAGTATACTGACACATATATATGGAATTTAGAAAGATGGCAATGATGACCCTGTATGCGAGACAGCAAAAGAGACACAGATGTATAGAACGGACTTTTGGACTCTGTGGGAGAGGGAGAGGGTGGGGTGGTTTGAGAAAATGGCATTGAAACGTGTATACTATCATGTAAGAATGAAGCACCAGCCTATCTTTGATACAGGATACAGGCTTGGGGCTGGTGCACGGGGATGATCCAGAGAGAGGATATGGGGTGGGAGGTGGGAGGGGGATTCAGGATTGGGAGCTCGTATACACCCGTGGTGGATTCATGTCAATGTATGGCAAAACCAATACGGTATTGTAAAGTAAAATAGAGTAAAAATAAAATAAATTTTTAAAAGTCACTTCTTTAAAATGTCAATACTGTCTTTCTTTGGTGGAATTTTCTTTTTGCAAATAATAATAGGTCTATTGGTGGCTTTCCAAGTGGTGCAGTGGTAACAAATCTACCTGTCAATGTAGGAGACACAAGGGAGGTGGGTTCGATCCTTAGGTTGGGAAGATCCCCTGGAGAAGGAAATGGCAACCCACCCCAGTATTCTTGCCTGGGAAATGCTATGGGGAGAAGAGCCTATTGGGTGACAGTCCAGAGGCTTGCAAAGAGTTGGATACAACTGATTACACACACAAATACACACACAAAAAAAATAGGATTATCACTTTCTTGGTTCCAGTCATTTTGACTGAAACCAATCTAGTAGGAAAAGGGATGCAGTTTCACTTATATAATCCACAAATAAATTCACCTAAAAAAGGAATCCTTAAATTTTTATAGTTAATTCATTTCTACTTCTTTGCCTGAAATGACTCTCCTCTTGTTCTCATGGCTTGTTACATTGGTGAAGCAGTTTCACTTTACAGAAATGATGCTCTCAGAAGAATTAACATTTTCTGCTTGGGCTGACCAATTTAGAAAAATTGCTTTCTTTACCTTAAAATACAAAATCCTCTCCCACACTAAGTAAGTCAAAGGGGTGAAGGATATGAGTAAAAGAAAAGAAACATGTCTACAGTATGTGCTTAGTCACTCAGTCATGAGCGGCCCCATGAACTGTAGCCTGCCAGGCTCTTCTGTCCGTGGGAACTCTCCAGGCAGGAATACTAAAGTGGGTTGCCATGCCCTTCTCCAGGGGATCTTCCGAACCCAGGGATCAAACGCAGGTCTCCTGCATTGCAGGCAGATTTTTTAGTATCTGAGCCACCAGGGAAACCTGTGTCTATAGTAATGGATGTTTATAGTGGGAATGAACCATGACTTGGGTCCCAGTTCCTTCAGACACCACCAGTAGATGGGTGTCCTGGATCAGAAACCCTGTGCTCCACCACCAGGCCCATCACTTACAATCTGTGCTGACAGTCCTGGAGTTTGGGACCATTTTCCATGGAGGATAAGTGCTCAACATTGGAAAATTTCCTTCTACTCAGAGGCACAGCAGGAAACAAAAGCATGATGAAATTTCATCTGTGAGTAAGTTGGGTATGAAAGACATACATGGTTGACATTGGCAATGAGGTACACTTAGGACCAACAGACATCAGGAAGAAGATAATGCTGTGGACCCTAGAGCCCCCATCTAGAATCAGAAAAAAGGGGGACTTCTCTAGTGGTCCAATGGCGAAGACTCCGCACTCCCAACGCAGGCGGTCCAGGTTCCATCCCTGGTCGGGAACTAGATCCCACATGCTGCAACTAAAGATCCTGCATGCTGCAAGAAGACTGTAGCTCCCACGTGCTGCAACTAAGAGCAGGCACTGCCAAATATATAAATACATTTTTAAAAACCAAGCAAAAGAGTGGAATAGATGTTCTACCAAAGAAGACAGTCAGGTGGCAAATGAGCATAAGGAAGAAGGTTTCAAATCATAAGAAAAAAGGTTTTACATCATAAGATATTAATAGAAAAACAAATTAAAACCACAATAATGGGTGAGAAATACCACTGCTCACCCATTAGGACAGCTAAAATATTAAAGTCTGACCACACCAAATGGCTCAAGGATATGGAGCAAGTGGAGCTCTCATACTCTGCAGGCGGGAATGTAAACCAGCACAGATTTGGAAAACAGTTTGGCTATTTCTTAAAACTTTAAACTTGTGACAGCTATGTGATCTAGTCATTCTACTTTTATGTTTTTACTCTAGACAAGTAGAGAGCCTACGTCCATATAAAAATTTGCCTATATATATTCTTAACTCCTTTATTTGTAACAGCCCCAAGCTTCAAATAACTCAAATGCCCATCAACTGTGAATGAACAAACTGTGGCACCAAACCCATACAATGGAATAATATTCCACAACATAAGGATTGAACCTCTGATACATACAATGACATGGATGTCTCTCAAAACAGTTATACCAAGAGAAAGAAGCCAGTTTTTAAAAGTAAACACTGTGTAGATCCATTTATGCAAAAGTCTAGAAAATGCAAAATAATCTACCGAGCTAGAAAGTAGATAACTGGCTGCACGGGAAGGGGCTTATGGGTAGAGAATGGCAGGGTGCAGCTGGAAGAAAGCATTAGAAAGAGTTGTGAAGGACTATCCTGGTGGCCGAATGATTAAGAATCTGCCTGCCATTGCAGGGGACATGGGTTCAATCCCTGGTCTGGAAAGATCCAACATGTCACAGGGCAATTAAGCCCATGTGTTGCAACTACTAAGCCCACATAACCCAACAAAGATCCTGCGTGCCTCAGCTAAGACCTGATGCTACCAGAAATCAATTTTTTTTTTTAAAGGAGGCATCATGAGCAAAGTTCTGGAGATGATGGGCACATTCTTTATTGAAGGTGGTAATGGTTTCACTGGTATATGCATATGTCAAAATTTATTGTGTGCAGTTTAACTGCATTGCATTACATGTTAATTAC
Source organism: Cephalophus harveyi (assembly GCA_006410635.1). NCBI lineage: Eukaryota > Metazoa > Chordata > Mammalia > Artiodactyla > Bovidae > Cephalophus > Cephalophus harveyi. The sequence continues at coordinate 231,115 of SJYT01067836.1, read as the reverse complement.
ACTCAATAAAGCTGATTTTTAAATATGCATTTCACATTCAGACGGCCTCCTGTTTAAAGCTCTGGCTCTATCTCTTTTTAGCTTTGCTACCTTGCACAAGTTATCTCTGAGCCTCTCACTGTCCGACTGTAAAAATGGCAATTTGTAACACTTATTTTCCACAAGTATTGCAGATGTCAGCTGATAACCAACCCAGTGAAACATAAATACTCAATCAATTGCAGCCATTATTAATAATAACAATAGTAGCATCACCCATTCTTACTTTTTAACTTCCTGTAAAAGCTAACTGGAAAAACAAGACATATACCTCACAATTTTTAGAACCTAGAAAGCTGAGTCTTTACTTTCTTATTCAGTGTTTCAGATAGTGCTAATGTGAGCGTTGCTAAATCGAAAGGTACACTGGCAGAAAGTCGATTTTCAAATATGAGTTGTGACCCATCCTACCTGGTATAAATGGTTATACAGTGTCAGCAAGATTACCCTTTAACACACATATGTAATCCTACTTCAACTGCAAGTGGCAAAACCACATTTCAAGTTTTAAACACACACACGAATACACACACACGTACACACACATATTTCAAAATGTTCAACCTAAAGGTCTTTTTACACATGTGCAGTGTACACATGCATGATTGCTGTCTTCTCCCATAGACCAGGGAATAGGATTGTGGAATTGTGCGAAGGGAAGGAATGGGTCCGGGTAACATCTTCATAATACGTGAGTGGAAGACCAAGCCTAGAAAGATGTCCCTAAGCACTGCAATAATTTAGTAAAAAGGCAAGCTTCACAAGCAGTTTGCTGACAGTTTGGAAAAGAAAATAAGGAAAATTTACATGCAAAAGGCATTAAATGTCAAGCCACTAAGAAGATAGATAAATAAAACCTACACAGTCAACAAAACAAGACAAAACACCCCTAGTGTAATCTGACTGAAAAGATCACATCTTGCACAGCAATGGATGGTGAAAAAGCAATGACATTTTAATGCCCACAGATATGGTTTGTTTAGAAGCAAACACCTTCAATAACTTTTATTTAAGAAACTTAAAGTTGAATCTTTAGGAAATGCATTAGTCTTTTTTTTTTAACTCTAAGATTATAAAGTATTCATTTTGACCTAGCTGTATTTTTCAAGCTCATAGAAAAATATGGGTCTACAGTCCTGCAAAGAAACCTCAACTGTATCTGAAAGCCTGGCTTTCTAGGTGTGTTTATATATAACTTTCAGAGGCAGAACAGACATTACTGAACAGACGACCAAAAACTGAGGAATTAAATGCTTAGTTGACAATATAAATGGTGGTCCTTTTATACCTGTAACATATAATATTGTACATCAACTAAATATGTCAATTAAAAAACTGAAAAAAAAGTTTATAAATGGTAGCCCTTCAGTCTGTAGGTTTTTACAGATATAACAACACCTGTAATAAAAAAGACCAATAAGCACACACAAAAAAATCCTCAATATTATTATCCATTGAGGGAATGTAAATCAAAACCACAATGAGATAACACTTCACCTCCACTAGGATGACAATAATCCAAAAAAGATAACAGCAAGTGTTGTTGATGATGTGGAGAAACCGAAACCTACATTTCTTGTTGATGGGAATACAGTATTTTACAGCTGCTTTGGAAAACTATTTGGCAGTTTCTCAAAATGCTAAACATAGGCGTACCATGCGCTTGTGTAAGTTGCTTCAGTTGTGTCCAACTCTGTGCAAACCTATGGACGGCAGCCTACTAGGCTCCTCCGTCCATGAGAGTCTCCAGGGAAGAATACTGGAGTGGCCTCCTCCAGGGGATCTTCCTAACCCAGGAATCAAACTCACATCTCTTACATCTACCTGCACTTGAAGGTGGGTTCTTTACCACCAGCACCACCTTGGAAGCCCAAAGGTACCACGTGACCCAGCAAATCCACGTGTAGGTATATATTCAGCAGCAATGAAAACATAAGAACAGTCCACACAAGAACTTACATAGCAATGTTCACAATAGCATTATTCACAATAGCCATTCTTTGGAAACAACCCAAATGTCTATTAACTGATGAGTGGATCAAGTCTGATATATCCATTAGATGGAATATTATTTGACAATAAGAAGGAATAAAATACTGATACATGCTACAACAGGGATGAATCTTAAGATATTATGCTAACTCAAAGAAGCCAAACACCAAAGATCACAGTGGTGAGTTTGGTCAGCCTGCGCACTGAAGACCTGACCACTGAAGGATTTGCTTTTCCTTTTTCGGCCCCCAGACATCCTAGCCCTTCATGCCCCTTCAGTGAGCATCCATCCCAAGAATACTAAGGGAGGCTATGTGCCAAGCACTGTCCTGGGTATTGGGGTATAAAGAAGCCAAGAGATCCACTGCCCCCTAAAAAGCCTAGTTGGGCAGGGGGATGAAAAAAATGTAAGTGACATCAGGCCCAGAAATTTGGAGATCCTTTAAAATCAAGACCGAAAAAAAAAAAAATACCCACAGATTCTTGGTTTTACAGAGTAAAAACATGTAGAGTAAAATTAGTTATATTTTCTAAAAAACACACCACAGCCCCAACTCCAGGCAATTTGTACAAGGATAACCTGTATTCCAACAAGGCCCAAAAGAGTTCAGCCTGTGTCAGACAAATTTTACACAAATTTAAAATTTTACTTTGGGGAGCAAAGCAAAATCTTCCTGACAAAGTACATATCCTACAGTGTTTGTTTTCATCGAGACTGCCAGGAACATACAATTCAGAGCCATGTTTTGCATTGCAGTAATTTCTATACCCTCCATCTGGTAAAACTCATGACTAGCGTCAGGTGGGGCAGCTATATTTTTCTGCTGCCAAATGCTTTCCTCCAGACAGAAACCAATTACCCACAGAAGAAAAACTCCACAGAACTAACATCTGAGGAGGATATAGAAGTGAACTCTTGCACGAGTCCTAATCCAACCGTCTGTATTCTTTCCTAACGTGTACAGTTATGCTGTAGTGTCACTGTCCACTTGATCCCACATGAAGCCAGTCATTAAAGGCTGCCCTATCTCTGCCCATGTCCTTGAGATTTGTATATTCATCCTCCCAGTAGGTCTTCTTCAAGTTTCACCAAAAGGAACATTTTCCTGAAACTTTGCTGTTTGGACGTGGACCTATTCAGACTCTACAATTCTCTTCTTGAAACCGAACTTCTGACTGCTTTGCAGATGTCTCCCTATAAACCCCTACTCTGCTGACTTCTTAAACAAATTATGTTCAGTGAAAGTTCTCAGTTTGGGGCATGTTTTTTCCACAGTAACTTTTTCAGAGAAGAGTTAGAGGACAGCATGAGGAAAACATATCTACCTGTTATAGACACAACTCCTGTTTACCATTGATCAAGCACCTCATCATGGGACAAGATATATAACAGGAGATACCATACAGGTAAATGATAAGCAATACAATATAATACTTATTCTCTACTTCCCCCATATCTTTTTTACATTTTCAGAGCTTCCAAAATACTTGGCTGAAGCATTTTGTGTACCAGTAAAACTTATTTTAACATAGAATTTGAATTTCAGTCATGTCTTACTTGACATTTTCAGTTTACATCATCCACTGACACTTGGTTGATGCCTGTCAACAACACTTAGGAACATAATAGTTTTTCTTAAATTCATAGAATCCTGAATCTAGGAGTGATACATTTATATGTCCCTCTCTCAGAAAAAGAAAACACAGTTTACTGTTGTTTAAATTTTTTAAGAGGAATATTCCATACTCTCTCTTTCAATGTGTCCCTAATCTCTCAATATAGCAAGCAGATTTTTTTATTCCTAATGTGGAACTTAAATATATAATCAGGTTAACCCAGGGACCTAGCATTTGTTTTTATTCACTCTACCCAAAGGCCATATTATAGTCTCTGGGATACAGCAGGTGGTAAGCAAATATATAATGAATACCCACAAGAAGGGCTTCCCTGATAGGGAAGGGCTCAGAAGATAAAGAATCTGCCTGCAATACAGGAGACCTGGGTCTAACCCCTGGGTCGGGAAGATCCCCTGGAGAAGGGAATGGTTATCCATTCCAGTATTCTTGCCTGGTGAATCCCATGAACAGAGGAGCCTGGGGGCTATAGAGTTTCAAAGAGCCATATATACAGCCACGGAGTTTCAGAGTTAGACACAACTGAGTGAATCCACATGCACGCAGCCATGAAAGGGAAAAAAATAATCAGAAGGAGACAGGAAAGAAAAGGTAGAAGAAAAGAATAGAAGAGAACAAACAAATACTAAAAAGTACCAAACACTGATTCAGCATTTAAGCAATTAACAGTAGGGTAGCAAAGATGTAAAATATACATAAATAACCATAATACGAAGCAGAAAATCTTAAAGAGTCACAAATAAATTATTGGGGAAAATCAGAAGAAAGTCATGTAATTCTAGATAAGAGAAATCAGGAGCAAGTCAGTGGAAAAAATAATTGAGGGGCCTCGAAGAACAGGCTGATTTCAGACAAGTCATCGTAAGGGGAAAAGAAAATCCAAGCAGAAGTCATGAACATGAGAAATCATGGAGTGAAGAGAAATAAAGAGTTTTAAGAGAGTATAGAATATAGAAAGGAGTGTCTTTAGTATCCAGGCTTATAATTATATAGCAGAAATATTACTAATGAGTAGGAGATCACTTGAATGAGTAAGCAAATGAATGAATGAGCAAATGAATGAGCAAATTAATTGTTAGGCCTGGCACTTTAACATTAGAGCAGGAAATGGCAACCCACTCCACTATTCTTGCCTGAGAAATTCCATGGACAGAGGAGCCTGGTGAGCTACCATCCATGGGGTCACAAAGAGGCAGACACAACCGTGTGACCGAGCATGACAGTGCTTTAAAGGTAAAAGGCCAATGTGAACATGGCTTCTACTATCCATCCACTGGACAGTGGCAAATTACACCTCTATCTCTCTGCAAAGGATCTAGTGGGAAAGCCTTCTTTCATCAAATTGAGTCTACTTGAATTTAAAAAATGAATGTCAAAGCAACCTTGAGAAAAAAGAACAAAGCTGGAGGTATCACGGTCCATGACTTGAGACTATACTACAAAGCTACAATAAAAACAGCATAAACAGCATGGTACTGGCACAAAAACAGACACACAGATCAACAAAATGGAACAGAGGGCCCAGAAATAAACCTGTACACTTACAGTCAATTGGTCTACAACACAGGAGGCAAGTCTCTATGACAAAGTAAAGACAGTCTCTTCCACAAGCAGTGCTGGGAAACTGGACAACTTCATGTAAAAGAACACAAAAATAAATTCGAAAGTATTAAAGACCTGAATGTAAGACTGGAAAGTATAAAACTACTAAAAGAGAACTTAGGCAGAACACTCTTTGACATGAATCACAACAATATATTTCTGATTCTGTCTCCTAAGGCAAAAGAAACAAAAGCAAAAATAAATAAATGGGACCTAATTAAACTTAAAAGCTTTTGCACAGCAAAGGAAACCATCAACAAAATGAAAAGACAATCTACTGAATGAGAGAAAATATTTGTAAATGATACAACTGATAAGGGGTTTGTATCCAAAATATACAAACAGCTCATACAACTCAATACCCAAAAAAACTCCGAACAACCCAATTTAAAAATGAGCAGAAGACTTGAATAGATATTTTTCAAAAAAATACATATAGGTTATCAATAGGCACATGAAAAAACATTCAATATTGTTAATCATCAGAGAAATGCAAGTAAAAACCACAATGAGGTATCACTTTGTACTTGTCAGAATAGCTATCATCAAAAAGTCTACAAATAACAAATGCTGGCAAGGATTTGGATAAAAGGGAACTCTAGTATACTATCAGTGGGAATGTAAGTTGGTGCAGCTACTATGGAAAACAGGATAGTTTCCTCAAAAACTTAAAAACAGAGCTACTGTATGATCCTGTAAGCCCACTACTAGGTATATACCCCCCCAAAAAATAATAACATCAATTCAAAAAGATGCACACACTCTAGTCTTTATAGCGGCATTATTTACAGTAGAAAAGATATGTAAGTAACCTAAGCATCCATCAACTGACGAAAAGATGACGAAGATGTGATCTATATATACAATGGAATGTTACTCAGCCATAAAACAGAATGAAATTCTGCTATTTGCAACAATGCTGATGGACCTACAGGGTATTACGCTTAGTGAAATGTCAAAGAAAGACAAATACTCTGTATTATCGCTTATATGTGTAATCTAAAAAATAAAACAAATGTATATAACAAAACAGGCTCACAGATATAGAAAACAAACTAGTGGTTTTCAGTGGGGAGAGGAAAGGAGGGAAGGGCCAGATAATGGGATGGAATTAGGAGATACAAACTACTATGTATAAAATAAGTAAGCAGTAAGAATACATTGAACAGAACAGGGAAATGTAGCCATTATTTTATAATCACTTTAAATGCAGTACAATCCATAAAAATATTGAATCATTATGTTCACCTGAAACTAACACAACATTATAAATCAACTACACTGCAATAAAAAAAGAATGACATAACTTTAACTATTTTACAATGTTTGCATGTTATTTTATTTGAATCCCAAAGATATAGGAAATCAATATGAAATAGATTGTTATTTTCCTGTTACCAATATAACAATCCAGTGTGAATTAGCTTTTCATGTTTTTCTTTTTATTTCTGATATTTTCTAACATTTAAAAGTCAACAAAAAAGTCTCTGTTCTATTTTTCCTCTTGCCTGTTTGTTCTCCACCATTAATTGCACATACACATTAAAGACCGGCCAACCAATGTGTCAACGAGGTACTTCTCCTGCTGGTTTTTATGGCTGAGTTATTTCTATTAAAGAACTAAGAAATAGGACACACTGCTGCACAATTGGTCGTGGCAGAAATGTTAATTCTAGAGTAAGATGGATAAAACAAAATCAATACAAAAGCCGATGAGATTAGTGAAAGCTTTAACATAAGGCTTACAATGGTGGAAATCTCTTCTGACTACTGATGTTTGTTAAAGATTATATTTGCTAAAAAAAAATCTCAGTCATTATCATTAAGTTCTAATTGAGTTTTCACTCTACGGCTGTCAAGCTTTCTATACAATGTGATTTTTTTTTCATGCCTCAGCTCAAATGAAATTTTAAACATACACCAGAAGAACTTAATCTCTTTTTTACATAGGAACTTGGACACAAATGTTCATAGCCACTTATTTGTCATAGTTCCAAACCGGAAGCTACTCAAACACCTTTAGTGAGTGAATGATTAAATAAACTGGTCCATTCATACCATTAACTACTACCCAGCAACAAAAAGGAAGCATTGTCATGTACAAGAACTTGGGTGAACCTCAAGGAAATTGTGTTGAGTGAATAAAAAGCCAGTCATAAAAGGGTACATACTGTATGATTCCATTTATATAACTCTCAGGAAATAAAATTATAAAGATGAAGAACAGGTCGGTAGTTGCCAGGGGTTTGGGAGGGAAAAGAGGAGATGCATATAAATACAAAGGAGTAACATGAATCTTATGATTGTGGGGGTCATTACACAAGGCTATACATGTGACAAAACTGCACACGGCTACACACACATGTGAATGAGTGCATGCATAACTGATGACATCTGAAGAAGCTCTATGGATTGCACCAATGTTAATTTCCTAGTTTTGATATCATGCTGCAGTCATGTAAGATGTTAACACTGAGGGAAGCTGAAGGATGGAGCCACAGGACTTCCCTGTACATTCCTTCACAACTTCTTATTATTATTTAAAATCAAAAGTTTTAAAATATATAGTCAATTCATATCACAATATGTCATGAGGTTCACTTTCACTGAATTTCAGCAATACTAAACACAGTACTGACTGCCAATTAAGGTACAGAATACAGCATCCCTCTGTACCCTGGCAGACTGGCTACAGAGGCCCCTATAGATACCAGACCTGCAGATGTTCAGGTCCTTTATCTGCCGTGATACAGTATAGTCGGCCCTCCACACCCTTGAATTCCGCATCTGCAGCATGAATCCACGGTTATTTGAGTCCATGGGATTCAGAATCCACAGATATACAGCACTGACTATAAATGCTTTTCTAAAGAAAGGGAGAGAGGGAACATGGAGGAAGATGTACAACATCCCTAGTAAATCTAAAATTGATGAAAATTTGATTTGGGGAACAAGTTGCAAAGTTGTCTTAAGTTTTCAATCTACAACAGGGATATGACCACCACTTCCTAAGGTAGTTGTGCAAACTAAAGAAACATACATGGCATTTACTAAGCACCTGGGACCTCAGAAGTATTCATTCTCTTCCAATAAACCGAAAAAAGAAACGAGTAAATTCCCTATCATTTTATTCTACCCTTTCTCCCTTTTTGGATGACCTTATTTCTTGGTAGAATTATTTCTTCTTCCTTCAACAACCGTCAGAGACAGCAAAGATTAAACACAAAATCGGAGCTCATTTCATCCAGGCACATCTGTTGTAAGTAGGTCTAAGTTTAATCACTGAACCACAGAGTCACAGTTCTATGCGCTCTCAGAACACAGAATTCCATACACACTTTCAGCCCCATGGCTGAACAGTTGTAGCTCTGTAATAAGAGCCATGCTTTTGAGCTGACTCATTGGAAAAGACCCTGATGCTGAGAAAGATTGAGGGCAGGAGAAGGGGGTGACCAAGGATCAGATGGTTAGATGGCATCATTAACTCAATGGACATGAGTTTGAGCAAACTCCGGGAGATTGTGAAAGACAGGGAAGCCTGGTGTGCTGCAGTCCATGGGGTCACAAAGAGTTGAATACAACTGAGCAACTGAACAACAACATGCTTTGAACATTTAACACCCAAGCTCTCTACCTCTGGAAGGTAACTGCAATACCACTTTTCTCAGTGAATATAATCTCCCCCTACCCCCTTTTTCCCCACCTTTCAGTGGATTATTATAACATGAGCAGATGGCAAACATAACCCTGGAAAAGTGATGTCTTCAAGTATTGGCCCAACGAGCGAATCTAGCCAGGGGGCTTAACATGAAACAGTTAAGCAGGTCAGGGACCAGCAAAGGAGGAAATGGCCCCAGAATCAGCTGATGGAGAAGCAAATATCCCAGAGTCACTGGATCCTTTCTGACCTCAAGGGTCAAAGCAGACAAGGCAGAACGTGGGCAGCATGATGAGGATCACCTTTGTAGTGGGTTGCCATCTTTTCAGAAAAGACTTTCCCATCTCTGAAAGTGCCTACTTCTTTACATAAATTTGTATGCCAGACACCTAAAAGATATCAAACACAAAGACAGGCTGAAACCCAAGGTCTGGGTCCAGGTGGGAGTGGCGAGGAGGTGGAGGTGGGATGCAACAGTAGAGAGGTGGTGGGAGGGGGCTCAGCAGAAACCACTGGGCATGAAGACAGGAATTAGGAGCCTGTGTGCATTCAGGGCTTGGCGACATCATTGAGATGGCTGGCTGATGCTGCCACTCAGAACATGAGGGGGTGATCCCAGGAGGGTGGCCAAAGCTTCCAAGATGGGACAGACAATCAGAGGAGCCTGGCAGAAAGGGGTGGTGCCAGGGAGTGGGAACAGCAGCTCTGGGTGAGCAATTCTAACAGCATCAGAGCTGGGGCACAGCCATGGGTGAGATCTCCCCAGAGCGGGGAGAGGATGGCTAAGGTCGATTATTGGCTGACTCAGACTGGCTTGCCTGTAATTACTCATTCAGCACCCATGTCAGAGAGGCAGTTCCCAATCCATACTTACAGCCAAAGGTCACACAGTCAGGGTGTAGGTGCCGCTCCAGTGCTCTGTTCACAAGGGAGCACATTTCTCTTTCAATCTACATAGCTATGACCGCCACCAACCAAGCCCTGGCAGTCCATTTCCTTGTAATAACTTCCTAGGAATTTGCGCCGCTAATTAGACCCCTCCAACTGACAGCTGGTTACACAAGCTGCTCTCAGAAAACAAAAGCTGCATGTTGAGGTGACCAATCCCCCCATATGTGCACACACGCAAGCACACGACAGTACAAAGCGGAAACCGTGGTCAGAATGAGTCCAGCATGATACGGAACAAAGGCCACCTCCAGCTTAGACTCAGCATTCCTACTGTTTCCTTTGCCAAATCCACAGCCGGTGCTATACTTATGTTCACCCACAGAGTAAAGCTGGCCATGGCTTTCAGTTCTGGGTGAAATGTTAGCACCCCATCGTCTCTTACCCTTCAATAGCTACTGAGAAGGGACTCATGGTCCATCTCAGAATATCAGGAATATAACTCAGTCCTCTAAGAACAGCATTCTGCTGGCACAAAAGCATGGCAATCACTTACTGATCTGGTCACATTAAAGCAACTGTCACCATGACCCACCTATTAGCATGCCCAAATCCAGAACTCTGATAACACCAAATGCAGGAGAGGATGTGGAAAAATGGAAATTCTCATTCATTGGGAATGCAAAATAGTCCAATCACTTTGGAAGACAGTTTGGTAAATCCTTACAGAAGTAAACATACTTTTCTTACAAACTTGCACCTCAGTATTTACCCAAATGAACTGAAAACTCATCCATACAAAAAGCTACCTGCAAATGTTTACAGCAGGTTTATTCATAATTGCCAAAACTTGGAAACAACAAAATGTCCTTCAGTAGGTGCATGGATACAGAAACTATGCTACACCCAGATGATGGAATACCATTCATCGCTAAAGAGAAATGAGCCATCCACCCGAGCCAAGAAAGGACTTGGAGGAAACTTAAACACATATGAGTAAATGAAAGAATCAGAAAAGGCTAAACACTGTAAGATTCCAACTATATGACATTACTGGAGAAGGAAACGGCAACCCACTCCAGAATTCTTGCCTAGGAAATCGCATTGACAGAGGGGCCTGGCGGGCTACAGTCCATGGGGTCACAAAGAGTCAGACACGACTGAGCGACTAGACAACAATAAGCAATATTATGAAGACATAAAACTATGAAGACAATAAAAAGATCAGTGGCTGCCAGAGGTTGGGGGAAGAGGGGGTGAACGGATGGAGAACAGGGGATTTGAGGGTCAGTGAAATTACTCTATATGATGCCATAATGAACAGATACATGTCATTATGCATTTGTCCATAGCTATAGAAAATACAATCCCAAGAAAAACTGCAGACTGTGGATGATGATGATGTCAGTGCAGGCTCCTTGACTAAGAGTGGGGCGGGCTGGCTGCATGGAGGAGCAGGGGTATATGGAACTCCCTGTCCTTCTTCCCATTCAGTTTTGCTGTGAACCTAAAATTCACTTAAAAGAGTCAATCTTATTGATCAAAAAAATCTCAGAGACTAACAAAGCCAAACCAAACCAAAAAACACTGGCATGCAAAATTAGTGGTATACTGTGTGTCTGTACTTTTGTGTTTCTGTGTCTGCTTATATGAATGTTTGACTAGATACTAAGTTATAGCATGCTAAAGGAATGCTGTCTTTACCAGTGTAAGAAACTAGAAGATTCCAAATATATAGGTCATAAATGAACACAACTCCTTCAATATTCTTTGCAAAGGCAAAAAAGCCCATCAAAAATGGTAAAGAAGCTAAAGGAAGTAATTTTTATCCATCAAAAATCATAATTCTGATCCTCTATCAAAATGAGTCTCACTGCTAGAAGCTGCATTACAAACCACTGCAGAAAAACTTGAAAAAGAAATCATCTTTATCTGTTAGGCTAAAGTAGTGAGGACCATTTTCTCAAATTCTTGTTTTCAAAGCAGCAACAATCTGATACAGTGTGTCTTGCACTGAAACCATATTAAATCTTCAAAAACCAATCAGAAAAAAAGCATAGCCAAGTCTTCTTGGGATTTTGACTTAATCACCTTTAGGGACTAAAGTTGGGATCAGAACTTAAGTATGTCCTTAACAAAGAGAGTGACGCAAAAGCAACCGTGGCCAGAGACAGCCTTTTCCCTAGTTAATAGCTCTAACAGTGTTGTCCGACAGAAAGATACTGCCAATCACATGTGGCATTTTAAACTTCCTAGTCGCTACATTTTAAAAAGTAAACAGATGAAATTAATACTAATGGTATATTTCATTTAACTCAATGTACCCAAATGTTTATCACTTTAATATATGGCAGCAGCAGTCACATTTCAAGGGATCAACAGCCACATGTGGCTAGTGATTATCATATTGAACAGCACAGATTTTGACTTTCAGTGTAAATCTGAAAGACCCCAAGCTTCCCTCTCTCAAATATTCACTTATTCATTCAAATACACTTATTAAATATCTTCATACATGACACTATTCTTGCTACTAGGATGAAGCAGTAATAGACTTCAGTCTATGCTTCAATCTATGAAAACATTAAAAAAGGTTAAGATCTATATTAATGAGAAAATCAGTTCAACTTCAATTGCATTATTAATATTAATTTATTTCCAATTCATATTTTTCCCATGTTGTTTGGAAAAGCAAAGAATTTCTCATTCCAAGTTTATCTTTGTGATTCAAAGTGATGTCACACATAATTCTGTCTTAATAATCTACAGATTTTAAAGATGTATAATAAATCAAGAAATATTATGTATAATACTATTTGGGGCCTGCAGAAAAAATAAAAGTGAATGTATTAAGTGTAGTAAGAGGTAAGAGGAAAGGAAAAGAGGAGAAGAGAGAAAGAGAGGCAAACTTCATAGAAATAAACTCAAGGTATCAAGTATTTGACAGCAGAATTTTCATACTTAATGACTTTCACCCAAACAGGTAAAGTGACCTGGGTTCTAAAAGACTGTGTAAATGTTATAAAAAGTATTTTCAGAGCAATGAACATTAATTACATGCACTAATACATCTGAAAGGATGAGAAAGCAGAGTTTAGCCACTGCATTTGTGCATTTTAAAGACTGTCCCTTAAAAAACACATAAAATTGGCCTTCTTAATTCACTGCAGCATAACTTATCCCAGCAAAGAACTGGAAACAATCTAAATGCCTATCATTAGGAAAACAATCCAATTCATTATGATTTTGCCACATTATGGCTTTTTTTAAAGAGGTAAACGTTTATAAGCTGACATATGAAACTTTCCAAGATATGACTGAGGTAAAAAAAGCCAGTTGTAGAAAAATACCTATTAAATAAAATATGTACACATCCTATGCTGATAAGAGCTATATTACCTCAGGAAAAGCCTGGGAGAAGGATGGTTGAAGGGACAGAGGGAGAGTTAGCAGAGACTGGACACTTTACGTTCTAAGCAATTTTTCATTTTTTATAGAGAATATATTCATATGTTATACAGAATATATTTTTATAGAGAATATATTCATATTTTTGTAGAAAAAAAAGAATTCAAAAACAACAATGTACACCCTCAAATGTGCTTGTCCAAAATGTAAGGTATTGGAACCTACCAGACTCATACTTAGTTAGGTGTTTGTGCTCACCTAAGAATAAAGCTTCTCCTCCCATATCTGTGCATATGTTTGAACATGTGGATGGATCCACAATACAGAAGTACTTCCTCTGAATTGATTTTTTTTTTTAATCAGGTCTCTGCAAATCTTCTCATGTAAAACAACACATCAGTATGCATCTACCTATCTGTAAATGAATCAGGATCTTGGTGGTACTATGAAATAAACATAAAATGGAGAAATAAACCAGATACTGAGTTTGATGCGAGATTGCAACGGTGATTCACAGCTCTTCATCATCTTTGACCAACTTTATGATAAACTTGATTAAGAATTTATAATAACCCTGATTAAAAATTTATAAAATAAATGCTAAAGGCAGAAGATGCTATTGTTAGTTGCTAATATGGACCTCTTCTCCCACCATGGGAGGACTACATTCTTCCATCCACAGATGTTGGATTCAGCCATAAGATTTGTTTTATCCAAAAGAATGACTCACGGCATACACTGCAACACAGCAAAAGCTTTAAAGGTAACCAAGTAGTGTCTCTCTTGCATCTGTCCTCACCAGAAGAGGCATGTCCCACATGGCCTTTAAGCTATTTTACAACTCTGTAAATTGTGTATAGCTGATAATAATACAAAATAATTATTGTCTATAGACACGCAAATACATCCTATCTGGTGGCATATCAGTCGACTTCCTTCCTCCACCATGGAAGAAGTTTTGCCTTCCTTATTTGCACATTTCTAACCTATCATTCAGTCACTAAGTCATGTTCAACTCTGCAACCCCATGAAATGCAGATGCCAGGCTTCCCTGTCCTTCACCATCTCCCTGAGTTTGCTCAAACTCAGGTCCACTGAGTTGATGATGCCATCCAACAATCTCATCCTCTGTTACCCTCTTCTTCTCTTGCCCTCAAACTTTCCCAGCAGCAGAGTCTAACCTATAAATGCGTCTATTCTTTGGATTGATATTTGAACTACTTATAACTTCTTCCCAGGTCCCTCATTAATAATGAGTTAATGAAAATCTTTAACACACCTTTATTTTACATCTGAATGAGTTCTAGTTTTTTTTTAATTATCTTAACAGTACTTACTATGTGTTAGATAATTATACTATGCATTTAACCCTCCTGACAACCCTGTCTTTTACTGATGACAAAATGGAGACCCAGAGATTAAACAACTTGCATAAAGCCACACAAAGATTAAAAGCAGAGCTGGAAATCTAAACTCAAGTCTAGCTGACAGACAGGCAGGCCACCGTTCAGAGCACAGAGTGATTAGTGTGGAATTAGAGTAACATGAAATTATAGAAATAACAAGGTTCAGTTCCTGCGTCATAGGAGGGAATTGGGGCCCATCAGACTGAAGATCTTGTCCGTGTCGCATGGCTTATTTTGGGAAGGGACTAGAACTCAGGACTCCTGACACTCAGCCCAGTGATCTTGGGTCCAAGGAGGAAGTTGAATCTGAGCAGAAACTTGATGGATAAATAGAATCAACAGAATTGGCTGGACACAGGAAATAAGGGCAAGGACAAACCTCACCACCACTATCAGAAGGTCCATGGACATGTACACAGAAGGGAAAGTCAAAGTGGCAAGGAGGCTCTGCATCTATACGGTGTCAGAGGGCACCAAGCACAGAAGCCACAGTTATGTATTAGAACGGCAGCACTGCTTGGGGGAGAAATACCAAGAGGCTGTGAAGCAAGCTCTCTACTTTCCTAGAAGTCAAGGAGATGCAAGGTGTATGACCTTGGGCATGACCTTTCATCATATGAGCTTTCTGCCTCACCTGAGGCTGAACAAGATGACATCTACAATTCCTTCTAGGACCAGAGTTACAGCAAGGTCAAAAGAGCAGGTAAGATTTAAGATTCCTCTTAAATTGATTGTGGTGGTGTACTGAGGTATAATCACATGCATTTAGAAATTCAGGATGCTGTAACTAGGGAGAAAAGCCATGTGCTATACTGGAGAAAAGCTGTGTGCTACAGGCCTTCTAGTCAAAGCTATGGTTTTTCCAGTAGTCATGTATGGATGTGAGAGTTGGACTATAAGGAAAGCTGAGCGCTGAAGAATTGATGGTTTTGAACTGCGGTGTTGGAGAAGACTCTTGAGAGTCCCTTGGACTTCAAAGAGATCCAACCCAGTCCATTCCTAAAGGAAATCAGTCCTGAATATTCACTGGAAGGACTAATGTTGAAGCTGAAACTCCAATACTTTGGCCACCTGATGCAAAGAACTGAATCATTGGAAAAGACTCTGATGCTGGGAAAGATTGAAGGTTGGAGGAGAAGGAGATAACAGAGGATGAGATGGTTGGATGGCATCACCAACTCAATGGACATGAGTCTGAGTAAACTCTGGGAGTTGGTGATGGACAGGGAAGCCTGGCGTGCTGCAGTCCATGGGGTCGCAAAGAATCGGACACGACTGAGTGACTGAACAACAAGTCCTGGAGAGAATAGGTTGTATCAAGGGGATTCTGAAAGAGGAGTGGAAACTCCAGGGCTTAAAGAGGAAAGCAGAGAACTTGCTGTCACTCAATTGTTAGGCTCTGTCTCAGACCAGCAGGGACTTCACAACAAGCTTAGACTGCTCTTTTCTGGTTTAATGTGTCACTATCAAGAATTTCTCACACACTGAGAGTTTCCCCATCTCTCTGCCACCTGGGCATACACTGCTCCTCACAACTCCAAAGCAAGACCTGAAGTCATAGTAAACCCATCCACCGCCAAGGGGATGTGGAGACAGCCAGGAACGGAACCTTTATTCCCAAAAGGTACATGTGAAATACAAGGTGAATGCAGAAAGAGAAGTGATCAGACTGGATGGTAAAGAGCAGCTCTACCTAGAAGGAATGATCAGTCCCAATTCTCTTATCATAGATTAAAATCTATCACCCCACAGTCACATACAGGGTATTATGAAAATGATACACACACTCATACACACACAGTGCCCTCTCAGCCACCTACACACCAACCTACCGAGTCTCACTATTTAAAGTAGGGCCAGAAACCCAGGGTACCAGCATCATCCATTAGAAATGCAGAGAGTCTCAGGCCCCACCCCAGACCTACTGGATCAGAGTTTGCATTTTAGCAACACTACCAGATGATCACATTAATGTTTAAGAGGTGCTACTTGTACTGTACCCAGGAGTGATGCAGCAGCAAAGCTCAGGTATCCAAAGAAGGACTAACCAGCAGAGAGACAGATGGAAAACACCAAGCCATGAACTAGAAAACAGGAGTTCTGTTACCAGCAGAACCCGTTCAGAAGGTGACTTCTCAAAACTCATCCTCAACTGAGATCAGCTGACAACTCTAAGACCTTCCCACAGTGAACAGAAGACAGAACCCACAGGCAGAGACCGGCAAAAGGGGAGGGACTGTGTCTCTCCTGATTGCATCCCAGAAGAATCAAATGTCAGTGCCCAAAGCTGTCTTAGGATGCAGGATGCACTGAAATGAATTTGCTTTCTCTCTGTGACTCACCCCAGCTGAATGAGCTTAAAGAAAAGGGAGAAGCGAGCCATGAAATATAATAAATTATAGCTTAATCTTCCCTGCCCTAGAATTCATTCAGTAGCTTTAATGAATGTATAGTCTGGAAGGCAGGGTGAAGGATGCACATGGATTATGTCAGCCAGCATGTCATCCTGCCCTGCATCAGAGAAGCTCTACTCTCTTTGCCATTAAAGGGATGAATGTCCTTCCCTCTGCCCTCTGTCAGTACACTGGCAAAGAAAGAAAACAAAAACCTGCTTTTCATTATTGCTGTTATCCACTCTGAAACTCCCAAAGGGCTTATTAGTATAAGAAGTGCTTCCAAAGACACAGTCATCTCCCATAACTTATGCCTTCATTTCGCAACATGTAGGCAGGTTAAGGTCAAAGGCCTTGGGACTTCACTGTGAAACTCCACCAGACTTGACCCACAGACCTGAGAGGGGCGTTCAAATGACTTGCTTCTAATTCAGGTTAGAGGGAAAACTCCAATACTCCTAAAAGAATATTGAGTTAGTTAGAAAAGAAATATGGCATCTGGATTTATTAATACATTCAGGCTGGATCTGGGCATTCAAATATATCCACAAAAGGACTTAGTTTCTGCTCTTATACTCAGCTCCCACCAATCACCATCAATAATTTTCAAATAATGCAATGCCACCCATCAGTGAATAATAACATCAGTTTATTGGGTCACAGTCAACATTTTGTATGTTAATAGAATATAATAGGAAATATCAGATGTAGTCACTGGTAGTATGATAAAACATATATTTCAGTGTTATGATAAAACATATATTTCGGTGTTATGATAAAACATATATTTCGGTGTTATGATAAAACATATTTCGGTGTTATGATAAAACATATATTTCGGTGTTATGATAAAACATATATTTCGGTGTTATGATAAAACATATATTTCAGTATAAGTGTGTGCATGTGTGTGCCTGTGAGTTGTGTGTATGAGTACGAACACACACGGAGTCATAGGTAAATGTTTGTCTCACTGTGGGTCACAGTAAGCAGGAAAGCTACTTGCTGCCTCAGAGCATCTGCAAATGGGGCTCTTTCTAGAAAGAGGAGGGAGGAATCCTGGGAAGGGAACCAGAAAAACCAGTTTCATCCATAAGCTTCTATAAACAGAGGAAGACATCAAGTCCTCCTTGGCTAGATAGATGGGACTGGGGCTTCTAGATACTCCCCCTCTCTCCCCCACCCCCTCCCCCAATCACAGCTCATCAGGAGCCACAGCTCATCGTAAGTCTCACAAAAAGGAAGAAAAGTTGGCTTGTGTTAGCACAGATTTGTGCCTCTCACAGAGGTGCCAATCAGGAGCGTGGACTTCCCTTAGCAGTAAAAGATAATCCTCAAGAACATGGAGATACTGTTGTCAGCAGAGTTTTCACTAAGGTCTTCATTCTCTACAAAGATTTTTTTTTCCCTTTTCTGCCCCAGTTATGTTCATGGTAGCCCCCAGCCATGCTCAGCTGCAAATGCACAAGAAACCTGAACAGAGAAACTGTTCAGGCCAAAATCATCAACATCAGAATGACTGTAATCAGCACCGCTGATGAATTTTAATGCAAACACCAAGTCATAAGCCCACTTTTGTCACCAGAGTCAGAGAGATAGGACAGCACAGGACTTAAAGCTTGAGGTCAAGAGCCATATCTCATTTGAAACCCAGCCTTTCTATTCTCTACCTTGGAAAAGTTCTATTCTCCATGACCCCATTTTCTTACCCATAAAACAGGGACAATAATAGCCCTACCTTGGAGGTTATGGTAAAAACTAAATGGGACAACACGGAAAGCACTCAAACCAGTGCCAGGAATATAATAACTATATTATTTTTTAAGCAGTGATGCCTTTATTATTTTTGACTGCAGAGGGTCCTCATTGAGGCGTTGTGGGCATAGTTGGCCAAGGCATGGAAGATCCTAGTTCTCCAACCAGGGATCAAACTCTGTCCCCTGCATTAGAAGGCAGATTATTAACCACTGGACCACCAGTGAAGTCCCACTGTCCAGTATTATTAAGACTACTATTACTGCCATCACGCTCATTACCATTTCAAATCAAAGTCTGATTTCTCTTCAGCCTACTTTGTCTGTTTTGTTCTGAGACCTATACCACTGGTATAGATTTTGAATTGTAAGAATAAAAACACAATATTTTATTATAATTGTTTATGGTAAATGATTTGCACAATGATGGGCCCCAAAAATCAATCCCCCAGGGAAGTTCCCATTCCTCTGGGAAATGAACACCCTAATTCTTCTCCTTTTAAATGAGTTACCAAAGGTCAGAAAATTCACACCCTTGGAAGTTTTTATCTCTGAAGATCCAGGAGTTAGAAATTCCAACTGTATGACTCCATATGTGTCCTAGGACAGAAGTACATTAGCAGAGGGCTACTTCTGCCTCTGACAGCCACAAACACCAGCTGCTGCCAAGGAAATGGGAAAACCAACCCATATTGCAGCTGTAACACACCTGGTCAGTTGTGAAATTCGACTTGAATGAAGAGAAATCTCATTTTGACTTCACTTGGTATTGAGCACAAAGGGCAGCCTGGCCTCCAAAGGAAATGGCAGAGAGAGGACAACTCAGAGAAAATTCAATCAACAACCAATTCAGGCAACAGAATGGTGTTCTCTGAGAGCCAAGTCGGCCTTACTGCCACCTACTACAACAGTTTTTCAAAACAAGGACATCTCCACTCCCACAAAGCTTGCTTCAGAAATGACTTTTCCTCCTGTAAGTAGTGTTCTTTTGCCCGAGAACCATACATGCAGGAAATAAGGACAAGAGGAGGCATCCAAGCCACCAGATCAAATACAGCTACTCCTCTACTGCTCAACACGCTCATCGTTATGAGTTTATTAGGGAAACAAAATGCATAAGAGGGTCTTTCTATGAAGAGTTTATGGGATGGTTTATGGAGAAAAACAAGAATCCAGTTGACAGCTGTAACATTATGAGTATGGATGAGGCACCTGGGAGGTACAGAGAAACCAGATTCAGAGGGAACTGTAAAACTTAGATGGTTGCATTAGAAAAAATAAAATATTTAAAATCAATGCTCTAAGTTTCATATTAAGAAGTTAGAAAATTAAACCCAAAGTAACATCAAAATAAGAGCAGAAGGAATGAAATGTAAAACTATCAATAGAAAAAGTTAGACTTTTAAAACATAAATGAAAGTAATACACAAGTAGTGAGACTGATCAAGAAATAATGAGAAAAAGCACAAATTAGCAATGCCAGAACTGAAAGAAGGAACATGACTGCAGGTTTTTAGAGATATTAAAAAGATGATAAGCAACATTATACCAATGAATATCACAGCAGAGAGATGAATGAATTTGTTGACAAATATAACTTATCAAGAATGAGGAAGATATAGAAATTCTGAACAGCCATATTCCTTTTAAGGCAGTGTTTATCCAAGTGTGGTTCTCCACAATGGCAGTATCAGGTATGCCTGGGAATTTTCTGAAATGTAAATCCTCCAGCCCCACTCCAGACCTATGGAATCAGAATTTGGGGGGTGCAGTTTCAGCAAGTTGTTTTAACAGGTAAACTGGTGATTCTGATATCGCTTGAGAATTGCTTGAATACCATCATCTCAAAAGAAACCGAGGCTCAGGACTTCCCTGGCGGTCCAGTGGTTAAGACTCTGTGCTTCCACTGCAGGGGCTGTGGGTTTGATTCCTGGTCAGGAAAGTTTCACATGCTGCACAGGGCCACCAAAAAAAAAAAAAAGAATGAAAGAAAGAAAAAGAAATGCAGGCCCATATGGTTTAGCTAATAAATTTTACCAGACACAGAATAAAGAAAAATGCCAGCCTCTCAAAAACTCTGAGCGAATAGAGAACACTTGACATTATTACTTTTAATTTCTACTCCCTTATGGAAGGTGTAGGAGATTCTTTTTATCTGCCTTTTGGCTCCTGTTTTGAAGTGACTCCTGGTTTCTTTGGAGTGAGCCATTCTGACAGACCAGAGATCCACAGTGTCCAGGGTGCCACACTGCGTGCCTTTAAGTAGAGAAGTCTTTATGAACTGTCTTCTCCCCTTTGCCTGCAGCTCTTGGAGAAGTGGCTATCCACTTCTCTCTGCAGCAGCTAAGGCCTGAAGCTCACCCACAAGGATACCAACAGCACTGTGACCCTGCCTGACACTGCTGAATCAAACCTCACTCAAGCCAGAGTAGACACTGGGGCTCATATAACATAACTGATTAAAATCAATCATTTTATGATCAATCCTGCTCATGTTATTCCCTCTAAATAAATACCCATACGACCTTTCCACATCAGCATATATTCGCTTATTCATTCTTAAGTCTCAGTTCAGGCATCACCTTCAGCAAGCCTTTACTGAACCGCAAACTTAGCAGAGAACTCCTCCTCTATACTGCTGCACCTCAGTCAAAACACTTAAGATTGATATAACTGGCCTGGGTCTCTTTCTCTCTCCCATTATTCTATCGGCTGCTAGAGGACAGAAACTACATCTTGTTCTTTATATTTATTTTGGAGTGTCTCACAGTGCCTGACCATCACATAATCGGTACTCAGTAAACAGGTAGTGAAATAAGTCTACAAGTGGAATGGAACAAGCCAGAATTTACATCCATAGATAAAATATGCTTAACTTGACTTTACTCAATACTTTTGGTAGGACTCTTTTAAAACTAGACTCCTTTAACTCTTCATTCAATCTCTCAATAATATTGTTCATGCAAACAACGTGGCTGGCTTCCCATCTGCATAACTGATCTCCCTTTTTAAAAACTCTGGTGGGAGTGTTAGTTTCTGGTAGGTATCTGCCCACAACCTGCGCATTGCAAGATCTCTTTGAGAATGAACACAGGGACCAAGAGGGTAGCAGTAAACAGATGACACCTAGAATTTTTTGCTAAAATGGCTGGATTCCTTCTTTTAGACTCTTTCTATAGACCTGTACTTCATCTTCACAGCTTTGTGGATCAGCCTGAAGCAAAAGGCGGCAGCTTCTCCCACGCACTCTACCCATAATTTTCTGGTACCACTCCAACTGTACTCCTCTGTCACATGAGATCATAAAGAATTCATCTCCTGTACAAGTAAAACAAGTCCTTAAGGGAGGTCAAGTTTTACAGAGTCTGCAAGGTCTCATTCTTAATTATGATGAAGAATGGCATTCTGTGGCCATTAATTTTTATTGGAAAGGAATGCATTGTATTAACAGCTAATATTCATTAAGCACCTACTATATACCTAGAACTGGGTCACAAACCTTATATACATTGTCTCATTTAATTCTTATTGGCCACCTTATGAGTTAGGTACTATCAGTAACCCCATACCCTGAGATTACTTACATTTAACTAGCTGAAAAATCACAGAGTTAAGGAGGGGTGGAAATGATATTGAAATGGAGGCCTCTCAGATCTGAAAATCTATGCTCCGAGTGCAAAAACTATATCGCCTTGTTTATAGACCACTGGTATAATTATGCCCCTATAAGGTCCCATAGAAACCAACAGCAGAAGAAAGTCACTGATATCAAGGAGCGGGGAACCAGCCACCTCACCAATCTAAAGATCAAAAGTACCCTTTAAACATGATTCATTTTCCACACAAGAGGCTAATTTAAGGAAATTTTCCTTCTATTCAAAATAATGGTGCTAAATGGAAAGCAATTTCACTTTACAATGGCTTCATCAGAACCTCATCTGTCAAATCCCCAAATCACGCTCCCGGAACACATCTCTCCATGAAGAGAAACCAGCAGGGAAAAAGCGGATATAAAGCAAACAGGTGAAAGCATGAAGTTAGTGTGATCTCATGAGCATAAACTACAGTCTTCTAATGAAGAGCTGTGCTCTCAAGCCACCACCACCAGCATCACTATCATCCCTACTGTAATTAAAAAGTAACTTCATTCCCAAAAAGGAGGACTATGACCTCTAACAACCTGGAATGCGAAGTCAAGGGGGCCTTAGGAAGCATCGCTATGAATAAAGCTAGTGGAGGTGATGGGATTCCTGTTGAGCTATTTCAAATCCTAAAAGATGATGCTGTGAAAGTGCTACACTCAATCTGCCAGCAAATTCAGAAGATTCAGCAGTGGCCACAGGACTGGAGAAGGTCAGTTTTCATTCCAATCCCAAAGAAAGACAATGCCAAAGAATGTTCATACTACCGCACAATTGCACTCATCTCACACGCTAGTAAAGTAATGCTCAAAATTCTTCAAGTCAGGCTTCAACAGTACATGAACCGTGAACTTCCAGATTTTAAAGCTGAATTAGAAAAGGCAGAAGAACCAGAGATCAAATTGGCAACATCTGTTGGATCATCAAAAAAGCAAGAGAGTTCCAGAAAAACATCCTTTTCTGCTTTATTGACTTTGCCAAAGGCTTTATTGGACTATGTCAAAGCCTTTGACTGTGTGGACCACAACAAACTGTGGAAAATTCTGAGAGAGATGGGAATACCAGACCACCTGACCTGCCTCTTGAGAAATCTGTATGCAGGTCAGGAACCAACAGTTACTGGACATGGAACAACAGATTGGTTCCAAATAGGGAAAAGAGTACGTCAAGGCTGTATATTGTCACCCTGCTTATTTAACTTATATGCAGAGTACGTCATGAGAAACGCAAGGCTGGATGAAGCACAAGTTGGAATCAACACTGCCAGGAGAAATATCAATAACCTCAGATACACAGGTGACACCACCCTTATGGCAGAAAGTGAAGAAGAACTAAATAGCCTCTTGATGAAAGTGAAAGAGGAGAGTGAAAAAGTTGGCTTAAAACTCAACAGTTAGAAAACTAAGATCACGGCATCTGGTCCATCACTTCATGGCAAATACACGGGGAAACAGTAGAAATAGTGACAAACTTTATTTTTGGGGGGGCTCCAAAATCACTGCAGATGGTGAGTGCAGCCATGAAATTAAAAGACACTTGCTCCTTGGAAGAAAAGTTATGACCAACTTAGACAGCATATTAAAAAGCAGAGACATTACTGTGCCAACAAAGGTCCGTCTAATCAAGGCTATGGTTTTTCCAGTGGTCATGTATGGATCCTGAGAGTTGGACTATAAAGAAAGCTGAGCACCAAAGAATTGATGCTTTTGAACTGTGGTGTTGGCAGAAGCCTCTTGAGAGTCCCTTGGGCTGCAAGGAGATCCAACCAGTCCATTCTAAAGGAAATCAGTCCTGAATATTCATTAGAAGGACTGATGCTGAAGCCGAAACTCCAACACTTTGGCCATGCGAAGAACTGACTCATTTGAAAAGACCGTGATACTGGGAAAGATTGAAGGCAGGAGGAGAAGGGGATGACAGAGGATGAGATGGTTGGATGGTATCACCAATTCAACGGACAAGAGTTTGAGTAAACTTTGGAGTTGGTGATGGACAGGGAGGCCTGGTGCGTTGCAGTCCGTGGGGTCACAAAGAGTCAGACACGACTGAGCAACTGAACTGTACTGAACTGATGACCCCTAAAGAACGAGGCTTCTGTTTATCCACCAAACAGGCACTGTTAACACTACCAAAAGGGTTAATTTTCTATCCTTCTTAATGATGGGTCATAAGTGAGTGAGCCATGATAATAAGCAAATATATTACTCTTACTAATATCATTGTTGTTTGGTCACTAAGTCGTGTTCAACTCTTTTTGACCCCATGGACTGTAGCCCACCAGGCTCCTCTATCCATCGGATTTCCCAGGCATGGGTCATAAGTGAGTGAGCCAATATCATAAGCAAATATATTACTCGTACTAATATCATTGTTGTTTGGTCACTAAGTCGTCTTCAATTCTTCTCGACCCCATGGACTGTAGCCCACCAGGCTCCTCTATCCATCAGATTTCCCAGGCAAAAATACTGGAGTGGTTGCCATTTCCTCTTCCAGGGGATCTTCCTGACTCAGGGATCGAACTCATGTCTCCTATATCTCATTCATTCGCAGGCAGATTCTTCACCACTGAGACTAAACAATTACTGTACTAATGATATGGTATACTACTATTAGTAAAATTATCACAAAATCATTACAACACTGTTTGAAGTTACGGACGTGGCATACCAGCAGAAGCAATCACGCACCTCACAGTCCATACTGCACACGTGAGGTTCTTTTCTTGAGCTATTTAATTGCTTTGCTAACTCTAAGAAACCCTTGATTATGATCTAAATGATAAAACATAACATAGATTAAGAAACTGATTATTAAAAAATCAATCCACAAGACCTTCATTTATATTTGTATCAGAGGGCAACAAGACAACACGGGCAACCCTATCCCCTAGTGGCTGAGCACTGAAACTCACAAATTCACAGCAGAGAGGAGGAGCTTGCCCTGTGACTCCAGATAGAGGCATGCTTCTGGAGGTGGTGCACTGGCTCTGGGCTCGTACCAGTTTCAAGGGGCATTTTTGCTGTCTGCTGTACTAAGTAGGAATCTATCCCAATTTATATTGAGGCTCACTTTGTAGTTAACCAGCTTTCACTGAAATTACTATGATAACTTTACCCCCACTTATAGGAGAAGGCAATGGTAACCCACTCCAGTACTCTTGCCTGGAGAATCCCATGGATGGAGGAGCCTGGTGGGCTGCAGTCCATGGGGTCGCTAGGAGTTGGACATGACTGAGTGACTTCACTTTCACTTTCACTTTTCACTTTCATGCATTGGAGAAGGAAATGGCAACCCACTCCAGTGTCCTTGCCTGGAGAATCCTGGGGACAGGGGAGCCTGGTGGGCTGCCGTCTCTGGGGTCGCACAGAGTTGGACACAATTGAAGCGACTTAGCAGTAGCAGCAACATAAGAGATGGGACTGGGTTTCTCTGTAAATTTGCATTGTTTCATTGCTTCCAGTGTAACAATATGCAATAAAATCAAAATATTTCTTTTAAGATCCTTGATTTTACACTTTTTAGGTCTAACAGAATATAACAGCATGTAGACTTATGATTTCTGATTTGTTTCAGCATAGAGTATATACTCTTGTTTACATAATCCAAACAATATTATCCCTTCAGGACAATTTCAAAATCTCCTTTAATGCAAGATTTAAAGTACCTCTTGTTCTTATAAAATTTAAAAGCATCAAAACACCTGTCAAACTGTATATGTCAGCTATATAAACAATGATATAGAATAAATAAATCTGCTATACAGACAATGAATCACAGGTCATAATGTTGATAATAATGGCAAAAAAAAAAAAAACCTTTATATTTACTAAAACCCAGGAAGTGCACTTACTATGCTCAATCTTTATCTCATTTAACCCTACAACAACCCTATCAGGTAAGTACTATTGTTATTCCCTCCATACAGATGAAGGAAGTGAGGCTTAGAGCAAGATTTCTCAACCCTGGCACTGTGAACATTTTGGACCAGATAGTTCTTTGTTATGCTGGGGATGTTCTTTGCATTGTAAGATGTTTAGCAGCATCCTTGATCTCTATCTGCTAGATGCCAGTGGTATATCCCACTCCCAGATGTGACAACCAAAAATGTCTCCAGGCACTGCGAAATGTTCTCTGGGAGCCAAAGCACCTCTACTTTAGAACCACTGGCTTACAGAAATCAAGGAGTTTATTAAAGGTCATACACTTAGAAAATAGTAGAGCAGGGATGAGAAGCCTGGCATTCTGACTTTAGAGTGCCTGCCATCAGCCAATAAAACAAAGCACTGTTCACTTTGTGATTGTTGTGTTTTTTTTTTTAATATTTATTCCCTGGTGGCTCAGATGGTAAAGCATCTGTCTACAATGCGGGAGACCTGGGTTTGATCCCTGGGTTGGGAAGATCTGCTGGAGAAGGAAATGGCAATCCACTCCAGTGCTATTGCCTGGAAATCCCATGAACGGAGGAGCCTGATAGGTTACAGTCCATGGGGTCGCAAAGAGTCGGACACGACTAAGCGACTTCACTTCACTTCACTTATTTGGCTGCGTGGGGTTTTAGTGGTGGCGCGTGGGATCATCAGTCTTTTATTGAGCATGCAGTACTTTTAGTTGCAGCCTGTGAACTCTCAGTTGCAGCATATGGGCTCTAGTTCCCCAGCCAGAGAGAGAACCCAGGTCCCCTGCACTGGGAGCAAAGGGTCTTAGCCATTGGACCATCAGGGAAGTCCCTCTGTGACAGTTTAAATGACATAAAATTTCCCTCAAAATAGAAAACTAAATGTGAAGATGAACTATGAGTGTCTTCCTGTGGAAAGATCTTTTATGACCACATTAAACTGGGCCCTTCCAAGTTTGTCTTCCTAACTAAGGCCCATGTCCCAGAGGCTGTCGACCTTGCACAAGGCTCTCCCACCCCACCTACTCCAACGTTCTTTCCAAAAGATGGTCACCAATCACTTGGTTAAGGCTGATTCCACTCTTCACTAAATAAGACACAGTCCCTGTCCCTAAAGAGCAGGGCCATCTGCTTCCTACCAGCTCCCTTACATGACCCTGTTCTGTCTCAAAGTGCAAGCCCTTTGCACAGTGACCATCAAATGCTGGTTTCTCTCTGAGGGATTACCCCAAGCCCTCAGTGACTAAGCACTTTCCATGTGCCAAAAACTTCTTATGTGCTTCACATATACGATTTCATTCTGGGCTCCCAAGAATGCCAGGAAGTATTAACATTTACACTGGACCTATAGGAAACGAAAGCTCTGGTAAGAAGGGAACCTCCTCAAGCCTGACCCAAGATTTGTGCCACAACTCATATTTTAGTCTAGAAATGGGTGACTCTAAACCCCCACTCTTGACCCAACCCTCTGCCCTTCTCCCTTCATGGATGAGCAAAGATTATAGACATGTCTCTTCCAAAGCATGTTCTCAGTTTAGTCTACTCCCTCCAGCTTGCTTAGGACTTTTCATGCAGGTTCCCTTTCCCCAAAGTTATGGGAATAAAAAAATACTTAGCATAGCATGATTCTACTTCTGCAGAGACACAGGGAAAAACTCAGGCAGTGAACTTTTCGCATGAACTTTGAAAAGGCATTATTATATTAAATCAGAGGACAGAAAAATACAAGACAAGTTTTCCTTTATCTGATTCTATTTTTGTTATTTACTTTTTATGCATAAAGGGTTATGTATTCATGTGTGACTGATTACACTGCTTCAAAGCATTTTAAGTGGTTAAGTACTAAAATAGATAATTTTGAAAAAAAAATTACTTGGTGGTAGAGGTGAAGAATTTTTCCCCTTTAAATCACATTATTTAAATATAGCTTGCTGGGGTTTTTTTTTTAAGCCTTCATTGAACTTTCCTGAGAACTTCAACTTTTGGGTTGAAACCAAATATGAAAATTTTCAAATATAAAATGTCTTGATGAGAAAATAAAAATTGACAGAGTAGGGAAATGAACTCCAAAAGGCATATTTTTTTACCGTTTTGACTTTATTCAGTTTTGAACCACTTCATTTGAAAGTGGGATGGGGTTCAACAGCTGTAAAAAATTATAAAACTACCAGAATAGAAAAAAAAATAAATTAGACATTTTTGGTATCTCAGAGATCTGCCTTTAAACCCTAGCCCAATCATTTCTCTGCTTTGTGACATCAGTCAAGTTACTTGTTTCCCCTGAGTTCTTCATCTGTGAACCAGAATCACTGTGAAGATTAAAGAAGATAATGTGCATGAAGCCCTGCCACGTGGTAGACATACAATAAATTTGATCAATAGAGTACCTTTCAGACATATGTTTTTGCCAAAGTTTATGTTTTGACAATTGTCCTTTTAATATCCTTCTCATGATTAGTTCACGCTATTTAGGTGAAGTTAGAAGTATCTAAATCATGGGTGATCTGGCTGGTGGTCAAAGGACCATCACCACAGGGCCAGACTATGTTATCTGCCCAGTGACCTCCATGCTAATCAGCAATGTTGCTCCTCCCCACTGATTCAGTTATAGGTCACAGAGTGTTTGTCATCACTGTAAATGTTGGTTGGTGGTCTGAGCTTTCTTGTAGAACACCTCAGCAATCAGAATCAGAGAATAACATTTTTGAGCCAAAAGGAACCATATCAATTCTCATGTTCAAGCTTATCTCTTTTACTGTGAGGACTCTGAGCTAAGAGAGGAGTTAATTGCAAAGCTAAACTAGTGACAGAATATAAATCTGATTCTTAATCTTTCATCCATACCAGTGGTTCTCAATCACAGGCAATTTTGCCCCCCAACGAACCTTTAAGGGGGGTTGCTATTGACATCTAGTGAGTAGAGGCCAGGGATGTTACTAAACACCCTATGATGCAAAGGACAGCTGCTACAAAAACACAAACAGCACCAAGATTAAGAAACTCTGATCTATACTACTGGACCCAGAGTCTCCCAACACTCTAAAAGTTGCCTTATAAGCTGACACGGTTGAGCACTGGACTTGGCCCCCACTTGGAAGTCCTCACTAATGACTGAATTAATCAAGTCAATTCTTCCTGTTCAGTATTGAGGGCTACTGGGATTAGGAAGGACATAGAAACATGCCTACTCAAGCAACTGAAAGTCTGAGCTTACCTTCTGAAGCACAGTGACATGCCAGCAAGAGTGCTGCTGAAATCTTACAGAAGCACTTAGGTCTTATTAGGCAATCTAAGAAAACGATTCTCAAAACCATTCTGGCAAAACATCACAGAACCGTCAAATGATGTGTACCACAGTTATCAAATATTCAGAACAATGCACCACAAACAAATACATTGATGCTGCACTAAACATCTCCCAGACTAATGGCCTGAATGGAGGAGAGAGAGAAATTGAAGCACTGATGTACAGCAAAAACACTCTCAGAGTTTCCACCCAATGCTAGAGTTCCATAGTGAAAGATCTTAAACAGAAAAGCAGATCCAAGGATCTGCAATGACCCAAGCAATTGTGTATTTTTTGGTTCTTGCCCTTGCATGCCATCTGGCTTGCTGACCTCATAGGCCTTCACCCTGGCCAGTGTGAAGGCCAAATAGAGCCTGAATGTGGGAGTATGTGGTGATCTGCAAGTATGAGTCATTCATCAATCTAAGCTTATTTACTCCCAGTTCCACCTGGTAATTCTGGCTTTAATTCTGACCCATGGTAGAAATACATGAAGGATCTCAATCTGATCCACTCATAAAGTCAAGCCACATTCAATAAATACCAACCATGTGCAAAGCACCCCATGCTTTGGGGGTCATAGTCTCTACTCAAAAATATCACAATGATGTCAAGAAGAATGACAAGCATCCAACTAATTCTTGTACCCAGCACTAAAGCAGTGACTGGGGGAACAAACTCTCTTTTAGGAAAAACGATGGAAAGAAGGCCCCATGGAAAGAAATGGCATTTGAATTAGACCTAGAGAAGGCAATGGCAACCCGCTCCAGTACTCTTGCCTGGAAAATCCCATGGACGGAGGAGCCTGGTGGGCTGCAGTCCATGGGGTCGCTAAGAGTCAGACACGACTGAGCGACTTCACTTTCACTTTTCACTTTCATGCATTGGAGGAGGAAATGGCGACCCACTCCAGTGTTCTTGCCTGGAGAATCCCAGGGATGGGGGAGCCTGGTGGGCTGCCGCCTCTAGGGTCGCACGACTGAAGCGACTTAGCAGCAGCAGGGGAAAAAGTGGGAATTCAACAGGTAAAAATGAGAACATTCAAAATACTAGAAAAGATTATGAATGAAGAAGGGATGACACAAAACACAAGGCAAATAGGACATCAGCAAAGAGTTGAGCTTGATGGGAACTCAAAGTGAATGGGAGGGAATAAGGGAGACAAAGTAGGAAAACTAAGATGGAGACAGAGGTAGAAATCCTTCAAGTTCTAGATAAGAAAGTAGTCTTTATTAGCTGAAAGGAAGCCAGCGGAGGTTTGTTGCTTATCTAGGTACTGTTGTTATTTTCTAAACAGATGTGACATCATCAGAGACACTGTGGAAAAAGGAATCAGACATGGGTGAGCAGAATGGAGATGAAGTAACCAGAGCAACAAGAGCTGTTGGGAGGCTATTCAAGACTCTGAGACACAGATAACGAGACTGAACCAAGATCATGAGAATGAAAAGAGGGAGGAGGAAAAGCCCACAGCTTATTAGAGACCCATTATCACATTTGGAGGGGGAGAACACAAAGCTCAAGCTGGAGAAACACACCAACAGCAGTTCACATAAAGCAACTCAAGAGATCCTGGGTGCGTGGAAGAATGGCAGTGATGATCAGAACTGAGATGGAGGAGGAAAGAAGAGCGAACTGAGTCCAGGTGGTCCTCTAAACTCAAGAAAATGACAACTCAATGCCAAGGCAATTCCTGCTACTGGTATCTGAATAAACCACCCATGCAACTCTGGAAGTCCACTGGTTAAGAATCCACCTTGCAGGGCTATATTCAATCCCTGGTCAGGGAGCTAGAGCCCACATGCCACAGGGCAACTACTGAGCCCTATCACTCCAGAGCCCACGAAGTCCCCGTGCACTGCAATGAAGACCCAGTACAGCCTAGACAGACAGACAGACTACCCAGACTTGGTGCCTGAGCTACTTACTCTAGGTCAGCACCCTCTCCTCCCAGGCCAAGTCCCCAGCTCCTGCTCGTCAGACTCGAATCCAGATCCTGTGCCTGGGCTCAACTAACTGAGTAAGGGCTGAATGAGCAGCAGCTGCCTTATACGCTACAATCGCAGCAAACTGCCTATGTGGACCCTCTGTCACCCTCCATTCTCCCCAGCTGTTTTCCCTGAAATCACAGTACTTATAGACCACTTTCCATGTTAACTGCCTTTGGATTATTCTTTGTGGCTAAGTCTCAGTGTTCATCTATGATCTGTACTCTCACCATACCACTTGGTTCCTTTCTCTGGTCCACTCTGCCTGCCACCATTCACTGTCAAGTCACCCTGACTCAGTTGACAATCTCGGAACTTAAACTGGACATATCCTCACAGCTGATGACATGGTTCCTACTACTTTGAGAATCGATCAGTTATCACAAACACATATAGGAAAATATTTTTAAACGGTTTTATCTCTTAGAAGATTCCCTTGCCCCTTGTATTAGATGTCACCACTAATACTTGGGCTCTAAATGTCAATTGAGTAAGTAGTAGTATGCAAGACTACTATCCATAACCATGCAAAAATATGTGTATTGACGTAACCTATCACCCCTTTGCAGAAGGCAATGGCAAGCCACTCCAGTACTCCTGCCTGGAAAATCTCATAGATGGAGGAGTTTGGTAGGCTGCAGTTTATGGGGTCGCTACTAGTTGGACACAACTGAGCAACTTCACTTTCACTTTTCACTTTCATGCATTGGAGAAGGAAATGGCCACCCACTCCAGTGTTCTTGCCTGGAGAATCCCAGGGACAGCGGAACCTGGTGGGCTGCCGTCTATGGGGTCGCACAGAGTTGGACATGTCTGAAGCAACTTAGCAGCAGCAGCAGCATCCCTTTAACTTTCTCAACAAATTATCTGGCTGTCCTTTTTTTACGTGAAGGTAAAAGACTATATCCACTGAGTCTATGTCAGCAATGCCAAAAAGAGTTTCAGGATTCACCAATGAGTCATAATATGTCTGGGATGAAATGGGTGCAGTTCAGCAAAAGATGCACCTGTTAACACAAGAATACAAGTACTTGGAAAGCAGTCTTCCCAAAGGGTGATATCCACTCACCTTCCTGCCCATCCCCACCCACACACACCAATCTATTCTTAACAGCAAGGTGGAGGTTCTGTTGATGACTCATTAAGTATGCTGATTCGTGAAGGCTGACACAGGCAGACCTGACTAGAGGAATCATTTGCTGGATTTAATCAATTATTGGGTTCATCAAATGTGATTACTGAGTCACATAAAAATCCAAGTAAAAGAAGCATTAGACACTTGAGGGAAAAAAATAACTCCCTGTTTTGCCTTGCAACAGATAGAGGTCGTTCTGTTTTCTGTGTGTGCAAGACACACTTTATCCATTACTTTCACGTGCTTGTATCCTGAGCTGTCTTCTTTATGTCCAGAATATTTTAAAGCCATCTGCCCTTTTGAGAAAAACCTAAAGACTCAGCAAAACATACATTTTTAAAATAACTGAAGACATGAAGAAAACCAAAAATACTCAACTATCTCATTAGACTTATACTTCTAAGCACCATGAATGTTAAAAAACACTGTAGGGTCTCTTTGTGATCTAGTGACAAAAGAGTATACAATAATTTAAGTATCTTCTCCAAAGACCTAATTGTTCCCAATAACATTCAATATTGACATCTATTATAGCACTTACCATATTTTATTGTAATTTTTTTTCACAGTCCCACCTAACAATCCCAAGCCTTCCCAGGTGGCATTAGTGGTAAAGAACCCATGCAATGCAGGAGATGTGGGTTCAATCCCTGGGTCAGGAAGGTCCCCTGGAGTAGAAAATGGCAACCAACTCCAGTATTCTTGCCTGGACAGAGCATTCCATGGACAGAACAACCTGGAGGGCTACAGTCCATAAGGTAACAGAATCGGACACAACTGAGTGACTGAGCAAGCAGGCATGTCTACAAGCCTGTGTACCTCTTCAAGAGGTTATTTCACATATATGTCCTTATTTCCAGCATTTTTTAAGTATATATCAATAGCAAATATTAAGTAAACTTTTGTTAAAATGGGAGATTATTGCAAAGTACTATGCATGTAACCATCAACCTAATATCAACTAACAAGAAGAGAGACAAGTTTGGCTCAAGTTAATTGCTCACAGAAATGTCTAGAATTATGAAATATGTATACATCAATCAGACAGAGTCAGAACCAGAACTTCCACTAAAAGAGCTAAACAGAGCTAGGATTAAGAACAAATTAACAAAAACCTTCACACTAATGAGGGTTTCGTTATCTGGTGACCTTAAAACTAACTCCTGGCCATCTTGACCAAAGTATTTCCACTGTTCAGTCATATGAAAATAGAACAATAGTCCATGAAGGTCCCTCAGGTGTGTGGATACGTCTTTCCTTGTACCTCTCTCTGGAATTATGCTAAACAGTCACAGTTCCCCTCACACACTGAAATACAGTGAGTGTGTGTTCTTGTGTGTGTGTGTTGGAAGCTCTTCTAACATAGATTTAACTTACTACATCATCCCTCATAACAGTTTTTTTATTTAGGAGTAGCCCAGAAATATTAGATTATCTCTAAGTATCTGTGATTACTTTATGCATGGTCTGGCATGCTTTCTCAAAGATATAAACTTCTCATAGCCAGACCTGACACCCTGAAGCTATAGCTGTACTGAAAATGGCCTGACGAGAATTTCACAGGGAAGCTGGCTTCCCGTGTCATCCTCTCTAGCTGTCAAATTGCCATTTCACCACTTCAGCAAATCTCTTGAAATGATTGGCCTTCATGGACAAGACCCATTCATAAAGCCAAAGGATGGTTCCCCTTAATTGTGTTGATTTAAAGTTCAATCCAATAAGGCTTTCTGTGCAGGGAGAAGCTTACCTCCTACCTACAGGTGCCCTTACTAACCCAGTAAAGGGTACTTGTAACACCACTCTTTTGATTGAAATTCTGCTCTTAAAAGAGGTGAATACATTTTCCTTAACACTAAATGTGAGACTCAGGAGAATCACTATTCTCAAAATATCCTTCTTGTGGGCTACTAAGATCTGCCTAGCATTTTATGAAAAATGTAAAGAAAGATGTCTACCCCAGTTGGGTTGTAGTTGGATAATGATGACTTTGCAAGCTAGTGGATTTTTTTTCTTATCATTGCTTTTGAAGGTAAATAAATACATGAGTAAAATGAAATTAAACTTAGCAAGAAAACTTTAAACAAAGGTAGATGATTTGTGTATCTTAGGCTGTCTTTCCCCTCTTGTTCAAAGCAAATCTATAAGATTTAAAGCTTTTTAATGTAACATTTGAGTCATTTCATTTTCCTACATGAAGCCACCAACTTTACTTGACTCATTATTAACTGAAGCCAAATAACTACACTTAGAATTCAACTGACCAGCTGAATCCGCACTAGTATGCCTGTCCCTAACATGAAAAATCCAGTCCATCCTAAAGGAAATCAGTCCTGAATATTCACTGGAAGGACTGATGTTGAAGCTGAGACTCCAATACTTTGGCCAACTGATTCATTTGAAAAGACCCTGATGCTGGGAAAGATTGAAGGTGGGAGGAGAAGGGGACAACAGAGGATGAAGTGGTTGGAAGGCATCACTGACTCAATGGACATGAGTTTGAATAAACTCCGGGGGTTGGTGATAGACAGGGAGGTCTGGCATGCTACAGTCATGGGGTCGCAAAGAGTCAGACACGACTGAGTGACTGAACTGAACTGAAATGAACATGAAAAAGGAATCACAGCTATTCCCAGACCAAATGAATCAACCAAGAGACAAGCATATATTCAAACATACCAGCATCAGAGAGGGGTCTTGAGATATGTTTAAAACTGTGTACCATGCATCAAATGAGGTATCCATAGACTACAAATTTACAGATATCTGGAAAAGGTCTCAAGCAAGATCATTCTGCAAAAGGTTGAAGGTTTGATACATGAAAATGGCCTCAAATTCATTAATACCTTTTCATCAAGAGATATAATCTATGTCCCCCTTCTCTCAACTCTGGATGGGTTGTGCAATGCCTTAACCAATAAGATACAGCAGAAGTGACACTGAGCCAGTTTCAGGGAGATAGCATCTTCCGCTCTTTAATTCTTGCAACACATGGCCTAAGAAGCCAGCTAAGAGTTCAGCTCCCCTGAGATCGCCTTGCATAGAAGCTCAAGCTCATGGAGACGCTTTGAAGGATGAAAACCATGTGGAGAGACAGAAGAAACGAGGAGCACCAAAGCTCCCCAATGCAAATGAAGACTCAATCTTGGAAGTGGATCCTATATCCCCAGCAGCCCTGGATGACACCAGGTGCATCAGATCCAAGACACTCAAAAAAGTCCTTCCTGAATTCCTGACCTACAAAATCATGAGCAAAGTGAAACCTTTGTTCTAATCCATAAAAGTGGGGATAGATTAGCAGACATGGATCTATTTCATATGAGGATAGGTATGTGATTAAAACAGAGAAGGCAATGGCACCCCACTCCAGTACTCTTGCCTGGAAAATCCCATGGACGCAAGAGCCTGGTGGGCTGCAGTCCATGGGGTCGCTGAGGGTCAGACACAACTGAGCAACTTCACTTTCACTTTTCACATTCATGCATTGGAGAAGGAAATAGCAACCCACTCCAGTGTTCTTGCCTGGAGAATCCCAGGGACGGGGGAGCCTGGTGGGCAGCCATCTATGGGGTCACACAGAGTCGGACATGACTGAAGCGACTTAGCAGCAGCATCAGCAGCATGTGATTAAAAACAGAAGAGCTCAAACCACGTCTCTATTAATTTGCACTTCACTTCAACAAAGCTAATAAGCTAAAATCAGTCTTTTCTTTACATTGACATCAAAATGCAACAGTGTTCATGTGAGATATGCAAAAATATGCTTTCCTCAAAAGTTGACATAGTAATTTGAAGCCTGACAGGTTTGAGCAGGTCTCCTGTAAAACTCCCTCTTACCTGTCTGTTTATCTCCCCTTAAAATAAAATTGAGGCAACACTGAAACATCTTATACCCCCTAGTTAACTACATGTAAAACTGATAAATTACCTTTTACTACTGACGACTATGAAGAGATACCCCATGCCCAAGGTAAGAGAAACCCAAGTA
Organism: Cephalophus harveyi; assembly: GCA_006410635.1. NCBI lineage: Eukaryota > Metazoa > Chordata > Mammalia > Artiodactyla > Bovidae > Cephalophus > Cephalophus harveyi. Next base: position 194,410 of record SJYT01067836.1, on the reverse strand, counting down.
AGATGGTAGGTGTTGCAAGAGGGGATCAGAGGGCAGACACACTGAAACCATACTCACAGAAAACTAGTCAATCCAATCACACTAGGACCACAGCCTTGTCTAACTCAGTGAAACTAAGCCATGCCCGCGGGGCAACCCAGGCCCGGCGGGTCATGGTGGAGAGGTCTGACACAATGTGGTCCAATGGAGAAGGGAATGGCATACCACTTCAGTATTCTTGCCTTGAGAACCCCATGAACATTATGAAAAGGCAAAATGATAGGATACTGAAAGAGGAACTCCCCAGGTCAGTAGGTGACCAATATGTTACTGGAGATCAGTGGAGAAATAACTCTAGAAAGAATAAAGGGATGGAGCCAAAGCAAAAACAATACCCAGCTGTGCATGTGACTGGTGATAGAAGCAAGGTCCAATGCTGTAAAGAGCAATATTGCATAGGAACCTGGAATGTCAGGTCCATGAATCAAGGCAAATTGGAAGTGGTCAGACAAGAGATGGCAAGAGTGAATGTCGACATTCTAAAAATCAGCGAACTAAAATGGACTGGAATGGGTGAATTTAAGTCAGATGACCATTATATCTATTACTGTGGGCAAGAATCCCTCAGAAGAAATGGAGTAGCCATCATGGTCAACAAAAGAGTCCGAAATGCAGTACTTGGATGCAATCTCAAAAACGACAGAATGATCTCTGTTCGTCTCCAAGGAAAACCATTCAATATCACAGTTATCCAAGTCTATGCCCCAACCAGTAATGCTGAAGAAGCTGAAGTGGAACGGTTTTATGAAGACCTACACGATCTTTTAGAACTAACACCCAAAAAAGATGTCCTTTTCATTATAGGGGACTGGAATGCTAAAGTAGGAAGTCAAGAAACACCTGGAGTAACAGGCAAATTTGGCCTTGGAATGCGGAATGAAGCAGGGCAAAGACTAATAGAGTTTTGCCAAGAAAATGCACTGGTCATAGCAAACACCCTCTTCCAACAACACAAGAGAAGACTCTACACGTGGACATCACCAGATGGTCAACACCGAAATCAGATTGATTATATTCTATGCAGCCAAAGATGGAGAAGCTCTATACAGTCAACAAAAACAAGGCCGGGAGCTGACTGTGGCTCAGATCATGAACTCCTTATTGCCAAATTCAGACTCAAATTGAAGAAAGTAGGGAAAACCACTAGACCATTCAGGTATGACCTAAATCAAATCCCTTATGATTATACAGTGGAAGTGAGGAATAGATTTAAGGGCCTAGATCTGATAGATAGAGTGCCTGATGAACTATGGATGGAGGTTCGTGACTTTGTACAGGAGACAGGGATCATCCCCATGGAAAGACCATCCCAATGGAAAAGAAATGCAAAAAAGCAAAATGACTGTCTGAGGAGGCCTTACAAATAGCTGTGGAAAGAAGAGAAGAGAAAAGCAAAGGAGAAAAGGAAAGATATAAGCATCTGTATGCAGAGTTCCAAAGAATAGCAAGGAGAGATAAGAAAGCCTTCCTCAGTGATCAATGCAAAGAAATAGAGGAAAACAACAGAATGGGAAAGACTAGAGATCTCTTCAAGAAAATTAGAGATACCAAGGGAACATTTCATGCAAGGATGGGCTCGATAAAGGACAGAAACGGTATGGACCTAACAGAAGCAGAAGATATTAAGAAGAGGTGGCAAGAATACACAGAAGAACTGTACAAAAAAGATCTTCACGACCCAGATAATCATGATGATGTGATCACTAATCTAGAGCCAGACATCTTGGAATGTGAAGTCAAGTGGGC
>SJYT01067836.1:119769-192255 GCA_006410635.1 Cephalophus harveyi | reverse complement strand
AAGTGAAAGAGGAGAGTGAAAAAGTTGGCTTAAAGCTCAACATTCAGAAAACGAAGATCATGGCATCTGGTCCCATCACTTCATGGGAAATAGATGGGGAAACAGTGGAAACAGTGTCAGACTTTATTTTTTTGGGCTCCAAAATCACTGCAGATGGTGACTGCAGCCATGAAATTAAAAGACGCTTACTCCTTGGAAGAAAACTTATGACCAACCTAGATAGCATATTCAAAAGCAGACACATTACTTTGCCGACTAATCCGTTTAGTCAAGGCTATGGTTTTTCCAGTAGTCATGTTTGGATGTGAGAGTTGGACTGTGAAGAAAGCTGAGCACCGAAGAATTGATGCTTTTGAACTGTGGTGTTGTTGAAGACTCTTGAGAGTCCCTTGGACTGCAAGGAGATCCAACCAGTCCATTCTGAAGATCAGCCCTGGGATTTCTTTGGAAGGAATGATGCTAAAGCTGAAACTCCAGTACTTGGGCCACCTCATGTGAAGAGTTGACTCATTGGAAAAGATTCTGATGCTGGGAGGGATTAGGGGCAGGAGGAGAAGGGGACGACAGAGGATGAGATGGCTGGATGGCATCACTGACTCGATGGACATGAATATGAGTGAACTCCGGGAGTTGGTGATGGACAGGGAGGCCTGGCGTGCTGCGATTCATGGGGTTGCAAAGAGTCGGACACGACTGAGTGACTGAACTAAATAACTGAGCTGACTGATGACTTTTATGCCCTCTAATCTGAGTGATTAATTTACAGCATTCTTAGTGGTTCAAGTGCAATCACTACCATGAACCTGATGAACCTGAACAAGACAGAATTATTGGCCATCTTTATAAGCTTACTATTGTTGAAATCTACTGGAAGATTTTAATTGCAACAGCAATTTTTTATCTCATGTAACCTGTTTAAAGTCACAATACCAAAGTCAATTAATGAAAAGCAGACACTAGCCTTTTAGACTGAGCCGTAGGCTTCTCTTGCTTGGCAAACAAAAGACCTAAGCAGCTCTATTTCTATGGAATGTGCTTTCTAAACTCTTGGCAATAAAACAGAGTAATGGAGGGTGATGACAGATGATATTCTACTTTAAATTACCCTTTTTATGGTTAAATCAAAAGACTGCCCTTAAAGGAATCTGTATCTATGTTTTGAGCTCAATAGCATTTTGTCAGCAAATCAGCCTAGGAGAATCCAAAACCTAAACATTCATTTGAAGACCTTTCTGTGCTCCCATCCATAAATCTTGACACACTCGCCCTCAGTCCAGCCCCACTCTGGTCAAGGTTTAGTAAAATCACTGGATAGTTCAGCAGAAATGAGTTTTTAAGCAACTGAACCCACTCTTATGTGAGGGTATACACTTACTGTGCCACACCAAATGCCTGCAATCAATTTTTAATTGCAGCAACAATAACAACTAGAAGATAAAGCAGGCAACTCACTGAGAAGGAACCAAGACTCTTTATTACAATGAATGTCCATCATGAGCTTGACTTGTGAAGAACTGTGACACAGAGGAGTCAACCAACCAGCTCTCCTTTCTCAGAGAGATGCTCTTACCTCTGGGACGTTTTCTTATATTTCCTCCTGTGGGAAAAGAAGCATAAACACAGATCAGAAGAGAGTCTGCTGCAGGTGGTAGGTGAGAAAAAGCTTCAGTGGGGATGGACACAGGGGTGAACACTGTAGAAAGCTCTCTTTGTGAGGCTGGTGGATCTCAAAGCCCACTTAAAAGTTCTGTGTTACAGAATGTTGTGTTTGAATGCATAGAACCACAGTCTTAGCAGTTACACATAGCATCCCAGAGGATGTTCCGCCCTTTCCCCTCTGGGGGCACTGTAGCATCTTGGTTGAGATCAAGACAGCAAGAACCAGGTTCAAATCTCAGCCCTTCAGCAGGTTCATGGGGTTGTTGAGGAATAAATGGGCAGACGCTTGCAAATGGTCAATAACTATTAACTATTTGTATTTGTCATTTGCTATTTGTACTGTCATTATTGTTACTATTATTCCCATCAGCTTGTAATGAAGTCTCTTTAAAGATTTGCCTTTTAAAATATAAATGTGTAATCATGCAACTAGACCATAAGATCAGACATAAGGTCTTCAGAGAAGGAAGGAATGAGGGAGGGGTCAATGGGAATGTCTAAAAGCAAAAGCGGTGAGAGGAGCATCAGGAACTTGCTACTCATTGGCTCAGCTGTGAGCTCGGTCCCCAGAAAAACAAGTCCCAGGAAGCACAGTGGCTGGAGGTCTACTCCACCTCTCCTATTTACGTTCCTCATTTAGCCAGGGGCAAATCTTTTGGGCATGGAGCTTCTCAGTCTATCAGAGGGAGGTTACATCTGCCCTGTCTCTCTTACCTGGGTCATTGTGGCATTCAAGGAGGAAATGGCCATAAAAGTTTATTTTCCAATGTATCGTGATGCTTTTCATGTTTGTGTCAACTTTTGTAGATTTCAAAGACCCTCAAAAGAGTTTTAGAAGACTCTTTAGTGGAGGGCATTAGAGGAAAAGAAGTGGTGAGAGAGGAAAATGCGCCTCCCAGGAGCATCTCCAGGAAGGGCAATGCTTCCCAGTTGTCCCTGGTTCCACATCAACATTCCCATTACAGTCACTGCACCAGGAAGCCAAGCCACTGATTTGCTCATAGAATTGTAAGTTGCACATGCTTTTTTTTTTTTTTTAAAGGCACAGACGTGTCAAATTCAGAATCCCTACAACTTATGACACTTTGTTCAAATAAAAACATACATGATGATGTGACATGTTAAATGAAGTAAGCCATGTATGGTACCAAACCCACAGTGTGATCTTGACCTGATATGTACAAAGAAAACACACCAGAGTGATAAGCATGAGCCCAGGGTAGTAGGTGAGTGAATCACTACTTTTATTTTTACTTGCAATAATTTTCTATATTTTCTATTTAATGAGCATTTCTATTTTCAATGAGCATTAAATGAGGTTGCAATTAGAAAAAAATGTATAAAATATTCACATACTTATATATACATAGTCACATATACAGATATATATATCTATAGGATGAACACACAGAAATATTTACATGTTTGAATTATAACATATAGGTAAGAAACAGTTGACCTAATGAGTTAGGGCTTGGGGTTTAGAGTAAACTACCTGTGTTCCAATCTTGGCTGTGGCACTCAGCTCTACAGTGTTGGACCATATATTTGACCCCTCTGAGCTTCAGTTTCTTCATCTGTAAAATGGGAATAATCAGAGCACCTCTCTCAAGACCTTACAGTGAGAAATAAAGATCACCCACCTGAATTTCAGCTCCCCAAAGGCAGGTTTTTTATATGCCTCTCCACTGTATCCCTGGAGAAGGCAATGGCACCCCACTCTAGTACTCCTGCCTGGAAAATCCCATGGATGGAGGAGCCTGGAAGGCTGCAGTCCATGGGGTTGCTGGATGTCGGACACAACTGTGCAACTTCACTTCCATTTTTCACTTTCATGCATTGGAGAGGGAAATGGCAACCCACTCCAGTATTCTGGAGAATCCCAGGGATGGGGGAGCCTGGTGGGCTGCCGTCTATGGGGTCGCACAGAGTCGGACACGACTGACGCGACTTAGCAGCAGCAGCAGCAGCCATTGTATCCCATTGCTTAAAACAATGTTTTGCACTCCCTCCAAAAACTGTGGTGGATGTGCACTGACCATCCTAGATACCCCTCTCTAGCAGTGACAGCTCACACTCACCAGGCAGTAACAAGGGCAGAGGTTTCATCTACAGGCACAGAGCACAGTGACCCGTGGGTGTGACCCATGCCCTGGAACCTTGTGAGAAATGCTGTCTAACAAACCGAGCTAAGAAGTGTTTGGCAAGACTGGAAAATAACCCACTGCAAGTGTGCAAGGACCAAAGGTAAGGAGGCAATCAGACCAGATGGATGCCCCTGGTTCCCACCCAAAAACTCAACTAGTTCTATCAACAAAGGGCACCTTGAGAGGCCAGAAGAAGACAACGTTTGCTACTGGCTTCCACAGAACTCTCCCAGCATCTGCCAAGGACCACATACCAGCACCATGGAGAACCCTGAGAGCATCAAAATGGACAAAAATAAGAAAAGCTGCCATTTTCAGCAACTACTAGTAACAAACACTTAACATATATCACTGCTGCTGCTGCAAGAACACCGGAGTGGGTTGCCATTTCCTTCTCCAACGCATGAAAGTGAAAAGTGAAAGCGAAGTCGCTCAGCCGTGTCCAACTCTTAGCAACCCCATGGACTGCAGCCTTCCAGGTTCCTCCATCCATGGGACTTTCCAGGGAAGAGTACTGGAGTGGGGTGCCATTGCCTTCTTCGACATATATGACTAATCCTCATAATAACCCTGCTAAGATCCTCTCTGAAAAAATCTGAATTCTAAAAAAGGAAAATAAGACATGTTCCCAGAAGTGTTACTTTGTTATAACAACCAAGACTGAGAAGTGGCTCAGGAAGCTTTGTCAAAGAGGTAGTTTTGATGGACTGGGGCGGGGGTGGGGCTGGGGGGACAGAGTTTGACAAGGAGAAATATGTAAGAACATGGGGCAAGCAGGTGAGGAGGGTATGCCTGGTGGCCTCAAACCAGCTCAGCTCAGCCAGATCCAAAAGCAGATAGAAGGTTCTAAGTCTAAAAAGTGCTCAAAACAAAGCTAGTCAAGAAAAATAATAAAATGTATACATTAAAAAAAAAAGAGGACACCAGAGAGAAGGGGGGTCGCCTCTTACATCACCCTGTGGAAAGGTGATAGGGCTCTGGAATGTGATAAACCTGGTTCCAAACCCAACTTCTCCCTCTCTAACTGAGACTCAGACAAGCTCAACACTAAAGCAAGCTTTAGCTTCCACATCCCTAAAATGGGAGGAATGAGCTCAGAGAACATAGTGTACTGAATTACCTGGCACCGTACATGCCATGTAAGGGCCATTCTAAAAGGTTTAGGACCCTTTGCCCCTCATTTTCAGTTTCTTGAGCCTAAGGGTCCTGTCATAGGGCTCACTGTATCTATCCCAAGGGTGTGCACATCAACCAGCACAAGTTGGCACACAACAAATGTCTGCTGGCAAAATAAATATATCATTTGTAGCTGTCACCCACAACTACCAAAATATGGGTTATGCCTTTGGTAGACCCAAAAAAGAGAGACCAAAAATCTGATTTTCAGTCCAACTCACCTGCCTGACACTCACTCCCCACCTTCATCAATGCATTCCTGAACTCACACATTCTAAAGTTCTCCCTTCCCATCTTGTCCCATTTAGACAGACAGCTCCCTCATCAAAAGAGACCCAACCCAAACAGTGTCCTCTTACACTGGAGCTGAAAGGTCACCGCTTAAACACAAGAGAAAATACAGATCTATGGAAACTGCTCTACTCAAGATCCTACCCACCGATCATCTTGACTCAGCAAGATGGTGAGGCCCGAGTCCTACCCTTTCAGCTGAAACATCACTTCCTCCTGAAAACCTTCTAGGGCTTCCCACATGGAATCATCCCTTTTGTGTGTTCCATGTGACTGAGCTCATCTGTTATGCTGATGGCAAGATCGAGGGCTTGTCCAGTATCTGCTAATGGTTCTCTCTTGCCTAACATGGTGCTTAACAAATGGCAAGTGCTCAACACACTGTTGCTGTGAGAACGAGTGGATTTATCAAGACACTAACCAAAAGGCTTTCTTTCTACTCATTTTTCTTCTGTTCAGTGGTAATTCACTATAAGCAGTGAGGACATCTACCACAGACATGGTTTTCTACACACAGGAGAAATGCAGTGACAGAAAGCCTGGGAGGTGGATAGTGGTGGGATGCTCACAATTGTTGAACACCTCCTCTGTTCCTTGTCTGTTACCTAAATTAACTCACTTTGACCTCCGACAGACCTTAGGAGGTTAACGTCACTTGATAGCTGATGGAAGGGATGCCCAATGGCTCAGCAGGTAAAGAATCTGCCTGAAATGCAGGAGATACCGGAGACGCAGGTTCAATCCCTGCGTCAGGAAGATCCCCTAGAGAAGGAAATGGTAACTGACTCCAGTATTCATGCCTGGGAAATCCCAGGGACAGGAGCCTGGAGGGCTACAGTCCAAAGAGTCACTGACAGAGTGACTAAGCATACACACATACTTGATGGAAATGAGGCTCAGAGAGTTTAAGTTACTTGACTAAGGATACAGAATCCTGAACCGATTGAGACAGAAAGCAAACTCTGAAGCCCTCCAAGAAAACTGAGGAAATTAGTCAAATAAGTCAAAAGATGCCTGGAGGAAACTTAGACACTAGACAAAAACAAACAAAGCCAACAATAGAAATGTACTGGGCTCTTTCCATCCAAATGCAGGAAATGAGCTGGATTAAAAACTAGTTTATTCTTGGCCTTTTGTTTTTAAGAACTTCAACAGAATTTGCCCCTGAAAGTCAAAGGAAATGTTTTTAAATGTTTTGTTTTGGTTTCTCAAACTTATTTTAAATTTATAATTTTTTGAAAATTAATACATCAGAAGTCCCAAGATTCATGTAGCTAGACTAAGCTGATTCAGACCATAGAAAATGACCAAGCTGCTGTGCTCTGGAATCTGGGCAGATTAGGGGATGGAGAGAGCACAGCCCCACACCAAGGCAAAAGGCAGGACGTCTTCATGAGGCCAGACTGAGGAAACTGCATCCATGAAAATCTGGATCACTTTGCAAGCTCTGTTCCCCGGAATGTACTCTACCTTACTCACATACACACATACATGGCATTGGTTGTTTGTTTATTCATTTGTTTAAGGAGAGGCATTATGGCATACTGCTTGAGATCACTTACCTAAGCTAAACCCCTCCTCCGACTTACTGTGTCTAACAAGCTATGTGACCTTTGGCAACTTACATCACTTTCGCAACCACCAGTCTCCTTATCTGTTAGATTTGGGTAACAGTAACGTGCACTTCACAGGCTGACGTGAGAGATGAATGTAGTAGTGGATGTAAAACATTGAGCACAGCGCCAGGCATCTGGTAAATGTTCAAGTGCCAAGTCAGCTGCTGTATTTATAATAAAAATATCACATAACTAATAATGATATAATTTCACAGGTTTCCAAATTTTGTTTGGAAAAAGAAAAGTCTTTCATTGATTAGAAATTTTTAAATAAAAAAAAGTTTAAGATTGTTTTCTAAAGTAGAAAAACTGAATACCCAATTCTCCACGTTTTAGAACACCTGGGCCACAAAGAAAGCAAGTGCTAATCTCAGTCCTACTAAGGGGAGAAGGAACTAAATCCCTGCCCAGCTCTCTCTGTTCACCCATGCCTACGGGAGCCTGCAGGCTGTTCATTCTGACACCCATCCAGCAGTGGTCCCTGTTAGCCTAGCAGATCCACATGCTTTCCTCTAATGTCAAAGCTGAATTATTACTCAGAAAGAAAGGGAAAGGGAAAAAAAAAAAAAAGGAAGAAAAGCTAGGTATTTAGGAACTAGACACTATGATAATCCTTAGAAATATCTAAAATTATCTTTTAAGAAAAAACCCTTTTTATTGATAATTCCCTAAAGGCTAAAGCCCAGTGAGTTGCTTACATAGACTCCCTAAGCATCCTCTAGAAGTTACAGCTAAGCACAGAGATATCATGCTATAACTAGAATCAGTGATGGACCATATCCATTCACCTGCTAGGCAAATTAAAAGACTCCTGGTCTTCCCTGAAAAACCCAATATTTGTTTAAGTCTGGAATGTTGCTATGTGGATTGCCTAAAAAGTATCAAATAGTGTGTACATGTTATGTGTACAGGCACATGTACAGAACAGGGGAAGTGATGAGCTCCCCTGGAAGCCTTCAGTCCCTTTACGTCCAGCTGAGCACATTCTGATAAGTGGCTACCGAGGCAGGAGCAATATCGAAAATCAAAGAGCACTGACCCCCAATATTTAAAAAATTCCCTTAAAGCTGTCCATGACTGTGTCTTCTAGACCCTTAACTTCTAGACCTTGAACTTCATTTTACCTCTCTTGGCCCCAGTCAGAGAGAAAAGGGATGAAACTAGGCCAACTTGAGGAGTGGTTCCAGCCAAGTAAACACAGTAAAGTAAAGCCAAGAGCCGAGCAGACTCAGCAAGGAAATAACAAGAAACAACGGAGTGGGGAGAGCGAGGATGCTGTTAAAGAGCTTTGTTTGCTTTTTGGTAGCTATGAGTTTCCAAAATACTGGACACACCTACAACCACATGTAAGTTTCACACACTTCAAAGTCAAACAGAGGACCTGGGAATCCTTCCTGATAGCCTGGGTGAGTGAGAGCCAATTAAGCATTGAGGTTAAATCATGAAGTGCCTGGCAGTCTCACTTTTTTAAAGTGAGTATCTCTGAGTAAGAGCCATATGGTTACTGCAATAATGAGGTTTATAAATAGGCTTAATATTCAAACAATCTGGCTTAGAAAAACCAAAACTTGTGCTTAGGCTCCAGGTTGACAGCAAGATACCTCCCAGTTGAACACAAGAAGGTTTTCTGGTCTGGGAAATGGAATACGCAACAACTCCACATGCATGGTGAGAATTCCAGTTCTGCCTGAAATCTTCTCTGGGGTTTCTGGGCAATAATGACTCACACTGCTCCAGATCCCATCAGATTCCATCTCCATCCTTCCTTACTGAGATCACTACTGCTACTGATCACAGACAGCTTTGGAAATTTTGGTTCTCAGGCCTCAGTTCCCTCAAGGGAGAGGAGACTGGGGGACGGACTCATAAAAAAAAAAAAAAAAAAAAGCACACAGCAAGACTCAGGGAATTAAATACACATTCTCACAAGTTCAATTCACATGTGGCTAATTCATGGGAAAGTGGACTGAGATAAAATGCCACAAATACCCGTGAAATAAGCAAGGACCTGAATGATCATCTGATCCTCTGGTTTTGTTTTTTAGTGGCATATGGGGTACCGACTGAACAGAACTGAATATCCCCAGAAAATTCGACTGAATCTGTCTTAAACCATTTGTACAGACTACTTTAGATATTGCTGAAAATGGAAGGCCCTTATACATTTCTTCTCATTTCTACCAGTGATTTCATATTCCATGATACCCATGTTAAAACCTAGATTTGCAAAGCTATATATATTAATTGCTTAATGGATTTTCCCATTTTTAATTTTTTAATGTAATTTTATTTTGATCTTCCTTGTTGCTTTATTACTTTGTAAAATTTTATTTACTTATTTATGGCCACACCACTCAGCACATGGGACCTTAGTTCCCCAACCAGGGATCGAACTCCCACCCCCTGCGGTGGAAGCACAGAATCCTAACCACTGGACCACCAGGGAAGTCCTCCCATATTTTTAACAAGTAAACACCAATGAGGGAAAAAAAAAAATATATATATATATATATTTATACATATATAGCAATCTCCTGGCACATTCAAGCAGACTATTTGAGGGGAGGAGAAAAAGATACTAGAGAAAGTGAGTCTTTCTTCTCTTACTGGCTCAAATATTTAACTGATAAGCTACAGATGAAAAACCATGTGGGCAACGATTCTATTTTCCTGCTCTGCCAAAGATCCAAGGCAGAACAAAAAATAATGAAATGACATAAACTCACTTTCACCTGGAATAACCCAACAATTAGGAAAGATTTGTTTCTGCTTCAATTTTCTGAAGAATTTTTCTGCCAGATTGTCTATTGGGGAAAACTGTCCTATAGATTCATACTCTTTCATTTAGGGCTCTTAGAAAATTAAGATCATGTTTGGGGACAGCAACTCCCAAAGTACAGAATTCCAGTATGTTTAAACTAGTGATGCGATCAAAGTCAAATGAAGGAAACCTTCAAGAGAGTGGTGTGGGGTTGAAGATGGTGAATCAGAAAACTGAGAGCATGCTCATCTGAAACAGAGCTGTGCATAAGATACTCAATTTAACTCATTTCTGGGAGCAAATGTGTTTCTATCTAGTGCTGGCTTGGTTGTGGCAAAAAGAGAAATCTCTAAAGAGAAGATTTAGTTCAAACTACACAACCCCCAGTGGCTCAGTGGTCAAGAATTCACCTACAATACAGGAAACAAAGGAGACATGGGTTTGATCCCTGGGAAGACCCCCTGGAAGAGAACATGACAACCCACTCCAGTATTCATGCCAGGAAAATCCCATGGACAGAGGAGCCTGGAGGGCTGCAGTCCATGGGGTTGTAAAGAGTCAAAGACAGCTGAAGCCACTGAGCATGCACACACACACACACACACACAACCCCACAGGAAGTCCCATCCGTACCAGCAACAACTCACAGTCACTCCACGCAGTCCCCAAGGCGCCCACATTCTCACAGGCCTGTGTCTTCATCGCTCCCCGTCCCCAGCCCCATCGTTTGCCTGCAGACAGCTGTTCAGACACAAATATCCAAATCTCCTGGTCATGCCTGCTTCCCTCCTGGGCCTGCGTTAAAAATTCCAGCACTCAGATTACTGTCTAACAGGCCCCAAAATATGACCCCTCCCAAAAGAAAGCTGAAACCTTCCTCTGAAAAGCATTATTTGTGAGCAGATCAAGCACTGTTTCCCTCTAGCTTAACATCCACTGCTTACAGCTGGGCAGTGAGCCCATCAGTGGCACCAGTGAAAAAATATAGAATGGCTGTCAGAGAAAGAAAACAGAAAGTAAATGCCACACTTGTAGAAGTCCAAACAGTACTTTTTGCATAAGTGATCTATCCCTCCATTCACATATTTACTTACACTTACAGAGTTCTAAGTACAGTAAAACTGTGGGGTGGAAACGGGAGAGATTTTTGTGACCTCCTTCCTGGAAGCCTGGCTCCTGCTTAGATAAACATCAATGAGAAAAGCTGAAAACAAAAATATTTCTTAGTATCTGTGACGACACTGCCAGAGGGGAGATAAATCCAAAGAATTGAGACAAAATCTCACTCTGCAGATATATTCCTGAAACCAGAGGAGGGTGGGTTTTTAATTGAATTATCCAGAGAGATGCTTGAATTTTCTACTCTATTTTTCCCATGTAGATTTAGCCAGAACAAAAATGTATCTTCTGCCAAGTTTAACTTCAGAGGCCAGTCTAATGTTTTTTAAGCCTTTCCTATCTACTCCCGTAGCACTCCTTCCGTCTTCCTCCCAACTTGTTATCATAACCTGCTCCTGGCAGAAAGCAGCTGTTGGTCATTTATAATTTCAGGTGAATGTTAAGTCAATCCAACAGCTCCTTGAAAGCAGAAGTCCTTCTCGTTTCCTCTAAAATCTTCTATCACAATAGAATCATCTAGAGAAGGCTCCTGTCTGGACATACACTCCGTAAATTTCAGCAATTTAAATATGGCAAAAGTAAGGTCAATGCTCAAATTACAGGGGGGAAAAAAACCCACTCACCTAGCAGATGCACTCCTAGAGACCATTCAGGGCTCCACAGTCAACTGAATGAATAGGTTGAGCATTCAAACTAAATTCTCCTCAGCTACAGTTACCTTCACTGAAACTATCCAAACTCCCAGAAACAAGTGCTTTGAACAATTCTTTCATTTTTCTAACCATGACTAATTTCAGCAGTGGTTTCATAGGCAGAATGGCCGCTCTAAGCATTGATGAGGCGTGATTTACAATGTGCTGCGTGTGCTTAGTCGCTCAGTCGTGTCTAACAATCTGCAACCCCATGGCGTAAAGCCCGCCAGGCTCCTCAGTTCATGGAATTTTCCAGGCGAGAATATTGGAGTAGGTTGCCGTTTCCTAATCCAGGGTATCTTCCTGACCCAGGAATCGAACCTGTGTCTCCTGCATTGGCAGGCAGATTCTTTACCACTACACCCCCTGGGAAGCCCTGATTTACAGTAATTCACCCTTATATTTCACAAATGAGCTACAAAGGATGCTGTTCATGAAAATGTTTATAGTTTCTCATAGTAACAGACCAGGCTCCAAGAAACAACCTAGAATAGTATAGTAAGTAAAAGTAAAAAGTCGCTCAGTCGCGTCCGACTCTTTGAGACCCCGTGGACTGTAGCCTACCAGGCTCCTCCATCCATGGGATTCTCCAGGCAAGGATACTGGAGTGGGTTGCCATTTCCTTCTCCAACCTAGAATAGTAACAACCTAGAATAGTATAGTAAATATAAAATATGGGGGGGGGGTAATTTAAAAACTTGTAAGACTTCTTAGCATATTAAAAAGCAGAGACATTACTTTGCCATCAAAGGACTGTGGAGAAAGCTGAGTGCAGAATAATTGATACTTTTGAACTGTGGTGTTGGAGAAGACTCTTGAGAGTCCCTTGGACTGCAAGGAGATCCAACCAGTCCATTCTAAAGGAGATCAGCCCTGGGTGTTCTTTGGAAGGAATGATGGTGAAGCTGAAACTCCAGTACTTTGGCCACCTCATGCAAAGAGTTGACTCATTGGAAAAGACTCTGATGCTGGGAGGGATTGGGGGCAGGAGGAGAAGGGGACGACCGAGGATGAGATGGCTGGATGGCATCACCGACTCGATGGTCATGAGTTTGAGTGAACTCTGGGAGTTGTTGATGGACAGGGAGGCCTAGCCTGCTGCGATTCATGGGGTTGCAAAGAGTCGGACACGACTGAGCAACTGAACTGAACTGAACTGAAGACCTCTTAGAGCCATCCTCAGACAAGAGTCAGAGAAGTAGAGAAAAAAAAGGGGGGGATATTAATCTGAATCTGAACTACTAAAACACACCGGGGAGTAGTTTTAATATTAGTAGACTAATATTCCACTGCTGGATTTATTCCTCTAAAGTGTAGGAAAAGTCTTGGTTATTTAGAATTTCAAGTGTTTGGAATCTGGATAAATAGTATTTAATGTTCTTTGGAGGTCCAATAGTGACTTTCAGCCAAAATACATCCTCAAGTTGATTTTCATGCTTCTAGTGGCCTCAAGGGAAAGGAAAGCTATATTTTAATTGAACATTGAATACTGGGTCCCTGCAATAGGCCTTTGGAAGGGAGTGGAAAAGAATGGTGGGAGGACCACTTTTGGATGGCCTTCCAGGTGGCGCTAATGGTAAAGAACCCACCTGCCAACGCAGGAGACATAAGAGACACAGATTCGATCCCTAGATCAGGAAGATCTGCAGTAGGAAATGGCAACCCATTCCAGTTTATTCTTGCCTGGAAAATTTCATGGGTAGAGGAGCCTGACAGGCTATAGACCATGGGGTCACAGAGAGTCGGATACGACTGAAACAAATTAGCAGGCAAAGAGCTGTCAGGATAAAAGGCCATGAATGAGGCAGAGGTGATGTGAAGGGTGAGCACTATCGCAGAACTATGGGTGCTCCAAGAGTCAGAGGCCCAGTGTGTGTGCCACAAGACACCCTGGGAGCAGCAGCACAAGGCTGCACCCACTGGACAAGCCTATACAACAGGATGGCCTCCTGCAGGGTGTAGGGAGCTCCATCCACCCAGCCAAGCTCCACCAGACCCTTTTGCAGGGGGCAGGCTCCAAGCTCCTAGTCTCCCTGCCTGGCTTACGCCCAGCAGTCCCCACAAGGTCCAAGACAAGAGCCTCATTCCATCTGGTTTCTTGGGTCGTGGTCTCTTTCTGCCTTTAAAATAGGAGAAACGACCCCACCTAGCCCCCAGGTTTCTGTCTTTGCTGCAAACCCATCTTGTGATGGACATGACACTACCAGTCAATACAAGGGGTCTTAAGCAAAGCTATATAAATGTGCCTCACATTTAATCATTATTTTTCTTAGCTATCCCTCCAAAAGCTATGAGGTGGGTCATGTGAGCACTTTCCCTCCTTAACAGGAAACTGGAACCAAGGAAAATGAACCAGAGAAAATTGAAGTCAGAAAATGGAGCTAGAAATGAAGAAATCTCTGCTTAGGGCTACTTCTCAAAAGACAGAGGCTGTAGAGCCATCAAAATAATAAACACTTGGTTGCAAAATACTGAGTTGTAATTAGCTAGTGCTATGCTTAGTTGCTCAGTTGTGTCTGACTCTTTGTGACACCATGGACTGTAGCCCACCAGACTCCTCTGTCCTTGGGGATTCTCCAGGCAGGAATACTGGCATGGGTTGCCATGCCCTTCTCCAGGGGATCTTCCCAACCCAGGGATCGAACCTAGGTCTCCTGCGTTGAAGGTGGATTCTTTACAGTCTGAGTCACCAGGGAAGCCCAATTAGCTAGTAAGTTAGCACAACCAAATTATGATAAGCAAGTGACAATGTACTAATATACTGTATTAGTATTCAAGTATAGAAATTTTCATTCTAAATCTAAGAATCTACTTAACCCTTTTTGATATTCACCTCTTTCTCCCCTTCCATATACATTAAGAACATAATTCAGGGAGACAATCCATCTTTATTAGGAGAAAAAAGATTCAAAAACAGTCCCTCAAATACAAATGTCCTCCTTCTCTAAATCCTAGGACATTGTGTCAATGTCATTTATCCAGCAATTATTTTTGTCCATACTTTGTCTTTTTTTTTAACTTTTCACCTCTATAAAGAATTGTCTTGTCTCCTTAACTAGACTATAAGTTTCCCAAAAGCAGGGCTTTTTTTCTAATATTTTCATATCTCTTCTGAAGCTCCTAATATCCAATATATAATAGCAATCCAATAAAAATATGTTGAACTTTCTGACATTTGCAATTAAATGGGAGAGTGGAAGGCCCAATTAATACCCTAAAATATGTAATCTGTGGGAAATAAACAGCAATTTTTTACATTATTCTTTTGGATTTGCTTTATTAGTGAGATTCAGATGAAGCCCCTTTTCCCTGTTCATCTCTTTGCAAGGCTTTAACTCACAACTATGACTCTCAGACCTTAGGCTCCAGGCCAAAGGTCTCTCCATGTTTTTTAGGCTGTTATTACTAACACCTAGCTTGGATCTTCCAAAGATGGTCCAAGATACGCTCCAGTTCACCACATCTAAACCCAAATTTATCATTCTGTGCATCCAAGCCCACGCTTCTCTCTGTGGTCTCTAACGAGGCAAAGACACCAAACTCACTAAGACATCTGAGGCAGAACAAACTTGGAAGACAACCTCTCTCTCTCTGCTCCTTTCTAATGTCAAACGTGCCTCCTATTCTTTCCTCCTTGGTGGTACTACCATCACTGAAGAATCTTCTCCAACTCATCTCCAGGCCTCAAGTCTCTTCTCCAATCTGTCCTCCAGGCTTCTTCCAGAATAGCCATCTTAAAATTAAAATCTCCTTTTGTTACTCTCTAGCTTATAGTCTTTTAACACTGCCTTAGAACTTAAGGAATAAAATGTAAAGTCCTTGAAATTACATGCATCCCAAAAAAAGATTCCCTGAAAGATGAATGGAGCATGCCCAGAATACATTTGTATGTGTGTGTAATGTGCTCAAATGGCAAACCATTCAAGTATTCTTGCCTGGAGAATCCCATAGACAAAGTAGCCCGGAGGGCTACGGTCTATAAGGTCGCAAAGAGTCGGACACGACTGAAACAACTTAGCATACACAAGCGCACACACACACACAACGTATTCAAATACCTGCCTCCTTAAACTATGAGCATGTATAGTTTTGAATAAACCAAAAATAAATTTTTTTTTCAATTCTATGTGTCACTGCCTGGCCCCTGCCTTCCTTTGCAACTTTATCTCTCCCTCCTCCCATCCCTCTGAACCTTGGCACACTGTTACCTCCACTTATAGCTTTATCTATCCCTCAACATTGTACTCGATGAACTGCCAGAGGATACTTCACAGTTACCTTTTAAAGAAAAATATCTAAGGTCTTACACAAGAAAGGTAACCCTGTTTCTTGGACAGCTGATGGACCAGGGACCAATGGGGGCCCACTAGCTCCAAGGTGAGCTGGGAGATTTCGGTCCAATAGCTCCATGCTGAATGACTGCAACTAGACCCAAACACACTCTCTCCCTTGGGATTATCAGTAAAAGGTGAGCACAGGGAAAGGCACTGGACTCAGGCTATATTCCTAGTAAGTAGGCACAGCTTCTCCAGTGGTCCATAAAAACAGCTCAGAATTCTGAGCTGATTGAGTCTGGACTGACTGGATGACTCCCTGTTTTCCTTATGTCGCTGCAAAAGGCTAACGTGAATAAAAGAAATCTGTGCGTATTTCTTCCTCGTGACTCCAAGGACTCTGCTCACATTGTCGGCAGCTCACTGCTCACGCCTTCTCTGGCCCTCCCAGGAGGAAGTAGCTCCCCACGCATCCCTTTGTAACTACAGTCAACACTTCTAGGTGTTCATCTCTTTAGCTATAGCCTTATAGCTTATCTACTTTAGCACACCCAGAGTTTATCAAAGTAACTGGCACATAATAGACACTCAGTAAATGTTAAGTGACTAAACTTCTGAACAGCTGCCTGACTGTTGATGACCCTATTTTTTAAATATGTCAGATGAATAAAAAGAAAATACAGAATGAGAAGGCTCTATTAAATGAGAAATATGAAACCAAAGATCTAGGCATCTTTGCCTACGGATGCCCCCCTACCCCGTGGCCTACTTTTGATGTATAGTTTGGAAAAGTCACTTAAGTTCTCTGTACTTCAGTGGGGTTTTAGTGAAGACTTTTATTTATTTATTTATTTATTTATTTATTTTCTGCTTCAGTGGTTAATTTATTTTTATTTTTTTACTTTTATTTTTACTTTATTTTACTTTACAATATTGTATTGGTTTTGCCATACATTGACATGAATCCATCACGGGTGTATATGAGCTCCCAATCCTGAATCCCCATCCCACATCCCACCCCATATCCTCTCTCTGGATCATCCCCGTGCACCAGCCCCAAGCATCCTGTATCCTGTATCGAACATAGGCTGGTGCTTCATTCTTACATGATAGTATACATGTTTCAATGCCATTCTCCCAAATCATCCCACCCTCTCCCTCTCCCACAGAGTCCAAAAGTCCGTTCTATACATCTGTGTCTCTTTTGCTGTCTCGCATACAGGGTCATCATATATATGGAATTTAGAAAGATGGCAATGATGACCCTATATGCGAGACAGCAAAAGATGTATTGGTTTTGCCATACATTGACATGAATCCATCACGGGTGTATATGAGCTCCCAATCCTGAATCCCCATCCCACATCCCACCCCATATCCTCTCTCTGGATCATCCCCGTGCACCAGCCCCAAGCATCCTGTATCCTGTATCGAACATAGGCTGGTGCTTCATTCTTACATGATAGTATACATGTTTCAATGCCATTCTCCCAAATCATCCCACCCTCTCCCTCTCCCACAGAGTCCAAAAGTCCGTTCTATACATCTGTGTCTCTTTTGCTGTCTCGCATACAGGGTCATCATATATATGGAATTTAGAAAGATGGCAATGATGACCCTATATGCGAGACAGCAAAAGAGACACAGATGTACAGTGAAGACTTTTAGAGACCCCAGACTCAAAGGAGTCTAAGCAGGAACAGAGCCTGATGGATGCATGTAGCTGGGACAGCAGACTGAACCAGATGAACAACTGTAGGAATGGGGAAGTGTGGGCGCACACCCCGGGATTTCCACTCCTTCTTCTCCCCTCTGCTTCTCTGTAAGTGCTGGCCTATCTCCAGTCACTGAAATGTCCTCTCCATGCAGTAAGAAGGGAACCCAGCAGCAACCACCAGGAGAACCCAGGAAAAGGCAAAGCAGCACCCGCCCTTGGCCAACAGAGAATCTCAGTGGAGGACTCTACTGCTTGGGCTCTGTGCCACACTTGAGAATGACCCCTGTTGGCAGAAAGGCAAAAATTCTATGATTGGCCAATCTGGCATCTGGAGCCCAGGGAACCCAGAGCAGGGAGTAGGCAAAGGAGTGAGGGGACAGGCTCTACTGCCATAATAAGGTAGGGATGGGGGGGAAGCATGCTGGACAGACAGAAACAATAATTCCAGTCTGTGACCCTAATAACCATACATTTGGGGATACTTCAGTAACCAAGACAGACCCCCAAAACACTATGCCTTCATGAAACTTGTATTTTAGTTGGAAGAAAGAGTCAATAAACATAAGAAATCATACCTCCATTTATATTCATAATACTATTTTAGATAATGTGAAAAAAGCATCAGTCATCTTTACAGAGTGTCACATAAGCATAATATTTATTGTATTGACCACCTCATGGTTGGGCAAAACAAATACATGATGGCTTAACTACCATTGTGACAATAAATGCCAAGAAATAAGTGAAACCTGTTCTCTCGCCCTCAATTAAAAAAAAAAAAAGAGAGAAAGAGAGCACCCTTTTGTCATCATACAACAAGAAAAACTCTTGGTTGGGACCCAAGGTACAAGTTATGACTCAAACCCAGAGCACCGTGAGGCTGCCCCTCATCACCAGAGGAAGCAAGTGCACTCATCATATTTTCCCCGACTGGAAGATTCCCTAACAAAACAGCCATTGGGAGGGGCCCTTAACAATTCCACCCACACTGCTGCAGAGGAAAGAGCAAGGACAGGAGCACCTGGGGGACAGCTAAGGAAACAGAAACACTCACACAAAAAGGCTCTGCTCAGAAATATAAGAGGACAGCACCCCCCTGACAGACATCACTAAGAAGGCTCAGGTGTATAGTGTGTGTTCCCTTCCGGCTTAGAGAGACGTGAGCATGCGTAGGAGAGGGCTGTGGGGGAGGCTGAGGAACATCACCCCCTCCTTGAACCCCAGACGGCCTCCTCACAGTGGTGGGCAGCACCTCCCTCAAGGGAAAAGGGAGCTGTCATAATAAACACCTGGGTTTGCAAGGTTTTGTCATCTCAGCGGTGGTAGATAGTACTCAAAATTCACTTTTCCAATATCTGATGTACTATTAGTATGCTGAGGATGTTATAAGGTTAGATTAAGAGTTCTTCCTAATTCTTTCCTAGAGAAATACGTCAAACAGACCTAGCTTTCAAATATGTATTGGTAATTTACTGTAGACCACATAGTATTTGTAGGCCCACTGGAGATACTTCAGTAACCAAAACAGACCCAAAAAAAAAAAGAAAAGAACTATGTCCTCAGGGAATATATATTTTAGTTGAAGGAAGTAAACATAACAAATAAACATATAGTGTCAAGATAGTGAAACATGCTAAAGAAAAAAGTAGAGTGTGGAAAGGGGGATGTGTGGGGCTTATAGTATATAGAGGATCATCCCCTATATTCTCTGCACTGTAGGTTCTTGGCAATAATCCTCTTGCTGCTGGTAAAGACCACTCCAGACAAGTGCAGGAAAGAGGAGAGATAAGGGGAGGAAATGAGAGAACCTAGCTAAATGTAAGCCTTGGCCTTCCCAGCTTTCCACCTCAGTTTAGATTCCTGTGCCCAACCTGGGCAATGATGTTAATTAAACCCACCACCCATCTAGTTCATGAACTATGGTGTTGATAGTATCACGTGACCTATAAGCCTATAGTCTTCATTTTGAATATTGAAAAGTTTACCTCTGAGTCTTCATGCTTCTTTCATCACATATTGAGTAAGTACCTACTATGTACCAAACGTTGTTCTAGGCACTAGAGGTTACAGCAGTGAGCAAGACACACACAGTCACCACCCTAAAGAACTTACATTTTAATTGAGGAGACGAAAAATTCAAAAATTGATTCAATAAGCAAGATACTTACAAGAAGGAGAGAGATACCAGTGAACAGTCCAGGAAGGAGATGATCAAGTCCTGAACTTAGATGGCTCTCAAATGAGCTGAACCAAATTCCTGACTATCTCTGATCATGTATAAAGCCCCTACTATAGGGTGTCATGATAATAAATTGGTGTAAAAATCCAACTATGGCTATTGAGTCTTTCTAAACTGTGGAAGAGCAGCTTCTTCTCTCTTATTGTTAATGCACTGTGCAGACAAATTGTGCAGACAAATAGATACACATCTTTCCATCTCCTAATGTTTCTATTTTGTTAACTGCAGAAGTGTTATTCCAAGTTGTATAAAAAGCATGTGCTTTGGTCTCCAGAATCTTTAGCAACTTACTACCGCACTACTGTTTTGTTTTGTTTTAAAGTGGTAATAAGAACCATAACAGTCGTAAAAAAAATAATGTCATAACAATAGTAACGTGTCCTTTTTCAAATTAGAACGTGAAGTTACAGATCTCCTGGGACTGCTGCTGAGCAGGATGTTTCAGCAGGAAGGGTAAAAAGAGAGGGACTCAAAAACACACGCTTGGGAAAGAATCAACCCACACCTTTTATGTTCAAAAGTACAGGGCGCTGGGTAAACACGAGAGAGATGAAAACAAAAATGCAGATACATCACACCCCAACAATCTGGGGAGAGAAGCCTAACTGGTGAAACAGAGGAAGTTACGTGACAGTGTGTTCATTCTAAGCCCCAAAGACTTTTTCATATAAGTTTCCCACCTCAGCCTGGCTGATTCGCCCAAACCCTCTACTCCAACCTGGGTAGCTCTGTTGAGTTGGTTGAAACTGTAAAGCAGCCTAAGAGAAGCAGTTTCTGAGTATGTGCACATGAGTCCCTCCTACTGGGATGGCAAGGAGACCAGCTTGACAACACCTTGACCCTGTATATACCAGGGACCCAGACTTTGTGGATGCAACAGACTTTCTGTGAGTACCTCAATATGATGAGATGGAATGTTCATTACGTAGGACATGAACTTGTAAACACCTCTGTGAAAGAGGTGTGGCATTGCATACATCTCAACTGTTGGAAGAGCCTGCCAGCCAAAAAGACAAGATTTCCACCTAAGTTTCCAGCCTCTGCTTGCAGCAGCCAAACAATCCAAAACTCATGCTACTTGGCATGGTTTCCCATTTAGATCAATGGAGATGAAACTCACTTTGTTACTGATGGAAGGGCTCTTACAAAGTGCACTTTAAATAAGGATGCCTTAAAGAAACACCTATCTTACTGTTTTCCTTTAGAAACTCTGAATATCCTGGTTGGAATACAGTCTCCCCCAAGATGAAGATAACTCAGATCAGTGCCTTTCTGATTTGTTTTGGGGTATGTGTGTGTGCGTGTACATGTGCAGGCATACATGTGTGCTTTCAAAAACATAACTGCAGCAAAACAAACTACGAAGGAGCTGTTTTCCTATCACCACCCTTGGTGCCCTTGGTAGGAACAGAGTACCTGGAGAATATACTTGGAGAAAACTTATTTTTTTTTTTTAATCTGCACTAGATATTTGATGGCAAATATCTGGTGGTTATGGAAGGTATCTTTGGAACCTACCTGGTCAATTGAGAAGCAAGCTGTAACCATACAGCTGTCACTACAGCTTCCTGACTGGGATAACCAGCAGGTCATTGTTTAAGAAATCTTTTCACAGAAAAAAACATGTACTTTCAGATCACTTCTCCTCAGCACCCAAGAATAGGCAGAACCCAATGAAGGGAATGAAATTCAGAGATTTCTGTCCCTCAGCCCAGCTAGAACTCTGGCCACCATATTGAAAACAAATGACCTATTTCAGTGTTCAGATCTTGCTAGGAAACTCCAATATAGTTTCTGAACCCTACTGTCTCCAAAAACAGCCCTTCCTTTCAAGAACTCTTTTCCTGCTAGAAAGAATCCTAAGAAAATATCTGAAGTTGCAGTAGGCTAGGGAGAGGAAGAGAAAGATTTAACAGCCAGAAAGCATATTGAATTTGAACTGTTGGTAAGTTCTTGGACCACCTGCCAAGGTGTCTACAAGCATTTTCCAGAGATTAACTCTTCCTTTGATTAAAAATCTGTGATCTGAGTCCCCAAACTTTTCTCCCCTGATCAATTAAAAAAAGAAAAAGAAATATCTCCATGAACATTGAGCTATACTATAAGTGAAATCTAAGGACATCTCCCCTTCCCCAAAGAAAGCATGACTTGGAAACAGCAAGGCATTCTGCAGCACTCAGAAAGACACGTCTCATTGTTGAAAGAAAGGCAGCAGTGACTGTAATTAACTAGGAAGCGGTTGTGGAACTTCTCCCGCTGTATTTAAAGGGCCATGCAGGAGTGAGGGTGAGCAGTCGTGACCGGGGCTGTGTAGTTAAAATACTGATGAGAGAGGGAAATGGGGCAAGAGAAGTAAACAGGTTTACTTACAGCCCTCGGAGCCGAAGCCAGATTTTCTCGATCTGTTCGGGTTGCAGGTATTTCAGAGAGTTGCTCTCAAATTCTTCAATCTCCTTGGTGGGCGACTCCATAGCTGCAGGTTATCACTGGGAGTGAGGCCCGAGTGAGTTTGGGCTGTCCCCTCCCGCCTCCTCGCCCAGTCCAGCCCTCCAGCTTCAGCCCGGCGCCGCGCGTCTGCCTCACTTTCTGCGTGCGCTCCCCTTTCTGCGCCCCCCAAATCCTGGCTTAAAGCGGGCCCGGAGAGCCGGCGACCCTGGGCCCAGATGCCCCCCGGAGGCAGCTGCGGAAACCAGCCACGCTCCCGGGCTAGTGCCAAGGGTAGGAACTGTGCTTTTGCTCTAGGAGAAAGCACCTCGGACCTACTCGTATTCTTTTTTTTTTTTTTTGTCCTCAAACAAAGCCGCGGGAGCGAACCGTGTGGCAGCTGGATTGTTGGGGAAAGGAGGACCGAGAAGGGAGGAGAGGCGGCGAGGAGGGAGAAAGTGAGAAGGGGAGAGCGGGGACAGGGATGAGCCCAGAGGGAGCAGCGCGGGGCCGGTCGGTCTGACCCTGAGGCCGCACACCCTGGCGGCGCCAGCGCCCCCTGCCCTGGGGCGCCCCGAGCCTCCCCGTCCCGGCCCCGCTCTCCCTGCCCCGCTGCCTTCGCGCCCCTTCTCTGTTTTCTGTCACTTACCAGCAGCTCTGCTGACAAGCGAGAAAACTGACAACTGCGAAGAGTCGTCTGCGAGCGCGCAGGGGCCGGCGTCAGGTCTGGCACCCGCGGGCGCGGAGGGAGGGGCGCGCGGAGCACCGCCGTCTGCGGGGCACAAGCCCGCGGGGCTCCAGCCCCGCACCCGGAGGCCGGCGCGCGCCAGGGCGGCCCTTCGAGCGCAGGGCCCCCCGCCCCGCGTGCCGATGGCTCCCGAAGCCCGCACGAAATGAACAGCACGGCGCCACACTCGGAAATCCCAGGAAAGCGAGGTCTGTGTCCTCCCCGGCGGCTGGTGGGGCGAACAGCCAAGGTGAGGTTCCGCGGAGTTCGTGCTTGGAGCTTTCATTCACGGCGCTCACTTCCACGCCTGCCAGAGAGCCGGTTCCATTTTGAAATATTAAAGCAATTGACAGGGACTAAAGTAACCACACATCACACTTAGAAAGTCTCGATATATTCTTCCTCCCCGCCGCCAAAAAATGGTGTGAAAAAAGGAAAACATAAACAAAAGTAAGGCGGTAGGAGTTTCCACTGACAGACTCTCAGAGGGTCCCTGCAGGGCTGTGCTGGGCAGATGCTGGCAGTGGAGAGGAGTTTTAGCTCACGAGGCTACAACTCAGTATCTGAGTCCCCAGAGGTCATTCACAATGTCAACAAAGTGAATTAATTGCTCAAACAGAATGGGATCAGGTATGCAGTAAGGGGAGGAGGGAAAGAAGTGAAAGTCGCTCAGTCGTGTCTTTTCGACTCTTTTCGACCCTATGGACTATAGAGTCCATGGAATTCTCCAGGCCAGAATACTGGAGAGGGTATCCTTTCCCTTCTCCAAGAGATCGTCCCAACCTAGTGATCGAACCCAGGTGTCCTGCATTGCAGACGGATTCTTTACCAGCTGAGCCACAAGGGGAGGCGGGAGGTGGGATTCAAAAAGAGACCACAGACAGAAAAAGAAAGACTGACAATTTGATTTCAACCCTGACATCACAGACTGGTGGTCAAACTCCCTTCTAAATGCAGCCATCACCACTTCCCAGGGGCCATGTCAAACCTAGGACTCAGGGCTCCTGAGATTCAAGACACAGCTTGCCCCCATAATGGTATTTTCCTCCACGGGCAGTTAATGATTCTTCCAGTTACACTCCCAGTATTCTTTTACTGTCCATCAGATATTTGCTTGCTTCTCAAAATTAAGATAAATGTAAAGGTGAGAACTAGCTTTTCTCCATTGCTCAAGTAAAATTCCATTCAAGTGGCCTTGATAAAGAAAAATTTAAGAGTGTTTAAATCCTAAATGCTCATCCATTGGGAAGTGGGCATTTATTTTCCAAAAATTAGAGTTAAGAGTGATGAGGATGGCATGGCTGGCCCCATTCATTCCAGTGGAAAAGGTATCCGCTTCAAGGTGAGATGACAGAACTTTTTTGACTGAAAAGGACTCACACACTCACCTACAACAATCTTAAGTCACCTCATTAAACTTGGTTCTTAAGGAGTTTCTGGAAGCACTTACAGTTCCACTGAGTTAAAGCCAAGGGCAGCATTAAGCAGTCAACATATTAACGTAAGATTCATTTACCTAAATGAAACCAATTTACTCACCCAATGTCACCAAGCTCAGAACAGTGACCTGGTGGAATCAGACGTTAAGAGGTTATTTTAATGACTTGTTTGGGAGATGCAAAACAGTGTATGATACCCAAATGGAGTTCCCATCAGACTGTATACCTTGGGCAACCTGCTATAATAATATGGAAGCACAATAATGATAATAGTGAGCACATATTGAAACTTTCTATGGTCCCAACCCTGTTCTAAGGGCTCTACACTCACATAATACCAACAACAATATTATAAAGAAAATGCTATTATTGTCTCCATTTTATAGTAGAAAACCGAAGTACAAGGAGGTTATCTAAACCTACCAGGAAGAGAACAGAACTGGAAAAGGCCAGAGTTTGAGTTATGACTCATTACCTTATCTAATACAAAACTGTCCCCTTCACAGGATCCCATTTTCCAGATCTTTAAAGAATTTATGCAAAAAGTTTTTTAAGTCTGTTTCACCTTTATGATTCTATGAGGTCATCTGAAGAGAACTGGGAAAAAGAAATGCTGAAAAGAAAGATGCATATTGCTGAATACATACTTTAACTACATCATGGTTTCTCCAAGGACTGGCCTAGAAAGAAAGCATAGAGGGAATTTAAAAGGATGATATTCAATTTCCTGCCATCCACCATATCTATGACTTTTTCTTTGTGTTTCTGGGATGTTAATCAAGTCAGAGAAAAGCAAATTTTGAAAGAAAAAGGAAAGAAATAGCCTTTCACTTTTAAGTAAGCTAATCAGAGAAGGAGGACCAAAAATAGTCTTTATAAGTTTGTGAAGCATGATTTTGTTTCATTTTGGAAAAGTTTTTAAAAAGTAAACATGTATGAGAAAGTTAATAAGGACATAACTTTATTTTAGAGCCAAAGTAGTTTTTGGAGCTGGAGGAACCTTAAAGATCCACTTCAGTTCAGTTCAGTTCAGTTCAGTCGCTCAGTCGTGTCCGACTCTTTGCGACCCCATGAATCGCAGCACGCCAGGCCTCCCTGTTCATCACCATCTCTTGGAGATCACTCAGACTCACATCCATCAAGTCAGTGATGCCATCCAGCCATCTCATCCTCGGTCGTCCCCTTCTCCTCCCGCCCCCAATCACTCCCAGCATCAGAGTCTTTTCCAATGAGTCAACTCTTCGCATGAGGTGGCCAAAGTACTGGAGTTTCAGCTTTAGCATCATTCCTTCCAAAGAAATCCCAGGGTTGATCTCCTTCAGAATGGACTGGTTGGATCTCAACTTTTTCGCTCTCCTCTTTCACTTTCATCAAGAGGCTTTTTAGCTCCTCTTCACTTTCTGCCATAAGGGTGGTGTCATCTGCATATCTGAGGTTATTGATATTTCTCCCGGCAATCTTGATTCCAGCTTGTGTTTCCTTAGACATCTTCAAATTCTTTAAGCAATAGAATATTTTATTTCAAATTAATACTTATAAGCGATTTTAATACATACTTCAGATTTAAAAAGTAAAGAAAGAGCTGCTGTTGTTGAATGGGGAAGTAGAGTAATTAGTTCTCAGGGTCAAAGCCCAACTCTGCATTTTCCATATTCCATCTCTGAGTAACCAATGCTCCCACTTCACAGATGAGAAAACTGAGGTCAAAGTACCATAAAATACCTCAGGATTCCTTGCTTCTCATTGAAGGTTCTTTCTAAACCACATCAGAGTGTGTCCTCTCTCTGCCTGCAAAATATTACTACTTTTGGATACACTATGTTATTATGTCACTCAGATTTTGTTGTCTCTTTATCTATCACAGACAGGGTATGCTTGCATGCTATAGCAACACAACATTACAAGCTACAATTTCCACTGGCAACCTTGCTTTGGAGGTCAGTTTCCATGGCAACTTCCTATCCCAGCTTTTTGAGTAAGACCTGAGAGGGATTCAGGATTGGGATCTCATATACACCCATGGTGGATCCATGTCAATGTATGGCAAAACCAATACGGTATTGTAAAGAAAAATAAAGTAAAAATTAAAAAAAAAAAAAAAAAGAAATCTTACATGGTAAAACATCATTAATTAAACATAGATGTGCATATATACATAAATATACATAACGTATATATACATACATATAATTGCCAAATTAATAATCCACCAAATCAACCTACCTAAGGATGTAAAAGATTTGTACTCAAAAAAGACACTGATGAAAGAAACTAAATATGACACAAATGGATGGAAATATATACTGTGTTCTTGGTTTGGAAGAATCAGTATTATTAAAATGACTATACTACCCAAGGCAATCTACAGACTCAATTCCATCCCTATGAAAATATCAATGGTATTTTTCACAGAACTAGAACAAATAAATTTAAAATTTGTATGGGAACACAAAAGTCCCTGAATAGCCAAAACAGTTTTGAGAAAGAACAGAGCTGGAGGAATCACGCTTCCTGACTTCACACAATTCGACAGTAATCAAAAGCCACAGTAATCAAAACAGTATGGCACTGGCACAAAAATAGACACAGAGATCAATGAACAGGATAAAAAGCCCAGAAATAAACCCATGCGCCTATGGTCAACTAATATAAAGGAGGCAAGAATACACAATGGAGAAAAGACAGTCTCTTCAATAAGTAGTGCTAAGAAAACTGGAAGGTTACATGTAAAAGAATGAAATTAGAACATTCTCTAACACTATATACAAAAAACTCAAAATGAATTAAAGACCTAAATTTAAGACTGGATACTATAAAACTCCTAGTGGAAAACATAAGCAGAACACCCTTTGACATAAATCACAGAATTTTTGTTTTTGGATCTGTCTCCTAAAATAAACCAAAAATAAATAGGACCTAAGCAAACTTGAAAGCTTCTGCACAGCAAAGGAAATCATTGACAAAATGAAAAGACAACCAACTGAATGGGAGCAAATACTTATAAATGATATGACTGATAAAAGAGATTAATGTCCAGCACATATAAACTCAAGATCAAAAAACAAGCAACTAGATTTAAAAATGGACAGAAAGAAAAACTAAAATGACACTTTTCCAAAGAGGAAAGGACATGTCTAACAGAACATGAAAAGATGTTCAACCTCTCTACTCATCAGGTAAAAACAGCTCAAAACTATGAGATACCACCTCAGACCTATTAAAATGGCTATCATCAAAAAGAATAAAAATAACAAATGGTGGGGAGGACGTGAAGAAAAGGGAATCCTTGTGCACTGTTTGTGGGAATATAAATTGATGCAGCCTCTGCGGAAAACAGTATAAAGATTTCTCAAGAAACTAAAAACAGAAATTCTATATGACCCAGCAATTCCAGGCATGGGTATCCAAAAAAAAACCCAAAAAACTAAAAACACTTAATTCAAAAGATATGTGCACCCCAATGCTCATAACAGCATTGCTTACCATTATCAAGGTATGAAGCAAACTAAGTGTCCGTCAACAAGTGAATATCTAAAGAAGATGTGATATACATACACAATGGAATACTACTCAGCCATCAAGAGGAATGAAATTTTGTCATTTGCAGTGATATGGATGGACTTGGAGGACACTATGCTAAGTGAAGTAAGTCACACAGAGAAAGGCAAACACTGTGTGATATCTCTTATATGTGGAATCTAAAAAAAATTCAACATACTAGTGAATAAAACAAAAAGGAAGTATACTCACAGATACAAGCTAATGGATTGTTGCAAACCACCAGAACAAACTGGTGGTTACCCGGGTAGAGAGGTGGGGGGGCAATAGAGGGGTGGGGCAGGGGGGATGCAAACTGCAGGTGGAAGATAGGTGACAGGGATATTCTGTACAATGTTGGGAATGTAGCCAATATTTTGTAACAACTGTAAATGGAGTATAGCCATTAAAACAAACTGTATAAAAATAAAAACAAAAAGTAAGATCTTTGGTTCAGGAATTAAAACAGTTCCCCAAACAGACAAAGAATAACTTAACCTAAGTACTGAAAAACCTCTGTATCATCAGCATTAAGGATCACAAGATCAGAGAGAGTGAGTTCCCTGTACACGGCAGAGTTCAAGCAGAAGCTGCATGACCATCAGACGAGGGAGTAGGAATCAGGCTTTGCAAACATAAGAATGACCCCTCAGGTCCCATTCACTGTGACAATGTCACAATTCAGTAATAACCACACTAACCACACCACTACCCTTACTGCCTATTGAGAACAACCATGTGCCAAGCTCCATGCTAAGCACATCACAGGCTGGCTCACTTTCACCTTCAATGAAACACTTCAGGAGAATTCATTATGGCCATTTACAAGCTTCAATACTTTGGCCATCTGATACGAAGAGCAGACTCTGGAAACAACCCCATTGCTGGGAAAGATAGAAGGCATGAGGGGATGACAGAGGACAAGATGGTTGGATGGGCATCACTGACTCAAAGGACATGAGTGGGTGGACTCCAGCAGTTGGTGATGGACAGGGAGGCCTAGCATGCGGTAGTCCATGGGGTCGCAAAGAGTCAGACACGACTGAGCAGCTGAACAACATTTACAAGTAAAGACAGAGAGGCTCCCAAAAAGTCTGATCATTTTTGGGAAGATGCACTGCTATAGGAGTAAAGCCAGGTTTTAAATCCAGGCCAGAGTGCAAAGTTCTTTTCCCTTAGTTATCTCCTCCCTGCAGACACATAAAAAGACAAAAGATAAATAACAGAGAAGGTGGAGCTCCAGGAGCACAGTTGAGGGGTGGGGGGAATCAAGGAGGTTATATAGTAGAGATAAACTCTGAACTGGATCCTGAAGGTGGAAGGTGGATGGAGGCAGGTCATTCTAGAAAGAGGGAACTGTATGGAAAGAGACACAGAAGCGTGAGAAAGGGTGGAGTGTCCAGCAATCCACAAACAATTTTATGTAGCTTGACTATAAGTACATGACTAAGAGGAGCAGAGAAAGTGCTGGAGGGGTCAGCCGGACCTGTATGGTCATGGAAGAAGTCGGAGCTCTCTTCTGTGGATGACAGGGAGCCAAGGATGTCTCTAGGTAGAGGGCAGCACAGTCACATGTGGAGGGTACTTGCTGCCTGAATATGCATCATATACTGAGGTCAACTCAGGGAAGCTGCCACACTACCATGTAACAACCACTGGGCAAATGATAACCAGGGCTCCACAGGAGGAATCCAGCTACCAAATTCCAACAAGCTCTTTGGCTTACCAAGGAGGAGCTGGATAAAGAAAACTGGAGAGCTGGATAAAGTCAGGAAAAACACATTATCTCCCATGAATACTCATCTTCTAGCTTTGAGAATATGACCACTTGCTTTGACCTCCATGAAACAAGCAGTGCCCTTGATACATTTTTCATGACTTGCCAATGGCATCATCTAGAGTCTGTTGATGGGGAAATTCTGGAGAAGCCTTTAGGACATCGCAAGTAGCACCACTGGGCACAGCAGCCCCTCCTTCCCACCTACACAGATGTCAGCAGCCCCCATGACACACTGTCAACACAGGCTCTTCCCTCCCACGGGCTTTTCTTTCTGGCAAGGGGCCTCTTTGGTGATGATCACACTGCTTTCCCCCTTGACTTCTTCTGTTTTTGGCTTCATAATATGGGGTAGACTCTGTACCAGGAACCACCTCCACCATGAAAAAAAAAAAAGGTGCAAAAAGAGAAAGTGGACTGATGAAGCTCAGAGGACCTAGTCTCAGCCCCACATGAAATGCGGCTCATCTATCCAGAGTGTGGCCCAGAGAGGCAGGGAGAGGAGATGGGAGGAGAGACAGGATGGAGTCCCAGGGGTCGTCTGATGTAACCTGCATGTGACCCAGTTTTTGCCCCTCCCTCTGGAAGGATCCTTCAGTTGCTCTGACAGGAGAAATTCGTGTAACCCTGCCAGTGGGGGTGACACAGGAAAAGGAAGGGTCCAGGAGTAGCTTTGAATCACATGTGACCTAGAACAAGACCCTTCTGGTCTGAGCTAACTAAGCTTTTCATGGACCCCAAAAAGCTGTAGGAAAACCTGGAATCTGGCCCCTGGCTAGATTTGACTATAATAAACGTGGTGGCTAGGTTGGCCAATCGAGTCATCCACCTCCTACCTCTGAACAAAGTGGTCAGACCTGTAACCAAAGAGGGTGGGTGACCTGTAACTAAAGCAGTCCCAGCACTGGTCCTTTACGGGAAATTTGATGTGGTCTTTGGGAAAAAGAGAGGAAGTCTACTTGTCTTTTCTCTGAGATACCAAGTTAAAAGGCTTGAGCTTTTCTTGGCCGTGGAGTTATCTTTTTTACCATGTAGAGAGGGTATACCAGAAAAAATGACACTAACATAGAGAAAAAGCAGAGAGAAGAACTAAAAAAAAAATAGTTAAAGGATCTTCTGAGCTCTTTCATCCTGCTATGCCTACCCATGGACTTTTAACTTATATTAACAAAATAAATACCTTTTACCCCACCCCATGTTATGTTTTTTTCTTTTTTTTCACTTAAACTAACCTGAGTAAGATTTCTGTCACTGATGATTAAAAGAATCCTAGCAAATACAACTCCTCTTTTAGGGGATTGCTGTAAGGAGTTTTTAAAAAACCTGTATGATCAGTATCTTAAACTCTAAAGGTTCTCATGAGACAACAGTCTCTCCCCTATCTCATCTGTCCAACAGCACATGAAAGAAGGGAAGCTGAAAGGAGATTTTATTTTGATAAAATCTCTGATTATATATATATAATATATTTAGTATAAATATATTAAAAATATACAAAATCTCTGATTTCTGGTAAATCAAAAATTGTATTTCAATAACTTTCTGAAAATGGCCTGTCAAAACTCTGCTGTATTATACACATTCAGTTCAGTTCAGTTCAGTCACTCAGTCGTGTCCGACTCTTTGCGACCCCATGAATCGCAGCACGCCAGGCCTCCCTGTCCATCACCAACTCCCAGAGTTCACTCAAACTCACGTGCATCAAGTCGGTGATGCCATCCAGCCATCTCATCCTCTGTCATCCCCTTTTCCTCCTGCCCCCAATCCCTCCCAGCATCAGAGTCTTTTCCAATGAGTCAACTCTTTGCATGAGGTGGTCAAAGTACTGGGGTTTCAGCTTCAGCATCAGTCCTCCCAAAGAACACCCAGGGCTGATCTCCTTTAGAATGGACTGGTTGGATCTCCTTGCAGTCCAAGGGACTCTCAAGAGTCTTCTCCAACACCACAGTTCAAAAGCATCAATTCTTTGGTGCTCAGCTTTCTTCACAGTCCAACTCTCACATCCATACATGACCACTGGAAAAACCATAGCCTTGACTAGACGGACCTTTGTTGGCAAAGTAATGTCTCTGCTTTTCAATATGCTATCTAGTTTGGTCATAACTTTTCTTCCAAGGAGTAAGAGTCTTTTAATTTCATGGCTGCACACTGCTGCTGCTGCTAAGTCGCTTCAGTCGTGTCCGACTCTGTGCGACCCCACAGATGGCAGCCCATTGGGCTCCGCCATCCCTGGGATTCTCCAGGCAAGAACACTGGAGTGGGTTGCCATTTCCTTCTCCAATGCATGAAAGTGAAAAGTGAAAGTGAAGTCGCCCAGTCGTGTCTGATTCAGCGACCCCATGGACTGCAGCCTACCGGGCTCCTCCGTCCATGGGAGTTTCCAGGCAAGAGTACTGGAGTGGGGTGCCATCACCTTCTCCGATGGCTGCACACTAGCCCCTCCAAAAAACAACCCTAGAATGAGTGAAACACACATTACTGTTATCCCCAGTTTAGAAATGAAGTGGATGAGATCTGAGAGGTCTCTCAGCTGCCCTCCAGCTGGTCTACCCTCCAGCTAGTGGCCGGGGCACATGACAACACAAGGCTTTCCTGACTCCTGGCCCCAGTGGCCACCCTGCCTCTCAGAACACACTGCCAACCCAGCAGAATTAACTTGGCTGTACTAATGAAATTGAAAATTTTGTTCATATGAAACTGCTGATGTTATAGTCAGCCAAATTCTCACCCAAATGCACATAAATTGGCTGGTTGTTCTTATATCACCATAAAGGAGATTTGCATATGAAAGCCTCAGCGTTGAAAGGGACCTTAGCGATCCCTTTACCTATGTTCTACTGAGAGAAGAGTGCAGCCCAGGCAGGTTCCATAACCACACAAGGCCCGGAGCTGGATGTTGGTAAAGCCAGGACTAGGAGTCGTGTCCCCCGAACCTGGCCCAGGGCTCTTTTATCTCTGAACTTCTTCCTGGGTCTCAAAAACAGCTCCTGTGGCCACCCAAGGATTTGGCTCAAGGGTTGGTTTACAGATACGAAGGAGGGACGTCCGCTCAACCCACGGATCATTGGCAAAGGCTTTCCAAAAGAAGAATTTAGAGGAAGAGAAACTCCAGGAAAGTGGAAACGTGTGGTGGCTCAGGTCACAACAAAGAACTGGGAGTGATGGAGCCCAGGGGGACAGGAAAGGGACAATGGAAAAAGACTGGATCTGCAGACAAAGGTGGGCCTGAACCACCACAGGAAAGCTCAGGTTTCTTATGCTCTTGCCGATAAGTAATCGTTAAAATCTGCTGAGCAGGTGTGTAGTAGAAGCAAAGTAGAATTATGATCTAACAAGTATGATTTATAAAGAAAGATAAAAATAAATCTCAAAAATTGTTTTTGAACAGCCACCAGAGAAGATTTGAAGATTCTTGTCTCTGTACTAGGGAAGGTGGTGGGGCGGGCTGGGGAGGGTGGCAATCTCACAGATAAATGCTGGAAACTTTTAAATTTCATTCACTCATTCATTCAACAAACATTTTCTTAGTGCTTACTCTGTGCCAGGCACTCTGTGATGGTAGATATGCAGAGGTCAATAAAACATCCAGTGCCTACACCATGAAGCAACCGTCTAATTAGGGTACCAGATGCTGAATGGATTATAAAACAATAAATACATCGTTATAAATTGTGAAAAGTGCTGAAAAGAAAATAATCAGAAACTGTTTTCTCCAGCATAGAAAACAACGGGAGTGGGACCTATGTATAAATAGGTCAAGAATTTCAACCAGCTAGTGCTCTATAACAAACCACCCTCTAAAATGTAGTGGCTCAAAACAACAGCAAACAAAGCTTTTATCTCTCATGCTTCTGTGGGTTGACCAGGCAGTTCCTCTGCTGGTCTTGTTTAGGGGTCTCTCATGAGGCTACAGTCAGATGGCTATCAGGCTAGAATATCCAGTCCAATGTGATTTTACTCACATGTCTGAGGCCTTGGCAAGGATCTCCCTCACTCTCTGTCTCTCCCTCTCCCCTCCCCCTCCTCTTTCTACATGGTCTCTCCATGTGGCTTGCTGAGACTTCTTTAGATGGCAACTGCATTGCAAGAGCAAGTGTTCTAAGAGGCAGGAAGTAGAAGCTGCCAGTCATCTTAAAGGCCAGCCCCAGAACTGGCACAGCATCACTTCCGCTGCATTTGGCTGATTAAAGCAACCATGGGGCCCAGCTCTAATTCAAGGGCAACAGAAATAAACACCACCTTCCAAGGCAGAGGGGAGGGGTGGAAGTAACACAGATTTTTACAGCCATCTTTAGTCCACCTAAGTGGTCAGGGATGGCCTCTGTGAACAGGTAACATCTGAGCCAAGACCTGAAGGAGGAAGAGCAGTCACCCAGGTAATAAGCCCAAGAAAAGCATTTCTGATAAAGGGGGACAGCACAGGCATAGATTCTGAGGCAGAAAGAAGCATCTGATGGGCCAAGGAATTGGAAGGAGGCAACTTGTGACTGGAGGAGGGACCTGGCAAAGGGAAGACTGGCCTGGAATTGGGGGGTGGAAGCAGGTGGGTGGAGCCACAGCAGTCTTGAGGGCAGATTTATGGGCCGGCTTTCTCTTGAAGGCTTCCCTGGTGGATCAGAGGTTAAAGCGTCTGCCTGCAATGCGGGAGACTTGGGTTCAGTCCCTGGGTCGGGAAGATCCCCTGGAGAAGGAAATGGCAACCCACTCCAGTATTCTTGCCTGGAGAATCCCATGGGCGGAGGAGCCTGGTGGGCTACAGTCCACGGAGTCACAAAGAGTCGGACACTACTGAGTGACTTCACTTTCTCTTGAACAGAAATGGGAAATCATTAGGGATTACAAGAGATGTGTGTTTATGAAGGATCACTGGTTGCTATGTGAAGAATGGCTGGAAAGGAGCAAGAATATCCTCTGGCTTAATCAAAGATGCTAAATGATCTCAGGAAGTGACCTGAACTGAGGAGGGACCCCAGACACATGAGCTCCAGTATCCAAAATCCACAGTGATTATCCTGAACTAATTCGTCAGTGATGATGAATTCATTTCCTTCTTGGTAGGGTTACTACCTGAGTAGGCATAGCCCATACATACAAAAATCGCTAGCATCAGAATAGAGTAGATCTTCCCTGGTGGCTCAGATGGGAAAGAATCCGTCTGCAATTCAGGAGACCTGAGTTCAATCCCTGGGTTGGGAAGATCCCCTGGAGAAGGGCATGGCAACCCACTCCAGTATGCTTGCCTGGAGAATCCCCATGGACAAAGGAGCCTGGCAGGCTACAGTCCATTGGGTCACAAGAGTCAGACACGACTGAGCGGCCAAGCACAGGGTTACTACAGCATTCACTAGACTACTCTCCTGGACGACAAAGATCATGAGTGTCTTGCCCATCACTGTCCCTCAAGTTGTGCAACAAACCAACTGATCAATGACAAAATGGGCTTCTCAGAGGACTGTAAAATTTACTTCATTTATGGTCCAAGATGATTCCTGCCATATAAACTATACTCAAAGAGCAAATCTGAGCCATGGAAACAAATGAACCTTCAACTACATCAGAAGCCACTGTGGGATTATCCAGGCAAAGGCAATAAAGCCCAGGTTACATTTTGGTGCATAAAAGGTTAACTTCTGGTTATTTGGCAGCTTCACCTCCAGAGAAGTTAAATGTTACTTTCTGTGTGATTCAGCACACAAAGGGAATGAGAGATATTAACTACTCCTGACAGTATTTTTGAAATTGTCCTTGGGGACATTTAAGTGGTCTATTCGAGTCCCTGTGGTTCTCAATAGTGAAAGGGTTTTTAAGACCCAGGAGAGTAAAAGAGCAACATCTCTATGAATGCCTTTCACCCACACATTTTTGACAGATTCATGCTCATAAAAAAGACCCTGAAGGCACCTTGATTTGGCCCATAATCTTTCACATGTACAGGCTGTCAGACCAATCACAGGTTGATATACGCTTACATTTCTACTTCCAAAACAGAAACAGACACCTATAAGCAAGGAGTGAGACTTGATTCATGGAGAAGAACGGAAACTTATGGACGCAACTGAAAAGTCATTAGCATGCAAAGCAAATTAGGAAAAAACTCTAAAAGCACTGGGTGCCTCTATTACCACCATGGAAGCAGGTGGACCCTCCAGTGAGGGTTATGTGACTTCTCCACAGCCTGGCTGATGTAAAAGAGGAAACAAAACATTACTGTCTTCAGTGGGATTTAGGAAGCACTTGACTCATTGGAAAAGACTCTGATGCTGGGAGGGATTGGGGGCAGGAGGAGAAGGGGACGACCGAGGATGAGATGGCTG
Organism: Cephalophus harveyi; assembly: GCA_006410635.1. Classification (NCBI taxonomy): domain Eukaryota; kingdom Metazoa; phylum Chordata; class Mammalia; order Artiodactyla; family Bovidae; genus Cephalophus; species Cephalophus harveyi. The sequence continues at coordinate 156,346 of SJYT01067836.1, read as the reverse complement.
GATGGCATCACTGACTCGATGGATGTGTCTGAGTGAACTCTGAGAGATGGTGATGAACAGGGAGGCCTGGCGTGCTGCGATTCATGGGGTCGCAAAGAGTCGGACACGACTGAGCGACTGAACTGAACTGAAAATTTTAACTAAAGCGCTGAAAGGGAAGAGTGCTAAGTCCTTGAAAATACCTCCAATCAAGTCAACAAGGTCCTGTTAGATGCCACGCTTGCTTTCACTACGGGTAAACCAAACAGAGCCTTCCGAATCAATTAGTCTCTAAATAAGAAAGATTTCATTTACTACTTCCCTTTCCCAACCCAAGCACAAAAGCATCTGTGAAAACCCGTCTCCATCTCACCCATCCATACAGCCCAACATAAGTGCCCTCTGCTTTCTGTGCAGAAGTCCATCTCGTCTGTCCTGGAAGTCGGAATTTTAGTGATCATTATTTTAGTGTTCATAATAATTTTCCATATGTACTCCAATTCTATAGTATATGATCCAATCCACCAGAAACCAACCATTTCTGCCAGATCAATGCTAAGCAATCCCTAAAGATGTTCCAATTGCCTGAGACTGGGACCACTTCCTATTAATTCACTGCAGGATTTTTCTGTGCCTGTGTTCCAGAGTCAGCTAATCAGAGAGGAAATTTTAACGCATGACCTTTTCAAAAACCTCTCCACCTCCCACAGCAAAGCCAAACTTGGTTAAGGATTTATTGACAGAGGGTTGGTCATTTACTACTGGTGACCTCCGTAGCTTTATTTGATAACTGTGGCTTTTAGAAACGTTCTCACCAGAATGAAACTGTGTTTATGTCATAATATTGGCAAGGGAGACTTGATTATAGATTTTGATTAGAATTTCAGTGACAGCCTACCTCCCACTGTCACTATCTAGCTCTGGAAGTCACGACTAATAAATGCATCATTATAAACCATTTAAAACACAAAAGAAAGGGAAGAGGAGGAAGGAACAAAAACCACTCCTGAGAAAGCTACGGAATATGCCAAAGCAAAAGGACTTGGGAAAATGCTGTGACTGAACTTTTTCTCTTTTTTAACCAATTAAGCAGGTGCTTACATTTGCGAGCTTATCTGAGTTTGCTCTGCGAAAGTACACGTGAACACATTATTCTGGGCTCCTGGCAGCAGCCGGGCCCACGTCATTTCGTGCCGCGGGACGAGGCCATCCCGCCTGGCACTGGCAAACACTCCGCTACGCGTTTCTTGTTCGTTGGGTCGCCAAGGCGGCCGGAGCCCCGGGCAGAAGGCCTGATTTGTCTCAGCTGCCGAGCACCCCCGCGCCGACTGAATTCATATCCCTTCAGCCGCGCTTTCACCGCCGCAACGGATAGCGCCCCCGAGGCTCCGTGACGTCGCCGGGTGTTTGCAAAGCGGAGGAAAATCCCTCTTCGCACCGCGGGCTCTGAACTCACTCCCCCGCGGAGGAGAGCGTGATGCCCTGCCTTTAATCACCCGTGAAGCGGGGCAGGGAGAAGCCCGCGGAGGAGAGGCTGCGCGGAAATCACCCCATCAGGACTACCAGATGTGACTCACGCTTTTCACCTTTGGAGGGAAGTAACATTTTGCAGCAGGATTCCACCCTGGCCTGCCTCCAAGGGACAGAACAGAAAGAGAATACCCTTCCTGTTCTCGGCAGACAAGGAGCGTGCAATGCCGCTGGAAGCAAAGGGCCAACATCAATAATGCATCGGGATCCACGGCTGACATTTTTCAGCTATCTGGGTAATTGAGCAGTTGTCAAAATACAGCTCTGAAAGGCCACGTGTGCACAGAGCCGTCACTGTTCCTGAAAGGGCAGGTTTAATCCTGGATGGTGTCCAGAGGACATATCCAATCCTCCTTTCCCCAGACATAAATACTGCTACCAATAGGACAACCATAACATAGTAGTACAGTTAATACCAGTAATAATAATAATGGCTATTCTCTATATAGGTATGTATGTATGCACTTCCCTGTTTGCAAGTATGATATCCCACGATACCTTCACAGTGACACCTGCCCAAGGCCACACTGAAAGGGGCAGAACTGGATTTGAACTGAAGCCTGTCACTGACCTGCCCCACTATGGGGTCTCTCAGATATCCCAATGTTTTGTAAAAGTTGGGAGGTTAACTCTCTGCCTGAACAGTTAACAGCCCTCTGTCCCACAGCCTCCTGGTGATGGTACTGGGACTCTGCGATTACTGACCACTTCAACCATGTTTAAGCAGCTGTACAAATAAGAATGAGGAGAGGAGAGAAGAGAGTGTAGCCCAAGGCCACACTTGCAGTGAGAGGCAGTGCAGGACTAGAAAGGCGCCCACAGCGAGCACACCGGACGGCACATCTCAGGCACACAATACAGTGTTTCTAACTACAGTCACCGTGCTGTGCCTTAGGTCTCCAGAGCTTACTCATCCTGCAGAGCTGAGACTGTACCCTTCGACCAGCATCTCCCCACTTCCCTGTCCCACACCTCCTGGCAAGCACCATTCTACTCTCTGCTTTTACTCTCTGCTCAGAGAGTAAACCTTTTTTGACCAGTTCAGTTCAGTTCAGTCGCTCAGTCGTATCCGACTCTTTGCGACCCCATGAATCGCAGCACGCCAGGCCTCCCTGTCCATCACCAACTCCCGGAGTTCACTCAGACTCACGTCCATTGTGTCAGTCATGCCATCCAGCCATCTCATCCTCTGCCATCCCCTTCTCCTCCTGCCCCCAATCCCTCCCAGCATCAGAGTCTTTTCCAATGAGTCAACTCTTCCCATGAGGTGGCCAAAGTACTGGAGTTTCAGCTTTAGCATCATTCCTTCCAAAGAAATCCCAGGGCTGATCTCCTTCAGAATGGATTGGTTGGATCTCCTTGCAATCCAAGGGACTCTCAAGAGTCTTCAACAACACCACAGTTCAAAAGCATCAATTCTTCGGCGCTCAGCCTTCACAGTCCAACTTTCACATCCATACATGACCACAGGAAAAACCATAGCCTTGACTAGACAGACCTTAGTCGGCAAAGTAATGTCTCTGCTTTTGAATATGCTATCTAGGTTGGTCATAACTTTTCTTCCAAGGAGTAAGCGTCTTTTAATTTCATGGCTGCAGTCACCATCTGCAGTGATTTTTCTGACAACTTTTCAATTTTTATTGAAATACAGTTGACTTACAATGTTGTATTAGTTTTAGGTGTACAGCTGAGTGATTTAGATAGATATAGATAAACATACATTCTTTTTCAGATTATTTCCATTATTGGTTATTACAAGATATTGCATATAGTTGCCTGTGCTATCTAGTAGGTCCTTATTGGTTATCTATTTTATATACAGTAGTGTCTATATTTTAATCCCAAACTCCTAATTTACCCCTCCCCATCTTTTCCCTTTGATAACCATAAGTTTGTTTTCTATGTCTGTAAGTCTGTTTCCATTTTGTAAATAAGTTCATTTGTATCATCTTTTTTAGATTTCACAGATAAGTGATATCATGCGACATTTGTCTTTCTTGGTCTGACTTATTTCACTTAGTATGACGATCTCTGGGTCCATCCATGTTGCTGCAAACAGCATTATTTCATTCTTTTTTATGGTTGAGTAGTATTTCACTGGGAATATATTCCATATCCTCTTTATCCATTCATCTATCAATGGACACTAAGGTTGAGTCCATGTCTTAGCTATTATAAATAGTGCTGCTATGAACACTGGGGTGCACATATCTTTTCAAATTATTGTTTTCTCCAGATACATGCCGAGGGGTGGGATCACTGGATCATATGGTAGTTCTATTTTTAGTTTTTTAAGGAATCCTCATACTGTTCTCTATAGTGGCTGCACTAATTTTCATTTCCACCAGCAGTGTACTAGAGGGATCCTCTTTCTCCACATCCTAAAAGAGTAAATCTTAAGTGTTCTCAACACATACACAAAAAAGGGAACTATGTGAGGCAACAGACATGTTAATTAGCTTGATGGTAATCATTTCACAATGTATATATATATCAAAACATCACTCTGTACACCTTAAATATATACATTTTTATTTATTGATTATAAATAAATATAAATATAAATAAAGCCTCAATAGTGGCTTGCCTGGTAGCTCAGTGGGTAAAAAGCTTCCCTGCAATGAGGGAGACCCAGGTTTGATCCCTTGGTTGGGAAGATCCCCTGGAGAAGGAAATGGCAACCCACTCCAGTATTCTTGCCTGGAGAATCCCCAAGGACAGAGGAGCCTGGGTCACAAAGAGTGGGACATAACAGAGTGACTTCACTTTCACTTTCACCTCAACAAGCCTGGGGATGATGGAAAGGAGCTTTCCATTCTACTTATGGTAACTACTTTAATCATTCATTTGAGGGCCTGGGGATTAGACCCACAGTCTCAGAAAGCCACAAACAGCCAGGCTAATGCCCCAGACCTCAGGGGAATGTACTACACAGGTTTCACAGGGAGGCATGCTCTCTTCCCAAGAGTTTCAAATGACAAAAAATGAAAACACAAGCATGCTCAGGAACAGAAGTACAGTTAAGGACTTCTGAAAAAAACACTGCATATCACAGAAACAGGAAACTCCTCCATCACCCACTCCCTTTTCTTGCTTTTGCCTGGCAGCATTTTTCCTTCTTTCCAATCAGAGGAGATCACAGGAAACATTTCACTTGCTCGATTCATTAAGGCAGAGCAAAGGAGATATCATTTTCTTGCCTTTTAAATTCCTCTCATTCCTTTCATCTAATTTTTCTCTTACAAGAAGCAAGAAATCAAAACAATATGTTTTCCTGGAATGATATACGTAAATGAAGACAAAATGATGGGAACTGGGATTAAATGCTGCAGAGCTGAAAATAACGCATGGGGCTAAGTGAGCCAGCAGCCTTATTGATGCTATTTATGTCATAAATAGCAGTCATAATAAAGTAATAATACTTCTGCATTTAACTCTTTGGGATGGTCCTTTTCTCAAGCTTTCCAAATCAAAGTGCAGAATTATCCTGAGGGCTGGAGGGGCTCTGCCCTCTGTGATCAGTACTCAACCTAGATTAATGAAGCATTCACAACACCTGTGCTTACACTTCTTGCACTATCATCCCAGCCTTCTCAGGGGTGGTTTGATCTGCATGGGAACAAGCCTCGAAATTCCAGTGATACCAGGGATTCAAAAGGCAATGACTTTGACATACCACAGGCTTTCCTCTCACCACCCAGGAAGCTCAGCATCAAGATTGGACAAAAAACTATCTTCCACCCTGGAATTAATCACCATTTCAGAGTTTCCATTACAAATCTTTGTTTGGAGAAGCCTAGAAAAGTAGACCAATCATGGGGTGCTGGAAAGATTTTAAACTTTTACGGATCAAGGCACCCTTTGAAAATTTGATGTAAAAAATTACAGATTCTATTTCTACCTATTTTAATAAAATGTGAATATCATGATTTGGATATATTCTTAGGAGGCTCTTTGACCTTCCCATAGCTCATCCAGCCCCCTTCCCCAAAAATCCTGCTTTGGCTTAACAACAACATGTGTTGTGTATGTGTGTGTGTTTGCTTTTCACAGCACCAAAAGAAAATGTTGCTGCCCTTAGTCACTCAGTCATGCCTGATTCTTTGCGACCCCATGGACTGTAGCCCACCAGGCTCCACTGTCCGTGGGATTTTCTAGACAATAGTACTGGAGTGGGCTGCCATTTCATCCTCCAGGGGATCTTCCTGACCCAGGGTTCAAATCTGAATCCACTTTGTCTCCTACATTGCAGGCAGTATATTTACCTGCTAAGCCATCAGGGAAGCCCCAAAAGAAAATGGTATGAACTAAATAGGGAAACAAATCTTTAAATATATTCAAATACTTCAAAAAGAAGGAATTGCATTTAATGAACAACAAATATATGCCAAGTTCTCTACCAAGCATATGATGTGTGCTTTGCAAATACTTTTCTTCACAGTTGTGTAACAACAAGGAAGGTGTCTTTCACATTCACCTCTCTGTTCCTAGTGCCTTTCAGAGTGCCGGTGCTTATTGAATACTTGCTGAGTGAATTCTTTATTACTAATTTGTAGATGAGAAAAACTGAGCCTCCAAGAGATTAACTTACACGAATCAGACAGAGAATGAATGGTCGAGGTAGAATTTGAACTCAGATCTGCCTGCCCCCTTCCCCGTACACCTTGATGAGCATTTGATGCGATCTTCTCTGAGACCAAAGCAAAGACACACACAAGAAATTATATACAATGTTGGGGTCCAGTGCTGTGGGAAACAGGAAAAGGGAAGGGGGGGGACTGAGAGTATGAGGGAGGGACAGGTTATAGCCCTGACTGGGGTGGTCAGTGTCGGCCTCTCCAGAAGGTGAGATTGGAGCAAAACCTTGAAGGAGGTGAAGGGGGTGAGCTGTGCAGGGGAGTAGGCCAAGAAGAGGAAGAGCTAGAGCCGAGCCCCAGCACAGTAGCAGGCCTGGTGGGCTCATGGAACAAGAACTGGTGTGGCTAGAATCAGGTCATAGGAGGGAGGGTCCCATAACAAGGGACTGTGGAAAGGACATGTGTCAGTTACTGCAAGCCCTTTGGCTTCTACTCAGAATGAGACGGGAATTCGCTGCAAGATTCAGAGCAGGATGGGGGCATAATCTAACTTCCATCCTACAAAGATGTGTTTGGCTGCTGGCATGAGGCCAGAGCATGGCAGGGGCCAGGGCAAGAATGGGGAGACCAGGTGGAAGGCCACATCAAGTGATTCAGGCAAAAGATGCCAGTGGCTTGGCCAGGTGGTAGCAGTGGAGATAAAGAGAAGCATATTCCCCATATGCAAGAGAAGAATTAAGAATGACTCCAAGGTTTTTGGCCAAAGCAACAAAACTGACATCTGTTTAGGCTCATCCTTCCATTCTAAGAAGGCAAGCCTTAAAAGCCTGCTGTCTTATTCTCAAAGCCTCAAAATCAACCTAGGGAGAAATAATATGATGTTTACAGCTTCCAAAGATGTTTCCTTTTTTCTTTTCATAAGAGAGATGTTTCTCCATGTAGCCCTGTGACAAGAGGCAGGAAGAACTTCCTTTAAAAGTGCATGTTTTTCACTTAAGGTTTGGAAAGCAAGCTTTGGAAACTGTTTCCTTTGTCTGACTCCCTCCCTTCATGTCTAGGGCTGCATGATCCTCTCCAGGTGGAAGGCTGCAAAATCTTCTCTCCTGCTCTGCTAGACCCCAGGTCAGTACCTGGACACAAGCCTGCTGGCCACAAAACGCTGATGTTTTCTGAAACTGGGAATTTTAGACAGATGCTGACTTCCAGGTGACCTGAGTCTGACACCAAGAGTGAGAAGCTAGGGCTGTCTCCCCTCACCAGGCATTCCTGGTTAGCCTAGGCTGCCAGGCAAATGTCGAGCCATTGGCTCTGGACACAATCAAAAGTGAATCTGGACCTCACTTCCGGCTCAGACTGCTCAGCCAAGGAGATAATCCACAGAAAGTCCTGAAGGCTTGGCAGAGGGTAAATCTCCCACTGGCTTCCTTTGAGGGTTTGCTGTTTTAAAATGCTAAAATGGAAAAGCTGAGATGGTAGATAAACTATATTTTTGGAAGGAAAAATTACTGCACGTCTATAAGGTGCCTGGCATTGTGCTGAGTGTTTTCTAGAAGCACCATCTTGCTGAATCTACACAGTGTCTGGCAAGTCAGCACTAGTTTCCCCATTTTTCTGAGAAGTTTAGAGAGGTTAAACAACTTGCCCAAAGCGCTCAGCTAGTCAGTACCGATGTCCAGCTTCAAAGCACAGCTTTCACAGCAACTGCCTCCAGGATAACAGATAGTCTTCATGTGCCTGGGACTGAGTGGGGTCCTGGGATGCTGGGCTTTCAGTTTTAAATGTGGGAAAAGTGAAAGTGTTCATTGCTCAGTCGTGTCCTACTCTTTTGCCAGCCCAGAGACTATATCCCACCAGGGTCCTCTGTCTGTGGAACTCTCCAGACAAGAATAACAGAGTGAGTAGCCATTCCGTTCTCCAGGGGATCTTCCCAACCCAGGAATAGAACTTGGGTCTCCTGCTTTGCAGGCATACTCTTTAGCAGGAAAGTCTAGGGCAAACCACAGCCAGAGAGTCACCCTAGCTGCCCCTTTAAATGAAAATATCCACATGTAAAATGCAATAATTTCACAAATACCTAGACAATTCAGTAGACAAAGTCTTTTAAAACATCGCTAAGAAAGTTACAAATACACATCTTTATTCAAGGTAATATGGGCTCCCATGGGGTTTATCTTTAAGAAAAGCAGGTTTCTTTCCCACCCAGTTACAAAACATCTTCTGCAATTATAAGAGTGGAGCTCTTGGTGAGAATATGCTACAGATCATTAATCCCCAGTTTCCTACACATTTTACCAGGATCCATTTCACCAGCTGACTCCCAAAGCAAGCTTAGTAGTTATGAGTGTTCTGCAAACCCAGTCCCCTTTTGCATCTGTTTGCTACAAAATGTCAACTAGATTTCTTGCTCTGGTCACTATATATCCTTGACTAATCTACCCAAGGACTCTGGCCCACTATCTTGCTAAGGGAACATCAATGAATTCGGCTGCTGGGGACAAGTTTCAGTTGCTTAGATCCTAGAACTTGGAGCATTCTCCAGTATCTGGCTTGAACCATTTGCTAGTACTGCTCACTCATCATTCCACATCTTTCTACTCATTTATTATCCCTAGTTCTTTAAAAGACAGTCTAGCCCTCTATACTAAAGAAATTCTTTGAAGGCAAGGACCAGGTTAATTTGCCCTCCAGAACATATAAGAAATGTTTAATAAATGCATGCTGAATTATCTTGTTATTTGATTAAGAAGAACAATTTTCGTACTCAGCCTGAAGACTTAAAATCTCCTTAGGAAAGAAACCAAACAGCCACAATATTTCTGATGAGGCTGAAGTCAGACAACCACCAAATACTGTGTTCCCAGGATGAAAAGAGCTGGAGCCCCTCTATGGGTGTACAAGCAATCCCACCTCCTCATGCCTCATTTCTTCCCTCCAGACAATGGCATCTAAGATGTGTCGCTCCCAGCAGCCATCCTCAGCTGGATTGGCCTGCCCTTGGCTGCTGTGTGTGCAGCTTGGCCAGAATCACACTGGCCTTGAATGGGTCTGGGAAGTCCAAGCATGACAGAAGTGTCTATTCTCATACAGCCCACTCTGGCTCTCCAACATGAGTGTAGCTTTGCTGCATCCTTCTAACATCTCCAGTATGCTGCTTCCAGCACGGATGGTCCTCATCAACTGAGTCTGCAGAATTAGAATACTGCTTCTGGGGAAGGTTTTCTTTCTGCTTTTTGAAACTGCTTTAGAAACTAGATGTATCAGACTGTCCTTGTGCAAATGTGGATATGTCCTCCAGGCCCTCATCCCAAATAAGACCTAAACAAACCAGGCTGTAAGTAAAGTGCCTACAGAAGAGCACAGTCCAAGGCGCCTCATACTCAACCCCTCTCCAGTCTCAACAGGTGCCAATCCATAAGCCTATCCCATGCTTAGGCCAATATTCCCCATCATATTATGTTGCACAGTATTATAAATTGGCATCATAAAAATGGCCTTTGAGCCTGGATGGGGTGCAGTTTGGGAGAGAATGGATACATGTATGTGTATGACTGAATGCCTCTGTTGTTCACCTGAAACTACTACAATATTGTTAGTCGGTTATACCCCAATACAAATATTTTGGTGTTAAAAAAAAATAAAAATTAAAATGGCCTTTGGCCAAATAAGTTATAGAAAGGCTGGATTACAGAATATGAAGAGGGCGTCTTTACTGGAGGACATTTGAGAGCCTTGTCATGGTATGGGGTATTATGAACCTCCAAAATGGAGTGTAGTATGCAGTGTTTCCCGGACTTAATAGATCATGGGAACCCTCATCACCTCCCTCTTTGGTGGTGCATCTTCAGGCATTGCTGCTCTTCCAGCATAACCTTGGGAATTCAGCTCTAGCCTCAGGAACTCATTTAATCCCAGAGCAGGTGAGGGACTTCATCCAAAGCTAGAGGGAAGAAAGCATTAATGGTTTTGGAAGATGTTCTTTAAAGCCCTCATCAAAGAGATATACTGGGCGAGTTTAGACAACAGAATGTTAAACAGAAAATATATTTTAAAATCTAAAAAAAAAAATCTTTTTTAGTTATAGCCACAGTGAGCATCAAATACTGTCAAGAGAATAAACCATTCATTCCCCCTGACATCTTATCACATCTCATCATGATGGAATGAGCACAGGCTTGGGAATGAGATAAAGGCTGTTTGGATCACAATAAACTGGAAAATTCTGAGAGAGATGGGAATACCAGACCAATACCTGCCTCTTGAGAAATCTGTATGCAGGTCAGGAAGCAATAGTTAGAACTGGACATGGAACAACAGACTGGTTCCAAATAGGAAAAGGAGTACGTCAAGGCTGTATATTGTCACCCTGCTTATTTAACTTATATGCAGAGTACATCATGAGAAATGCTGGACTGGAAGAAACACAAGCTGGAATCAAGACTGCTGGGAGAAATATCAATAGCCTCAGATATGCAGATGACACCACCCTTATGGCAGAAAGTGAAGAGGAACTAAAAAGCCTGTTGATTAAAGTGAAAGTGGAGAGTGAAAAAGTTGGCTTAAAGCTCAACATTCAGAAAATGAAGATCATGGCATCTGGTCCCATCACTTCATGGGAAATAGATGGGGAAACATTGGAAACAGTGTCAGACTTTATTTTTTTGGGCTCCAAAATCACTGCTGGGAGAAATATCAATAACCTCAGATATGCAGATGACACCACCCTTATGGCAGAAAGTGAAGAGGAGCTAAAAAGCCTCTTGATGAAAGTGAAAGAGGAGAGCGAAAAAGTTGGCTTAAAGCTCAACATTCAGAAAACAAAGATCATGGCATCTGGTCCCATCACTTCATGGCAAATAGATGGAGAAACAGTGAAAGACTTTGTTTTTGGAGGCTCGCAAATCACTGCAAAATCATGGTGACTGCAGCCATGAAATTAAAAGATGCTTACTCCTTGGAAGGAAAGTTATGATCAAACTAGATAGCATATTCAAAAGCAGAGACATTACTGTGCTGACTAAGGTCCGTCTAGTCAAGGCTATGGTTTTTCCAGTAGTCATGTAGGGATGTGAGAGTTGGACTGTGAAGAAGGCTGAGCGCCAAAGAATTGATACTTTTGAACTGTGGTGTTGAAGAAGACTCTTGAGAGTCCCTTGGACTGCAAGGAGATCCAACCAGTCCATTCTGAAGGAGATCAGCCCTGGGATTTCTTTGGAAGGAATGATGCTAAAGTTGAAGCTCCAGTACTTTGGCCACCTCATGGGAAGAGTTGACTCATTGGAAAAGACTCTGATGCTGGGAGGGATTGGGGGCAGGAGGAGAAGGGGATGACAGAGGATGAGATGGCTGGAAGGCATCACTGACACAATGGACGTGAATCTGAGTGAACTCTGGGAGTTGGTGATGGGCAGGGAGGCCTGGCGTGCTGCGATTCATGGGGTCGCAAAGAGTCGGACACAACTGAGCGACTGAACTGAACTGAATTTTCAAATCTTGACTCTGCTCCTATTTACTTCTCAAAATCTGACTTGTAGGATTGTTATGAGAATTCAGTAAGATAATGAACAGCATCACATAATAAAAAATAATATGACTTAAAATTATTATTTTTTATGATATGGAAAACATCCCACAATGTCTTAATGCAAATACCATATGTTCCATCTATACAGAAGATGGTTCTATACCAAGTTCTGGTATATGTCCTGGTATAGGAAAATCTGTGTTAGTCAAGGTTCTCCAGAGAAACAGAACAAATTGGAGATATGTATATAGGTAGATGGGCTTCCTGGATGCCTTGCCAATGCAGGAGATGCATGTTCAGTCCCTGGGTTGGGAAGATCCCCTGGAGAAGGAACTGGCATCCCACTTCAATATTCTTGCGTGGAAAACACATGGACAGATAAGCCTGGTGGGCTACAGTCCCTGGGGTCACAAAAGAGACATGACTGAGAGACCAAATAGCAACAACAAATCTAGGTAGATAGAGACAGAGAGATTTATTACAAGACATTGGCTCATGCAAATTGAAATCTGAGAAGTCCCAAGATCTACAGGTGGTAAACTGGAGACCCAAGAGTACCAGTGGTATAAAATTCAATCTCAAAGCCAGCAGTCTTGAGAACCAAAAAAAGCAGATGTTTCTGTTTCAGTTTAAAGACCAAAGAGCCCGGTGTGTCAGATCATGCCATCAGACAAGGGGAGTTCCCTCTTACTCAGCCTTTTTATTCTATTCAGGTCTTCCACTGATTGGATGAGCCCCCCAACACACACACATTACAGAGAACAATCTACTTTACTCACTCTATCCATTTAAAATGCTAATCTCATCTACAAAGTCTCACAAGCACACCCTGAATAATATTTGGTCAAAAGTCTGGGCTCCTGAGAGCTCAATCAAGATGACACATAAACTTAACCATCACGAAATCTAAATAAAGCTATAAAATTAACCAGGTTGAGTAAATCTGGAATTTGGGGCAGTCAGAACACCACAGCGCCAAGCAGCAAATCGGAATGCCAAATGACAACCCAACTCCAGTGCCAAGATGCCTGAATAACAGAAGAAATCCCTTACTAAATCTAGCTAGAATGAACAATTTAATAATTTTGTCTGCTGCCCAGACTGACCCCAAAGATCAACCAACTGTGGCTCCAACTTCAATGCCAACCCTTGGAGAATCATAAATGAAAGAGAAAATGCTCCAAGCTAACAAACAAGCATCCCCCACTGAGAGCAATTTTTTTTTTTTTTAAACCATGTAGCCCCATCCTGTTGGTGCATATTGAAAGAATAAAGCAATGAAGCATCCCAGCAAACTTTGGCCAGCCCTGAAAAAGTGAACAGCAAAGAAAGCAACTGAGACTGCCGCTGGGAAATGGGTGGGTACAGAGGAAGAACAGTTGCCGTGAGCACTAAAGCCTCAGCTAGTGAGACCCCAACTAAGACCATATTCTGCTGGGATCTTAGTAGGGCAGCAGACAAAATTATTAAATTGTCCATTCTAGCTAGATTTATTTCTTCCGTGATTCAGGCATCTCGGCACTGGAGTTGGGTGGTCATTTGGCATTCCGACTTGCTGCTTAGCACTGTGGTGTTCTGACTGCCCCAGATCCCAGATTTACTGGGCTCTTCTGGGATCTACACTTCACTTTTCTAGTAGGAATGCAAGTCACAAGGTAACCTGACATGAAAGGAAAGAGTAACAATTGCTGAGCACTGATGTTCCAGGCACCGTGCCAAGCCCTTTAAAGACACTGACCCACACAATTCTTACCACCACTCTGAGGCTTAGAGATCAGAGAACTGACTTCTGAAGTTAAGTGACTTGCTCAAGGTTACATGACCTTGGAGAGCCTTTCTCCTTATGGACAATAAGAATTATATAAAAGTATTTGCCCCTTCGTTAAAGACGCCACGAAACTCAAATTCAAACGATCTGAATATAATCCCTGCATATGGATTTAATTTCAATTTTTCTTACATTCTTATAAACCACATCAAATTCTCTATAAATCAAAGTAGAAGGAGGATGGTTAGAAAACCGAATGTATAGGAGATCGGGGACAATGATCCAGATATATCTGATTCTAAAGATTTTACTCCTTTTACTGCATTAAGTTGGAGAGAATTGTTAAATTAGGTTTTTGTTTTGTTGTTCTGTCCCACTTATGCACCCATCAGGACTTTCTAGGTGATTCTAGATCTGTATATCTTAAGCTTGCAATAGACCTTTGAGTAATTTTCTCTCAGATCATTCCCATTTTATCTCTTCCATTGAATAAGCTCAGAGCTCTTTTTTTTTTTTTTTTTTTTTGTCTTTGACTGTGCCCAGTCTTAGTTGTAGCATGCAGGATCTAGTTCCCTAACCAGGGATGAAACCTGGACTCCCTGCATTGGGAGCAGAGTCTTGACCGCTGGACCACCAGGGAAGTCTCTTGGAGCACTTTTTCTGAACAAGTCAGTCCCCTATTCTTAAAATTAAAAACATCTGTTTACTTCCATAAACAAATGTGGAACTCAAAAGATGTTCACTGCCACGGTGTTAGGGGAAAGGATAGTGATGCCTGCAACTTGTACTGATGGACCTACGTGCAGGGCAGGAACAGAGATGCAGACACAGAGAACGGACTTGGAGACACAGTGGGGGAAGGAGAGGGTGGCATGAATTGAGGGAGTAGCCCTGTCACATACACATGCCATGTGTAAAACTGACAGCTAGTGGAAAGCTGCTGTATAACACAGGGCGCTCAGCCTGGTGCTCTGTGATGACCTAGATGGGTGGGATGGGGCGGGAAGGCTCAACAGGGAGGGAATATATGCATACATATGGCTAATTCACGTTGCTCCACAGCAGAAATTAATACAATACTGTAAAGCAATTATATTCCAATTTCTAAAAAAATAATTGTGTGTGGCAGGAATAACATGGATTGATGAATGATAGAGACAAGTATAAACGCACAGATCTGTGGAAATCAAATATAGCGATTGTTAATCATACAGTCAAGGTTATAGATATATGATGTTCTCTATACAATTCTATCACCTAAAGTACATATTTGAAATTTTTCACTAAAACAATGGGGGATTCACAGAGAAAAAAGGCATGATGGAGGGTACCAGGGGTTGGGGGAGAGTTTCAGTTTGACATGATGAAAAATCAGATCCAGGTGAAAATCAATCTGGAGATAAACAGCAGTGATGGTTGCCCAACGATGTGAATATACTTAATGCCACTGAATTGTACATTTTTAAAGAGTTTAAATGGTAAATTCTATGTACACCTTATCACAATGTAATTAAGTAAATGTTGTAGGGGTGAATTATTCTGAAAAATTGGTGGAGCAACAACGATGGTTCTTAACAATACACAGAAAGGATAGAACAATAAAAGCAATTTGTAAGTATTTTTATGTAAACATGAAAAACAAAGTAAAATGTATTAAATAGCTCCCCCTCGTGAAAAAATAGGTTTAACCTATGAACCTATGTGCAGGGCAGGAATGAGTCTTTAAGACTTAAGTCTTTTTACAAAAGAAAGTTATTCACAGATTCTTCGGTTCAATAAAAGAAGGTAACAGGGAGAAAATGTCATCTTTAGCCTTGTAAAGAACTCTAGACTGAACCAGAAATCTGGTTTTGCTTCTAAAAACCTATACTCAATATCTGGGTGCTATTTTGCAAACACCATTTTCCTGTGTGTTTCACCTCCACTGTGTTACTGTTCTCATCGGGAAGAAAAATGGTGGATTGAGTCACACCTCAGTCCTTCTTGATTTTAACAGTTCATAAGTTGCATCGTTTGCATATTTTGTACAAGTCTTTATATGTTACGTAATTAAATAAATACTAAATTAGTTGACTAACAAAGACCAAAAAACGTCTGCTGGATCCCTCTGATTTATAAAATCCATCCTGAGCTCCTGAGCATGGCAAATAAGGCCCTGTAAGCATGCTGCTTCAGCTCCTCATCTCCCATTACTCTCACCCTTTATAAGCTACAGTCATGGTCTCTTCTCGAGCATACCACCCACTGTGCCTTTGAGTATGTTCTTTCCAGGGGCTAGAGGTACTCACTCTGCCTCCCCTTCCCTTACATCCAGCCACAACTGGGGCCTGTCCCCCCACTTCACCCTGACTCTTCCTTTAACCCAATTCAACCATCACCTCTTCAGTGAGGTCTCCTGGGATCTTCACCTTCTCATGCCCACACCCTTCATCATCCTCATCACTGACGTAAAAGCAGTAGTTGTTCTCAGGACTTCCCACGGTTAAGACTCTGTGCTTCTACTGCAGGAGAAGTGGGTTCAATCCCTAATCAGGGAATTAAGATCCCACATGCTGCACAGCATGGCCAGAAAAAAAGGAAATGAAAAAAGCATACGTTCTACTTTCTGCATCTTTATTTCCTTTTTTGTTTCTGTTTGTTGTCTGTCTGGTTTGGTTTTTAATTGAGATATAATTGACATATAACACTGTACTGGTTTTAGGTGTACAACATAATAATTTCATATTTACATGTATATATTGTGAGATGATGAAAGAAGGAATACAAGTAGGGAAAAAGGGAGGAAGGCAGGCAACATTTCTGGATGTCCCATCAAATTTCAGGCTGTTTTCCTATGACATTCCTAAAGAAGAATTTCTTTAGGTATAAACTCTGCTGTGTTTGATAGGAAAGTACATAGTTCTGATCCCTCCCATTAGTCACCCAATGTCATAAATTAAATTCTTGTCTGGTGGCATATTAATTTACTTTCTCTTAAATTACACACTCTTGCTGTATGCTTTGAGCTGCCAATCTCTACTAAATTAAGGAGAACGCAAAGATGATGTTTACTTGAACTTTTCAGAAAGCCACATGAATACTTCAGTTTTGCCAAAAGCAGTCTACAATCCCTTTTAGAGTTAGACATTGACCTTCTCCTTTCATCTAGACTGATCCATTCATGACTTACCTGCTTCTCAAAATAAGAAAAGTGAGCTCCAAATACCAAATATTATCTGAAGCAACGCCTGAGATGACCACACACACACACACACGCACGCACGCACATGTGCAGAAGCATGTACAAAGACACACACACATTTGTTTTCTTGCTCCTGACTTTCTCTTTGCTGAGCAGTCTAGTCCTAATATCTGGTCTGGGACCAGGCCTGATGTTCTTATTTTCTCCCCAGCACTTGAATAAACAAGCTGAAGAAAAAGAAAGAAGTAGACAAATATGCACTTAAGTACTGACTGCTCTGCTCACCTTGTTCTAACTAATGGAATTTCCACGTAGCACAATAGACAGGATCAACTAAATGTTTTGTTCACACTCAATGGCACTTCTCACACTGGGATCCCTGGCTAAATACAGGATCAAGGTACTGGAAATTAAGAAACATGACCTAGATCCAAATCCTTTTGCTCCCTGAATATGTCTTTTTCCCTGTTACTTTTTAAGACGTTCTTGTAAAAACTATCACAAAAAGGAGGTCAACGTGCCTCTCAAACATCTGGGTGTGCCATCAACCTTCAAAGTTATTCTTATAATGAATTCTCCACACAGGGAATTACTCGAGAGTTACGCTAAAAATGTGATGTGAGTATTCTCAGATACCCAAGATACATTTCTTGTTCAAGGACAATTGAAAATTGGTTGGGCACTTCAATTTCCGGATTCTTCTAAACAATGATCTATCATTTCAGGAATTCTTAAAGCACTAAAAGTAATTAGAAAAGGAAAGCCCTTCCACCCCATTTATTCACTCAGACCACATTCACTGAGCACTTCCTGGGGACACACCTAACAGATCGCGGGTCCTCTGAGGTCTCCTGGAAATAGGCCCCCTTTCACCATCATCCAGGGGCCTACTGGAGAGTCCACTAGTTTTTGAGCTTGACAAACTGGGGTTCAAATCTTTATTCTGCCACTTAGTGACCATGCCCTTGGGCAGGCTATTTAACCTCCCTGAATCTCAGTTTCATCCTCCATAGCGTAAGTGTAATAATACTATTCTCAAAAGATTGTTATAAGAATGAAGTATAAAGCCCACTTACAGCACCTGGCATGGTGCCAACCTCAGTCGATGTCAATTCCTTTCCTTCCTTCCTTTCCTATCTGGCAGGAGGCAACTGTCCAGGAAAAAACTGCACTCATTCCTGAAGGGTCTGGAGTGACAACTGCTTGTACAGCATGGCATGCTGCCAAAAGGAAGACTGGGGGCAAAGGGTGACATTTGAGGTGACTATTTAGCTGTCAGGCTTTTGGTGTGTCCTCCTGGAGACTGCTGCCAGAGGCACTGGCCAGATACCTGCTGCCAAAGGCAGGCCACGGAGAAGCTGGTCCATTATGGGCATTTTGCTTCCTGCATCTGTATTCCTGAAGACCTCTCGGCCTTCCCTTGGCCTCAGTGGGATTGTTTCACACAGAGAAGTCAGGATTGAGGGGTTTCTCCAGGTGACTGAGGAGCACATGACAAGCTACATAAAACCATATCCTATTTAATAAACAAAAATGTTTCTGGGATTTCCCTGGTGGTCCAGTGGCTAAGACTTCAAGCTCCCAATGCAGGGGGCTTGGGTTCGATCTCTGGTCATGGAACTAGATCACACATGCCACAGCTGCAGAACCTGCATGCCACAACTAAGACAGGGCAGAGCCAAATAAATAAATAATTTTAAAAAAAGAAGGAAGTTTTTGCCTAGGCCAGCTAGACTCAGCAGCCATTTCCAAGTAGCAGAGTTGATCAGCATCCAGGGGATGCTGGTTAAATAAAATCAACTAAGTTCAGGGTTTTATAATCTCCCCTCTTCCCTCTTCCCTCTCCATGCCCCACAAGAGTAAAAACTTGACATAAAGAATGTGGAGGAGGGACCAGAGAATGAAAGAGAGCTGGAAGATCATTGGAAGCCAAAAGGGAAGGGCTAAAGATATCAAGTTTGGCTATGCTACCAGTGCAGAGAACACCACAGTCAAAGTGCTTATATACCTCTAAAAGCAAAGTGAGCTGATTCACCCTGCAGAACCCTGAGAATATCTGAGACTAGTGAGGTCAAGTTCAGGGATGAGGTTGAAGCTGAGGATTCAGGCTTTAGCCTGCTTCTTATCACAGGATGCTGGCGGCCAGACAGGTATCTCCCACACACTCTTGCCCAGTTGGGAGACTGGAAAATTCTTGCGAATAGAAGAGCTTCAGAGAAAATACCACTTAAGATGTGATTCCCCCCAAAAAAGACAATGAGCTAGAAACCTGCCCAGTTACCCTACAGCCTAATAGTTAACAAGCCTAATCCCATAGAGAGGGCTTGCTATTGGCTTTTAATGCTCTTAAATATGAACAGATAGACAAGGATTGTCATATATTTAAGAAAATCCTTCAACATGATAAGAATCAAAACAAAAGAAAGCTACAGTAAAGGAGTTGCAATACAATGCAGGAAAGAGAAGAAACTTCTGAAGATAAAGAATAACTAATATCTGCAGAGTTATGAAGAAATATCGCAGACAAGATTCAAGAAGAGGATGCTACTCAAATAAAAAGAAAGGGAACAAGAAAGCTATAAAATATTTTAAAACATTAGAAAAATCAGATTCAACACAAAGGATAGAAGATAAGGTTGGCAAAATCTAATACAAAGTAAAATAAAGGACAAAGACATGGAAAATCCTAGAAAAGCTTTTTAAATGAGAAGACAATGCAGAATATCAAATATTTGACTGAGCAGAGTCCTGGATAAATAGCAAACAGAAGGGAAAAAATTTGGAATAATACCACACATTTCCCCAAACTGGACACAATTAAAATTCAATCAAAGCTCATATATGTTGAAGAATTCTTCCACAGAGTAGAGCAAAGAAGGGGAAAAAATGCATAAGTAGAAATATGCATTGAGAAAATTAGAGGGTCAATCCAGAAGAATGTGAAAGCTCAAAGGGTTTGCACAGGCCATGATGCAGAAGAAAATTCTAGAAATAAAAAACATACAGCTCCAATACTTTTCTAAGGGTTTACTGAGTACTTACTATGTTCCCAGTACCATGACAAACATCAACATTTGGCTCTAAACCCATATCAACTTGCTCCTTTCTTGTTCTAATAAGCACTTGCATGCACAGCATAAATGATCACAGTTTATAAAATCTGGCCACATTTTTTTTCTGTATCCCACATTGTCAAGTATCAACCCAGGTCCTCTCTTGGCCTGGTCCAGGCCCACGGAGCCAGGCCCACGGGCTGTGCAAGAGCTTGGAGATTTTAAATGGAATCTGAGTCACCCAGGGCAGTATTCAGATGACCACATGCTTCTGTTCCAATGTTCGTGCCTTCTCTTCAATTCAGCCTTCCCCTTGGCACACACGTACTCTGATTCATCTGGTCCTCACTCCAGGACTTTACATAAAATAAGGCCCTTGGGCCAAAGAAACACACAGAGAACTGGCCACAAATACTGTAGAAGCGAAGGATTGAGGGAGATGGAAGTTCAGTCTTGGGACACATTTATCAAATTCCCACCCTTCTCTGAGCACAGTGTGAGTCAGTGGGGTGCAGAATTTAATAAAATGCATTAATATTTATGTATAAGAATTCTCCTCATACTGTTGTTTATGATTGCAAAAATTAAAAACAAAAAGTTGGAGACAACCTGAATAGCAGAAAATTCAGAAGAGCTTATCCAGACTCTAATAATAACAGAGGGATGGGTTTATATACAAGGAGAGATGTTTATTGCCATGCGAGGAGAAAGATCACAAAATAGTGTATACCCTTGATTCCACTTTTGCTTTTAGAGAGCACATCTGATAGGTCTCAATGAGGGTTTCTCAGCCTTGCATCCACCGACGTTGTGGGGCTGTCCCGTGTGCTATGCGACTTTTAGCAGTATCCCTGGATTTTACCCACTAGGTGCCAATAGCTACTCCCAAGTTGTGACAACCTAAAATGTGTCCAGACATGTGCCAACTGCACCTGGGTAGAAAAACTGTGCCCAGCTGAGAACCACTGCCCTGAATCAAGAAGCCTAGAAGGGCACGGCGTCGACTTTGGTATTTGCCAGTCAGCAAGTCTTCCCCATGGCTGTCTCTGCTTGGTGAGGTAACCGGTGATTTGTCTTTTCTTCACTACAGAGTGAGGCTGTCCTCTGAGGCATCTTCAGAAGTCTATAGCTTAAACATGTATTTCTTAAGGAGTTATTAATATTTTTTTAAATACCATGTATTCAAGTTGAAATAAACAACTCGACTTGGTTAGTAAAGTTCGCTGATAAACCCAAAAAGAAATATACCAATTCTGTGCTTGGATCTTGAATGTCCATACTTAGATATACCTGGAACAGACATGAGTTTTAATTCAGGAACAAAACAGAATTTTAGACATGGAAGGGACCTCTGTGACCCTCTAGTCCCCCACTGCCCCCTCATCTCCCCCACCTCAACCCTGTTCCCTCTGCTCAGCCCACACAGCATCCTCTTCGCAGTTCCTCAGCCAACTCCCTCCTCCAGCCCCCTGCCCTGGCCCTTCTCCTGGCCTGAAGTTCCTTCCCACAGGCCTGCCTGCCTCACTCCCTCACCTCTCTCAGGTCTCTGCTCAAAGCCACCTTCTCGGGGAGGCCAGGACTGATGCTGTATCCTCTCCCATGACTCCAGCACTCTCCACCCACTCCTTTCCCTGTTGGTTTTTGATTTTCTGACATTATTTTCCCCATGGCCCTTCTCCACATGACATACCCTACATTTTATTTATTTATTACTAGCTAAAGAATGTGAGCTAAAAATGACCGGGGACTTGTGTCTGTTGTGTTCTCTGCTATATGCCCAGTGCCTAGAACAGTACCTGGCACATGCCAACATACCTGAATATCAGGCATGCAAATTCACCAGCAAGGGTACACATGTTCCTCCCAATACAGTCATCTATGACATGAACGAGCTTTCTTGAGGCCACGGAGAGTGGGTTCTGGCTGGGGACGTGTGTGTGCATTCTCACCCATGAGCTCCATGAAGTCCTGAGTCACAGCACTTGCACGATCTGTTGAGCTCTCCTGGCCTTGCAGAGAGGGAGCGGCAGAGAGCTGACCACTGCCTTCTGCAGGGCTTCACTTTCAAGACGAATGTGAGGACTTTCAGGATAGAGGGACGGATGACCAAACAGAATCACTAGACCATCACATGGAAGGACAGGAACAGGTTTAGGTCATGCATAAAATGAGGCAAGTATATTTTACAAGTGCAAGATAAGAACATGTTTGGGTCTGAGATGAGGTGTGCCACACCCAGGTAAAGAGGAATCAACGAAGGATCATGAAACAAAACTGACATGACAGCCTGCCACCAGTCATTGTTACAGTAGGTTCTCTTACTACCCTTCAGGGTAAGGCTATGGATAAGTGAGTGAAAATGGTACTCGCTCAATCATGTCCAACTCTTTGCAACCCTATGGACTGTTACCCACCAGGCTCCTCTGGCTGTGGGATTCTCCAGGCGAGAATCCTGGAGTGAGTAGCCATTCCCTTCTGCAGGGGATCTTCCTGACCCAGGGATTGAACCGAGGTCTCCAACATTACAGGCAGATTCTTTACTGTCTGAGTCACCAGGGAAGCCCCAAAGATGAGGAAACTGAGGCTTTAAAAAGTCACTCACCCACATTACAACACACAAGTGATAGATCCAGGTATGTATGTCTTCAAAGCTCATGAACTTTCTTCAAAATAATATCTATTATCAAAAGTTTAGAACAGTGCCTACATGCTCAGTCGCGTCAGACTCTTTGCAACCCCATCAACTGTAGCCTAACAGGCTTCTCTTTCCAAGGAATTATCCAGACAAGAATATTGGAGTGGGTTGTCATTTCCTTCCCCAGGGAACCTGCCTGATCCAGGGACTGAACCCGCGTCTCATGTCTCTTACATCAGCAGGCAGCTTCTTTATCACTAGCCCCGCCTGGGAAGCCCTAGAACAGTGCCTATCACATAGTAAGATACATCAGTTCAGTTCAGCTCCTCAGTCATGTCTGACTCTTTGCGACCCCATGAACTGCAGCACACCAGGCCTTCCTGTCCATCACCAACTATCAGAGTTTACCCAAATTCATGTCCATTGAGTCGGTGATGCCATCCAACCATCTCATCCTCTGTCAACCCTTCTCCTCCTGCCTTCAATCTTTCCCAGCATCAGGGTCTATTCAAATGAGTCAGCTCTTCGCATCAGGTGGCCAGAATAGTGGAGTTTCAGCTTCAACATCAGTCCTTCCAATGAACACCTAGGACTGATCTCCTTTAGAATGGACTGGTTGGATTTCCTTGGAGTCCAAGGGACTCTCAAGAGTCTTCTCTAACACCACATTGCAAAAGCATCAATTCTTCGGCACTCAGCTTTCTTTATAGTCCAACTCACACAACCATACATGACTACTGGTAAAACCATAGCCTTGACTAGATGGACCTTTGTTGGCAAAGTAATGTCTCTGCTTTTGAATATGCTGTCTAGGTTGGTCATAACTTTCCTTCCAAGGAGTAAGCATCTTTTAATTTCATGGCTGCAATCACCATCTGCATTTTGGAGCCCCCCAAAATAAAGTCTGACACTGTTTCCACTGATTTCCCATCTATTTCCCGTGAAGTGATGGGACCAGATGCCATGATCTTCATTTTCTGGTTGAGCTTTAAGCCAACTTTTTCACTCTCTCCTTTCACTTTCATCAAGAGGCTCTTTAGTTCTTCTTCACTTTCTGCCATAAGGGTGGTGTCATCTGCATATCTGAGGTTATTGATATTTCTCCCAGCAATCTTGATTCTAGCTTGTGTTTCCTCAAGCCCAGCATTTCTCATGATGTACTCTGCATATAAGTTAAATAAGGAGGGATTTATACAGCCTTGATGTACTCCTTTTCCGATTTGGAACCAGTCTGTTGTTCCATGTCCAGTTCTAACTGTTGCTTCCTGACCTGCACACAGGTTTCTCAAGAAGCAGGTCAGTAAGATACATAATTCAGCATTATTTTCATTACAAAGCTCTTATGCTGCTCATGAAAAAAGAAACATGATAATTAAGGAAGAATGGATCTTTCCTTTGAATGACCAAAAGAAGGCTATAGCTACATGTGTGTCTCACCAGGTCCCCTTCCCTGATCCTTTCTGTCATTACTCCTTCCCTCCCCATACCTTCCCTCTCTCTCTGCCTAACTTAAAGTGAAATACCAACCTCACTCCGTACACAGGGTAATGATGATGCTGGTGAATTACTGGCCCTCAAGATGGTGCTGCTGCCACCTGGCAGCCTTTCAGGGCCTGCCATCTGATTAAGTCCCATAGATGGGTGGTATTTTCCAAACGATTGCATTTAAAACCTCAGAAACAGGTGGGGAAAGTAACAACTTAGCATATTAGAAGACAACTTTAACTGCCTGAGAGGAAACTAAAAAAAAAAAAAAACCTCCTTAAGCTCCCCAGAGAAATCTCAAAAACTCCAGAGCACCTCCAAGCATAGCTGCGCATTTGCCAGTAATAAAACATCTCACGTTGAACATCCTCTCATTAAGTGAACAAAGCTGGAGGGTGCTATTGGGAGATGCAGAGGGAAGCAGTGAGCTGACACAAATTAAACTCAGAGCAGGGCCTTTCACACACACTACAGCAAGACAAAGGGTTTGCAACCAGATGGCAAAACCAGGCTTCTGAGAATGAGCAGTTTGTTCCTTCTCTGTCCCATAGTAAGCTCAAGAGCACGCTTCAGATCAGGATCAAAAGGACAGAATCTCTTAGAAGTCTGGGAAAACGTAAGCCAATATAATCAGAAAGTTCAAAAATTACATAACACCAGTTCTGAGTCGGGATGGAGAAAGATTGGGGGCAGGAGGAGAAGGGGATGACAGAGGATGAGATGGCTGGATGGCATCACTGACTCGATGGACATGAGTTTGAGTGAACTCCGAGAGCTGGTGATGGACAGGGAGGCCTGGCGTGCTGCGGTTCATGGGGTCGCAAAGAGTCAGACACGACTGAGCAACTGAACTGAACTGAACTGAGTTCCGAGTCTATTTTCAAGCTTGGAGCAGAGAGGCAAGTGTGACATGACAATATGATGTTTCTGAGACACCAAAGATGGTACATGTGATTATAGATCCTGAAATCTTTTAATGATTGCCCCATTCACGTCATTTTAAAGGCACAAAAATATATGAGTGTGGGGTGTCAGTTATCTCTTAACTTATTGGAACTGCTCTCTCATCACAGGAAGTAGTACTGGAGCAGAGGTGGAGTGAGGGAGCAGGCAAGATGAGCTGAGTCACAACCTGAGATTGTAGAACCACAGCTGGGAGATGGGTTCTTATGCAGCCACAGAATAGTAGGAGCCACCAAATCAAAGTCAGTTTGGGAAACTGAGGTTCAGGCCAGGAGACCCTTAGACCATAATCAGGCAGCAATTAGAATCGCAGGGGAGGGTCAGAGCTAAGGAGACAGGATGAGAACAAGAACAGCTCAAAATGAGGGAAGTGTACTACCACTCTTCAAAGGCTAGGATCTCACCGTTATGGCTCAGCATATGAATGGCACAGGGGCAGAAAAGTAGACAGAACAAGATTCAGTAATAAACCCCTATGAATTATCTGCCTATGTTATAAGGAAATACTGATGGAAAATGAATAAAGCTGGTTTTCCTTGATGTTCTCCCAACCTCATCTTGGTAACTTCTTCTAATGCTGCTTGAACTCATTCATGGCTAAAATATTATCCTTAAATCATGAAACCATGGTCTCTGTTCCCAAAAGATGAGTTATCAAAAACAGAAAGTTTCTAAACATCCTGGGGATAATAAGTGAATCTCTGTTTTAAAAAGAATGTATGTCCCTTAAGGTGGCTATGAGACCTCTCATGGATTCCCCCACAATTTCAGGTTCTCACCCTAGACTTCTGGAGAGCCCCCCACTCAGCCTTCCCCACCTCCAAAATGGTGTTTTCTACGCTTTCTTCCACTTCCTTAGCTTATTTTAATTGTCCTCCTCTGCTTCTTCCTCCTCATGCTTCTTCCTCCTTTTCCTCCTCTTCCTCTTTTCACATTTTTTCTTTATAAAGGTTATGTATAAATGACATACACTTATCCCTTGTGGCTCAGCTGGTAAAGAACCCACCTGCAATGCAGGAGGCCTGGGTTCGATCCCTGGATTGGGAAAATCCCTTGGAGAAGGGAAAAGCTACTCACTCCAGTACTCTGGCCTGGAGAATTCCATGGACTACACAGTCCATGGGATCGCAGAGTTGGACACAACTGAGAGACTTTCACTTTCACTTTATAAATGTTTTACAGTTCCAACATATTTCATTGACTCAGCCATCCTTTACCAAACAATTAAAAAACCTTCTTTGTTACAGATAAAATTCATATATACTTGGGTCCATTTCTGGACTGTGTATTGTTTTCTTCATTTTTGTCTACACTTGAATCTCTACACAGCATTTTAATCATTATAGCTTTATACACATATTTCTAATAGTGAAAATCTTCCTCCATTACTACTGTGTTCTAAGAATAATTATCCTCTCTTCTATGGCAACCCATTCCAGTATTCTTGCCTGGAGAATCCCATGGACAGAGAAGCCTGGGGGGCTACAGTCCATGGGATCGCAAAGAATCGGACACGACTGAGCGACTTCACTTTCACTTTCTACTTATTTAAAAGCTTGAACTTAGAAAAGCATATAGCCAATGTTAACACTTAAAAATATGTTAAAAGGGTAGGCCTCATGTGTTTTTATCATAATTTTAAAAAATAATGAGAAAAAGGAAAAAATGGATATTACCTTCTAAAGTCAATTTATTTAATAATGTAATGAATTTCTAGTACTGAACTATCCTTGCATTTCTGGCCTACACTTTACTTGGTCATGATACTACTAGAATTTGATAATGTTCCTAGAATTTTGGGCATCTATATTCAGCAGTGTGATTGGCCGGTAGTTGCCTCTGCAATATAATTTCAAAAAAAAAATCATAACCACGATTTGCAAAGTTGGTTCACTGCAAGTCTCCCAATTTCTAAACTCTGTGAGGCTAAATAGTCCTATTGAGGAAAAATATGCCAACAAGTCTAGGCAATCTGCCAAACATTAGGTCAACCAGTTAGATAACTTAACCTTTGTAAGATACAATAATAAACACAAAATATTTTACCAAATTTCCCCAATTTCTTTGCTTGCTTATCTTCTTCCTTGTCCCCAGCTCTCTGAGGAGATAAAGGATGAAAGCTGCACAGGCAGATTCAGAAGACAACAACCATCAGAAGAAAGAACTACACCTCAGAATGCTTTGCACAATGGAAAAAAAATGTGACTTAGAAGTCCATCATCCAAAGCTGCACGTGACTAAGGGACCAAGAAGGCGGGGACAAACTGGCACGGGTAAAAGAGACTGCTCAAGTAAAAGTGTAAGAAAATTTCAGGAGATTGGGGTTACAGAAAGACAGAATGAAATAGAGAGCAATCTAAAAAACATTGAATCACTCTTATTGTATACCTGAAACTAATATAAGATTGTAAATTAAATATATACTTCAATTAAAAATAAAAAGAGAGAGAGTGAGGGTTTTTTTTCCTTAGGCCAGGTCTTTAAAATCCCTAAAACATTACAGAAGTGTAAGTCAAGAGAGTTTTGTCCTTAAATGTGACATTTTCCTGGGCCGGAACTACAGGGTGCTTTGAGACTTCAGGGGATGTTTCAGAAGCATCAGCTCAGTCAATGCACCCCTCTTTTTATTCCAGCATCTATGTCTGCTCTGGGGTGCCCCTATGCTACTCAGTTTGTAGGGGATTTTGGCATACTTCTCTTCTTCCCAGCACAGAGCTGTACCCATCTCATTGCCAAAGGACACTCCTAACGTGCTCAGCAGACCCCAGAAGACACTACACCTGCTATTCTCAGGGGATGGGAGAATCACGTCCTTGCTGCTTCTGATTAAAGCTGATGTGTCATAATAATGAAGCAGCAGGCAGGGGTTTGTCAGATGTATTCCAAGTAAACACCTTAATGACTTCCCCAAATGGCAGGGGGCTGCTCATAATGGGTACATACATATGTAAAACAGCAAAAGAGAAGGTGCCAGAGTTTTCCTGCCACCTGTACCTCTTTCTCCTGATTCCACCACCTGGGGTGAGAGGGATGATAAGCTGTTGGAAACATACAAGGTGCAGTAACCTTGGAAAGCTGGGAGTTGAAGGAGCAGCGAGCTGGAGAGTGAGAGGAAGGCAGAACAAGAGCGGTGGCTCTGACAGCCCTTTCAGTCCACAGTCAAAGTTAGGTGATGTGGGTTCTCTTTGGCTATTGTTTTGGACTATAAAACTCTTACAAAACTTGCGCCCCTTATAGCTACAGAGTTATATCTTCCCAGAGCTTCAGTCACATCTCTGGACAAGTTTATCCCCAGCACCCTAGAGCCCATTTCACAGCAATAAACTAAATATTTAAATGGAGTGCTAGCCCTCCTCAGCTCACTTGACTTCCTGGACCATATGGGAAAGAGTATTCTTTTTTGCAAGTTATTACTCAGCAGTGCAAGTAAAAACCTCTACTTCTGTGCTCCTGGGAGAAGGCAGATGTAAAATGTAGAAATCAAAATCCTTACTTGGTATGCATCAGAGGGAAAACAGCCTTGAAATTTCTCATTCCCTCGACATGCTCAACTTTTCTTTCTATCCAACCCTTCAGAGAGATTTTGTTTTAAAGGTTCAGAGAAAAATACTGATCTCAAGCTGTTCATCTGGCTAGGCTTTCCAAACTATTTGCCCAAGAGTTATCTGACCAAACTCTGCTAATAATAATAACTATAAGAAAGCCATCTCCCATGTACATGGAACTTCATAGTTTGTATGACGATTTCATGTACATGATTCCTCTTGGGTCTCAGAGTCTAAGGGTACAGGTATATTATGTTCTTTTATACATAGTAATAAAACTGAGGCCCATAACAGTTGTGTGTGCTAAGTCACTTCAGTTGTGTCCAACTCTTTGCGACCCTGTGGACTCTGTAGCCCACCAGGCTCCTCTGTCCAAGGGATTCTCCAGGCAAGACGACTGGAGTGGGTTGCCATGCCCTCCTCTAGGGGATCTTCCAGACACACGGATCAAACCCAGGTCTCCTGCATCTCCTGCCAATTCTTTACTACTAGTGCCATTTGAGAGACTTGCTAAACATTATTATTAGAGTTATAACAGCAACATAAAACTTCTAACTCCAGCATAGTACTTCTTCACCTCTTGTATATTAAGTATTTGAAATTTATTATAACAGCTGGTCAGTTCACCACACAAGTGAGCACACAGATGGCACAAATACATGTATTTGTACCAGGATCTTTAGTGATGCCCCTCCTTCACTCCTGATATTGGTCATCTGTCTTCTCTGTTATTTTCTTGATCAGACTGGCTAGGTCTATTTCTTGTCATAGATTGTGGCCAGGAAAGGTCAAAATGTACTGCTCCCCTTTTCTCCCCTAAATGAGCAAAGAGATTCTGGAATAGTCTGAGTTACTGAAAAATTAAATTGGTACCATGCTTTGAATTTGGGGGGCAGGAAGTTGTGAACTCATTAGCTGAAAGAACAAAAGCTATTCTTCCATTCTCCACTCAAGAGGAAGCTGGGTTCTGTGGCTTGAAAGGCTGGGTTCTGTGGCTTGAAAGGCTGGGTCCTGTAACCCTCAGGGAAAAGTTAACAAGACAGTAATTTAGGAAAGACTGGCCAACAGAGGACAGGATGGACCCTGGGGCAACAAGAGAAAGACAGACTTGCCCTTTCCCTAAGGGCTGGATTCCCAGAGCCTAGGAAGTCGTGTGAGTGTGTTTGGGGAAGTGAGGGATACAGAGAAGGAAGGGGGGAGTTGCACAGCATCACATGGTCAATAGGAAGGGATCCTGGGAGAATCCCCACATGCAAGCCTAGCAGCAGAGCTGACATACATGAAGGACCAGGTGTCAACTGGAGCACGTAGGAGCAGATGGGAGGATACAGATACTGGTGACTACTGTGGACTGAAGGACAGGTCCTCCCTCCATTTCAGAAGGCACATATAGCTGCGGAGGTCCTTGCGTGATTCAGTAGAAGAGACCCCAATAAAAAGAGACATTAGATTCTTCCCCAACCATAGCCAGCAGGGCTTAAAGCCACGTTTTATTTCATTTAAAAAAATAAAAATAAAACATGACAGCACTCGTACCTTGAGGTCATAAAGCATTTTGCAGTTGCCCTGTATTCTTTGTGCTACTATGGTGATATGGCTGATTCTGACCCAACCCAGAATTTCCTCTATAAAGACTCCTCCAGAAAGGGGAGTAGCACCAATGCTAAGTCGAATAATGTGTGAGAGAGTCCATGCGGACAGAGGAGCTGAAAAACATCAGCCTTAACGGCAAGCTGAAAGTCAGATTTTATTTTCTCCTTCTTCCTCCTTACTGAATCCTTGCCTTTCACAATAACCATGGATATACTTGGACATCCTTTGTTTATACTAAAAATTCTATGTCTACAAAAAGCTCAAGAAGATTCTCAGGAAACTGGAAGAAATGAAGGGAGACTGTAAACACTCAAGCTCCTAAGCCAAAACTGTCAGCTGGAAACATACGGAGTGACATTGAAAAGCCCCAGGTTAAGCCTAAGTCTTAAATGCAAGTCTAAGCTTGCTTCACTTAAGGCTCCTACTGGGAGCTGACAGAGGAATCTCAGAAAAGCAACAGCTTCAGAGTAAAGGCTCCAGTTTTCGTTAACAGCCTGAAACTGACTGGTCAGTAAGAGGAAGTCTGTCTGACTTTCTTCAGCTAGGACATTGGTTCCTTTATACCTTTGAACTCAAATTGCCCGTCTTGGGTCTCAAGGCTATCAGCATTTGCACTAGAACCATAACACTGACACTCTAGGCTCACCGGCATGGCAACTGCAGGTCTTGGGGCTTGTCAGCCTCCATAATCACCTGAACCAACTTCTTCTAGTCAACCTCTTTCTGTCTATACGTCTATACATCAGTCAGTTCAGTTACATCCTATTAATTCTATATCTGCAGTGAACCCTAATTAATAAAGAGATTAATGTTGAAGACCAACTTAAGAGCTCTACAGAATGCAAAGGAAGTATAGTCAACCCTCCGTATCCTCAGGTTTCACATCCTTTAGTTGAATCTGACAGATATGGAGGACTCTCTGTATTCATTATACTATGCCGTTTTATATCAGGGACTTGAGCATCTGTGGATTTTGGTATCCACAGGGACTTTGGAAACCAATCCCCTCTGGACACTAAGGGATCACTACACTTTAACATAATAGTAGCTCCTAATGAAATAGCAGATCTAATGAAACAAGAAGAATCAGACAAAATAGAAGAAAACTTTCCTGGGTCAATCTGCAAATGCTATGATTGTCTACCAGGAAAACTCAAAAGAAGACCAACAAGAACTCTGAAAAAAAAAAAAATATATATATATATAGTATTTTAAATGTCCTATATGAAACAATAATCAAGACAATATAATATGGAAGGTGTGTTAGTTGCTCAGTCATGTCCAACTCTTTATGATCCTATGGACTACAATCTGCCAGTCTCCTTTGCCCATGGAGTTCTCCAGGCAAGAATACTGGAGTGGGTTGCCATTTCCTACTCCAATGGAAGGTGGGGGTCTTCTAATAGCAACAGTAAATGCAAACTATCTAGAAATAAGCAAAACATGATAAAACCTTCTTGAAGAACATAAAAAAATAAAGAAAAGTATTAAGAAATTCGGCTTTGCAAGAATTATTACATGTCAGTATCAGTTCAGTATCAGTTCAGTCGCTCAGTCGTGTCCGACTCTTTGTGACCCCATGAATCGCAGCACGCCAGGTCTCCCTGTCCATCACTAACTCCTGGAGTTCACTCAGACTCACGTCCATTGAGTCCGTGATGCCATCCAGCCATCTCATCCTCGGTCGTCCCCTTCTCCTCCTGCCCCCAATCCCTCCCAGCATCAGAGTCTTTTCCAATGAGTCAACTCTTCGCATGAGGTGGCCAAAGTACTTTTGGAACCAGTCTGTTGTTCCATGTCCAGTTCTAGCTGTTGCTTCCTGACCTGCATACAGATTTCTCAAGAGGCAGGTTAGGTGGTCTGGTATTCCCATCTCTTTCAGAATTTTCCAGAGTTAATTGTGATCCACACAGTCAAAGGCTTTGGCATAGTCAATAAAGCAGAAATAGATGTTTTTCTGGAACTCTCTTGCTTTTTCCATGATCCAGCGGATGTTGGCAATTCGATCTCTGGTTCCTCTGCCTTTTCTAAAGCCAGCTTGAACATCAGGGAGTTCACGGTTCACGTATTGCTGAAGCCTGGCTTGGAGGATTTTGATTAAAAGTAAACAATATGTGAGCGAGAAATTGTAAGGTGTTAATGACACAAAATTGGAGTATTGTCATAATTTTTACAATTCACTGAGATAAATATGTATTATAAGAAACATATATAAAAAAGAAATTTAAATAGTCTATAAAATTATAATGTTTGTCATCATTATTGTTTTAAAATGGAAATAAAACAATAATAATGTTTTTCTGCCTCAAATTCATGTCAATTTTCTTTAAATGACCTTAGCCTAAATGGTAGAATATGGACAATCTCATAAACTATAGCTATAGTATCAACTGGTATGATACTTCTGGGAACAATCTGGCAATGACCTAAAATCAATGTACTAGTCGTACAGGAAAGGCTCTTTGATAGAATAATTCTACATCTAGAAATTCATTGTAAGTAATTAGAAGGAGGTGGGAAGGAGTGTTTATCACAATATTACACATTTTGATTAAAACTTAGAAACAAATGGCCAACAACTGGGAACTTGTTTCTAAAACTTTATAATTTATATAATCATTAAAAGTGATATTGCAGATAGGTATTTGCCACATGGAGGTTTTGACATAAAGCCATTTTTCTTCCCTCCTCTCTGCCCATCTCCTCACCCTTTAAAAAAAGAGTTGACACAGAATACCACTATCAAAACTGTGTTTAATCCCTCAGTTGCACTGGAGTTAAAAAAAAAAAATGGTTGAGACCACTGTACTGAAGATGGACATCTACTGATATGGAAAGACACCCCTGATATATGATTCATGCAAAAAAAAAATTATAATTTGCTTCATAATTATAATTTATAATAGAATTTAATTACAAATTATAAAATTGTTTTTGAGAAACACATATGCACACAATTAAAATATATAAAAGATACTCTAATGATTATATCTGACTATTAAAATTATACTTTCAATTTTTCTTAATATTTTATATTAATTTTAATATACTAATCTATACATATTTGCTTACTAATTTCAGCATATTAAAAAACATGTGACATAATACTTTTGCAACAAAGAAACAAATTATTTTTAATTTGTTAAAATATAATAATAGCTCTCAAGTTCCTTTTTTATCAAAGTGTTACAATAGTAGTGATTTGTCAAAAGGAAAAAACAACAGTTAAACTCACTCTTGCTTTTCCAATTGCCTTGCTGTTAAATAGCTTTCCTCCGATTCAAAGTGTTTTGCATTTACTCTCTCAAGTCACTCCACATTAACTTGAAATAACACAAAAATCGTCTTGTAATAGTATAACTTCTTTATTGCTTTCATTCAAAGACCCTAAATTGTTTTAATGCGCTTATATTTTTTTCTTCTTATCCTGAGTTAAGACAGAAATAATCTTCCCAATGACTTTGTTATCTCAGTTCAGGATTAAAATAGAGCACACATTGTTCCAACATAATTAAGCTTAAAGTTCTTTTATATGGAACTTTACGAAGTTACGGAATTACAAAACTGTGATTCTGATCTTCCAAACTTTTTCTTCACTGTTACCTGTAGACAACATACCTCAGACAATAATAATGAAAATGTATTTCTAATACACAAGTCCAATAACCAAGCTGACCACTCACTTGGATTAAGTAGTTTTAACAACGATTTCTCTTTCTGGTTGTTATTTGTTCTTATTTTCAGAAAACAGTGTTAACATGTGCAATTAGGAAAGGCAGAGCCTACAGGAACAGTTTCTCATTCACATTCAGAACAATGTGAATTTCTTTCTCTGTCAGTACAGAAGCTACCTATCTATCTACCTTCCAAAGGAAAAATATCACAGTATTTTTCCTGAAAGAAATGCAAACTAGCAATTGTCTATTACAAAGTATAGAAGCTAAGTACCCAAAACAAGGTAAATATGTGGCAAATTTGGTCAAGATATGAATATTCGTAAAGAATTTCCTGCTCTCCTCTCCTCTCTTCCCTTCTTTCTCTCTCTCTCCCTTCCCCACTGTATTCTGGGGAAGAGTTCCTAAGTAGGAGTTTGGATACTCGAGTATTACTGTCCTATTAAAGCTATTATTCATATCTGTAATTTCAGCCTAGTGAATTTCCCTCATTAGACCCCCTTTCCCTCCAGTGCAAAATGATTACTTCCATAGCTACTTATGGTCAAGCTCCGCTGGCCCTGCGGCATTCACCGTCAACCTAACCAACAGAAAGCAGACTCCCTGTGCCCCTCTCGCTTCCTTGACCCCCTCAGGTACAGGAGATAAAGAAGTCCTTCAATGGCATCACTGTGAATACTATACTGAAGAAAATGAGAGAAGCAAGACTCTGAAAAATGAAAGCCTCTCTCCCCTTACACCCTCCCAGCGGGGCAAGTGATGTACAAGAGAACCTCCTGAGCTCCTCTCTATCCAGCCCCCACTATACTCCCAGTGGTAGGAAGTGCCATTATTATTGCAAACTTTTGTTGGGCATCTTGTATTCTCATTCCTGTTTCATGTTCTTGGTTTCTTCAAGTTGAGAGGGTCAGGATAAATCTGTCAAGACTGCCACATTCCACCACCAGATGCTGGCATTTCCCCACAGATTATGGACCTCTTTGTATGGACAGATTATGGTTTCTCTGCATGGATCTGCACACAAGCCTTCCCCTTGGTGTCTGAGGAGTTTTACTTGTCCTTCAAATGTCACAAATGAAGTATCTCCTTTCAAACGCTCCCTGAACCCTTTACACTCATTCTCAAAGTGAGAGCCCCTGGCACACACCCTGTTTAGAGCATTTCATCATGCTGGAGCACTGATTGCTTTGACTCTCTGACTCCACCTGTCTTATAACATAAGGTATGTACGTAATCGCCTCTGTATCCCCCTGATCTGGCCCAGGTTCAAATTCACGGTAGATTCTCAGCAGGGGGAATAATTTGTTGGCGAGATGATTGGTTTATTGGATGGATGAACTAAAAATTGAAATCCTTGAATGCTTAGGAAGAAGCAAATGCCGTCATTTGTACATCAGAGCTGAGCACTGGACCTTCATTAATGAATTAGTGACCTTAGGCGCCCTAAAGAAGCCACCACATTAGAGTCAATGAGTCTATTTAAAGCTAGTTCATTCCCTCTCTGCCTGAGAATAATTTACTTGAATTGGATTTCAAACTGATCTGATAATATTGTTGATGATAAGATACCTTTCTGGATCTATCTTCTCTTTCTTCTGATTGCCAGTGCCCTAGTTCAGCTTCTCCTTGTCTCACCCTAGACCACAGACATTACCTTCCTGTCTTCACTCACTCAACAGTGCTTTATTTAGCACTGCTAGACAGTGTTCCAGACAGTGAAAACGTTGCAGTGAACAAGACAGACATGGACTCTAACTTCCTGAAGTTTAGTAGGGACAGACAGACAAAGAAGAGTCAGTGAATTTGAAGATAAATGTCATAATCTATCTTCTAGATTATGACCATATAAATGTCATAATCTGGAGAACAGGAAAAATTTTTTGCAATAAGTTAAAACAGGTCAGGGACTTGTGGGAAATTTCAAAAGGTCTATCATAGTTTGATGTGACTGTGTGTTCAGTTGCTCAGTCATGTCTGACTCTTGGCGACCCTATGGGACTGTGGTCTGCCAGGCTTCTCTGTCCGTGGAGTTCTCCAGGCAAAAATGCTGGTGTGGATTGCTATTTCTTCCTGCAGGGCATCTTTCTGACCCAGGGATCAAAAGTAAATAAATAAATAAAAAGGTCTATCATAAAGGTAACAATAGAGTCCCAGAAGGAGTGCTACGCTCAGCTGCCTCAGTTGTGTCCGACTCTTTGAGACCTCTGGACTGTAGCCCTCCAGGCTCCTCTGTCCATGGGAGTCTCCAGGCAAGAATACTGGAGTGAGCTACTATGCCCTCCTCTAGGGGATCCTCCCAACCCAGGAATCGAACCCATATCTCCAGTGTCTCCTGCATTGCAGGCAGGTTCTTCACTCACTGAGCCACCTGAGAAGCCCAAAAGAAAGTGAAAGTGAAGTCGCTCAGTCGTGTCCGACTCTTTGCGACCCCGTGGACTGTAGCCCAGCAGGCTCCTCTGTCCATGGGATTCTCCAGGCAAGAGTACTGTAGTGAGTTGCTATTTCCTTCTCCAGGGGAATCTTCCTGACCCAGGGACCGAACCCAGGTCTCCTGCAATGCAGGCAGATGCTTTAACCTCTGAGCCAGTACCAACACCGGGAAGCCCAGAAAGAGAAGAGAAAAAAATTGGGCCAGAAGAAATAATAGATAAAAATGGCCAAAACCTCCCAAATTTAGAAAATAATATACATGCAAACATATATATACAGATTCAGAAAGAGTGTATTCAAGAAAACCACATTATCTAGCACATAATCAATTCAGTTCAGTCGCTCAGTCGTGTCCAACTCTTTGCAACCCCATGAATCGCAGCACGCCAGGCCTCCCTGTCCATCACCAGCTCCTGGAGTTCACTCAGATTCACGTCCATCTAGTCAGTGATGCCATCCAGCCATCTCATCCTCGGTCGTCCCCTTCTCCTCCTGCCCCCAATCCCTCCCAGCATTAGAGTCTTTTCCAATGAGTCAACTCTTCGCATGAGGTGGCCAAAGTACTGGAGTTTCAGCTTTAGCATCATTCCTTCCAAAGAAATCCCAGGGCTGATCTCCTTCAGAATGGACTGGTTGGATCTCC
>SJYT01067836.1:0-119568 GCA_006410635.1 Cephalophus harveyi | reverse complement strand
CCAGGGTGACAATATGCAGACTTGATGTACTCCTTTTCCTATTTGGAACCAGTCTGTTGTTCCATGTCCAGTTCTAACTGTTGCTTCCTGACCTGCATACAGATTTCTCAAGAGGCAGGTCAGGTGGTCTGGTATTCCCATCTCTCTCAGAATTTTCCACAGTTTATTGTGATCCACACAGTCAAAGGCTTTGGCCTAGTCAATAAAGCAGAAATAGATATTTTTCTGGAACTCTCTTGCTTTTTCCATGATCCAGTGGATGTTGGCAATTTGATCTCTGGTTCCTCTGCCTTTTCTAAAACCAGCTTGAACATCAGGAAGTTCACAGTTCACTGAAGCCTGGCTTGGAGAATTTTGAGCATTACTTTACTAGCATGTGAGATAAGTGCAATTGTGTGGTAGTTTGAGGATTCTTTGGCATTGCCTTTCTTTGGGAATACTAAGTGTTAAAACAAATAATAAAGACTTGGGACAGATAATACCAGCAAAGGTAAGCCAGAGAGGAAACTGAACATTGAACCCTAGGACACCCCTGAAATGGAGAGGTCAAGGAAAGGATGAAGAGCTGGTAAAGAAGACTAAGGAAAAAATGGCCAATGAGTTGTTTTTTGAAAAACCAAGAGAATATAGTGGTCACATTAGTGAAGAGAAAAAGTGTTTTAAGAAAAAGGAATTGGTATATACACTGTGGATACTACATATAAAGTAGATAACTAATGAGAACCTACTATATAGCTCAGAGAACTCTACTCAGGGCTCTCTGATGACCTAAATGGGAAGGAAATCCAAAAAAAGAGGAGATATATGTATACAAACAGCTGATTCACTCTGCTGTGCAGTAGAAACTAACATGCCACTGCAAAGCAACTATACATCAATAAAAAATAATTTTAAAAAAACTTTTTAAAAAAGAAGAAGGAGTTGATTAATTATGTAGCTAGTTGTGGCATGGATCAAATGAGATGAAAGCAAAGAAGCTGCAGTCAGATTTGGCAACATGGGAACCAGCAGGAACCTAGATGAGAGCAGTCCCGAAGACGGGGTAGAGAAAAAAGTTCAACAGGAAGAGGGTGAAGAGAGAAAGGAAGGCAAAGAAGAGGGTCAAGGACTTCCATCCTTCACTCTGATAACAGAGAATTGCTAAACTGCAAAACTCATTATGCCTTGCTGCTAAGTTAAAACCATTCAGCAACCTGAATGCAGGAATCTAAAATCTTCCCCCAAGAGAGTTTACAGACTCTTAGACGCTTAGTTTACAGACTAAGGGTCTTGAGGGTTACTTCCCAACATGCCAACCCAGAAGGAAGACTAAAGCATCAAGGGAAATGTGATACAACAGAAAAGTACGGTGCCAGAACTCCTCTCATAGCAAGTCCTCTGAGAGGTTGTTCAAAACACTCTTTTGGGGTAGTGGTGGTGACAAGCGAGACCTCTCAAGGTAAATTCTGAAGGAAGCACAGAGAGCCCTCCATGGTCAACCCTGCTAACTTAACCTTAATTTATTTACCCGTTTTTGCTTCCTTTGCCCCCAGAAGTGTCGAGCACATAGCAAACACCCAATAAATATTTTTTGAAAGAATGAATTGATTCAAAATACTCCGTGTTACTTCTCTCTTGATATTCTCTCTCATTAAACGACTCTTTATTAAAAAAAAAAAAAATTATTTGCTTACAAAGAAAGAGGGGCCAAACCAAGAGTGCATCAATAACAGTTGGCCAAAGTTGCTGAAATGCTGATCCATGTTGAGGAGGCGTCAGATCAGTTCTTTGTTCCCAGGATAAATCTATATTGCATCACTCACAATATATACAAATATGAAGTCATTATGTCATACACCTGAAATGTAATATTATATGTCACTTATATTTGAATTTTAAAAATCTCTAATGCATTGTAGTTAAACAGAGGAAGTGTCTAAACTAAACAGAATCTAAAATGTCTGTCTCCTTTCCCAAAAAGTTCTCTTCATGTGAAAAGACACACAGAGTTCACTTGTTTAATTGGAAATAGTTTGGTGTTGTTTATTTAGCACTTGTTAATAGAAAAAAAGATGAGTAATGCTGAAGAAGCTGAAGTTGAACAGTTCTATGAAGATCTACAAGACCTTCTAGAACAAACACCCAAAAAAGATACCCTTTTCCTTTTCAGTATAGGGGACTAGAATGCAAAAGTAGAAAGTCAAGAAACACCTGGAGGAACAGGCAAATTTGGCCTTGGAGTACAGAATGAAGGAGGGCAAAAAGGCTAATAGAGTTTGACCAAGAGAACACACTGGTCATAGCTAACACTCTCTTCCAACAACACAAGAGAAGACTCTACACATGGACATCACCAGGTGGTCAACACTGAAATCAGATTGATTCTATTCTTTGCAGCCAAAGATGGAGAAGCTCTATACAGTCAGCAAAAAACATGACCTGGAGCCGACTGTGGCTCAGATCATGAACTCCTTATTGCAAAATTTATACTTACATTGAAGAAAGTAGGGAAAACCACTAGATCATCCAGGTATGACCTAAATCAAATCCCTAATGATTATACAGTGGAAGTGAAAAATAGATTTAAGTGACTAGATCTGATAGAGTGCCTGAGGAACTATGGACAGAGGTTCATGACATTGTACAGGAGACAGGAATCAAGACCATCCCCAAGAAAAAGAAATGCAAAAAAGCAAAATGACTGTCTGAGGAGGCCTTACAAATAGCTGAGAAAAGAAGAGAAGCCAAAGCAAAGAAGAAAAGGAAAGATATACCCATTTGAATGCCGAGTTCCAAAGAATAGCAAGGAGAAAGAAGAAAGCCTTCCTCAGTGATCAGTGTGAAGAAATAGAGGAAAACAACAGAATGGGAAAGACTAGAGATCTCTTCAAGAAAATTAGAGATATCAAGGGAACATTTCATGCAAAGATGGGCTCAATAAAGGACAGAAATGGTATGGACCTAACAGAAGCAGAAGACATTAAGAAGAGGTAGCAAGAATACACAGAAGAACTGTACAAAAAAGAGCTTCACGACCCAGATAATCACGATGGTGTGATCACTCACCTAGAGTGAGACATCCTGGAATGTGAAGTCAAGTGAGCCTTAGGAAGCATCACTATGAACAAAGCTCTCATGCGAAGAGTTGACTCATTGGAAAAGACTCTGATGCTGGGAGGGATTGGGGGCAGGAGGAGAAGGGGATGACAGAGGATGAGATGGCTGGATGGCATCACGGACTCGATGGAGGTGAGTCTGAGTGAACTCCGGCAGTTAGTGATGGTCAGGGAGGCCTGGCGTGCTGCAATTCATGGGGTCGCAAAGAGTCGGACATGAGTGAGTGACTGAACTGAACTGAACTGAACACACGCTATAAAGTAATGCTTAAAATTCTCCAAGCCAGGTTTCAGTAATACATGAACTGTGATCTTCCAGATGCTTAAGCTGGTTTTAGAAAAGGCAGAGGAACCAGAGATCAAATTGCCAACATCTGCTGGATCATCAAAAAAGCAAAAGAGTTCCAGAAAAATATACATTTCTACTTTATTTACTATGCCAAAGCCTTTAACTGTGTGGATCACAATAAACTGTGGAAAATTCTGAAAGAAATAGGAATACCAGACCAATACCTGCCTCTTGAGAAATCTGTATGCAGGTCAGGAAGCAACAGTTAGAACTGGACATGGAACAACAGACTGGTTCCAAACAGGAAAAGGAGTATGTCAAGGCTGTATATCGTCACCCTGCTTATTTAACTTATATGCAGAGTACATCATGAGAAATGCTGGGCTGGAGGAAGCACAAGCTGGAATCAAGATTGACAGGAGAAATATCAATAACCTCAGATATGCAAATGACACCACCCTTATGGCAGAAAGTGAAGAGGAACTAAAAAGCCTCTTGGTGAAAGTGAAAGAGGAGAGTGAAAAAGTTGGCATAAAGCTCAACATTCAGAAAACGAAGATCATGGCATGCAGTCCCATCACTTCATGGCAAATAGATGGGGAAACAGTGGCAGACTTTGTTCTAGGGGGCTCCAAAATCACTGCAGATGGTGACTGTAGCCATGAAATTAAAAGATGCTTGCTCCTTGGAAGAAAAGTTATAACCAACCTAGATAACATATTCAAAAGCAGAGACATTACTTTGCCAACGAAGGTCCATCTAGTCAAGGCTATGGTTTTTCCAGGAGTCATGTATGGATGAGTGAGTTGGACTATAAAGAAAACTGAGCACCAATGAATTGATGCTTTTGAACTGTGGTGTTGGAGAAGACTCTTGAGAGTCCCTTGGACAGTAAGGATATCCAACCAGTCCATCCTAAAGGAAATCAGTCCTGAATATTCATTGGAAGGACTGATGCTGAAGTTGAAACTCCAATACTTTGGTACCTGATGTGAAGAGCAGACTCTTTTGAATAGACCCTGATGCTGGGAAAGATTGCAGGTAGGAGGAGAAGGGGACAACAGAGGATGAGATGGTGGATGGCATCACCAACTTGATGGGCATGAGTCTGAGTAAAACTCTGCGAGCTGGTGATGAACATGGAGGCCTGGCCTGCTGCAGTCTATGTGGTTGCAAAGAGTCAGACACGACTGAGCAACTGAACTGAATTGAACTGAACAGTAAAAGGAGGAAGCAACTACACCTGGGAGGCTTTTTGAAATTCAGTAGTAATAAAGCATTTCATTTTCTTTATCGTGTTCACCCCCTCTCAGAGAGCCATGTATTCATTCATTCATTCATTCATCCATCCATATTATTCCTGTTTATAGTAATCCAGGATGGGGCTTGAGAATATCAGTGTTTTTAGAGTGTCTAGTTCAATAAAGATCCTGCAAGATACCAAACACAATATGTATTGTGAAGGGAAGTTTGCTTCCAGAAACCAGCTTTCATGCTGCAAGCAAAGATGCATAGCAAGCAATCCACAGCAATCTAATAACAGACCAAGATTCACCTCCAGCCCCAGCACTTTCCATCTTCAACTCTCCATTAGGAAAAAAGTTGGCATCACCTGGTTCTTCAAGGGCTGTACAACTGTAGCACCCTTAGAACCCACGCTCTATTTTCTGGATAACACAATCAAATTAATCCCTGTCACATGCTTTGCTTGGGTATCACCATTATTAAAAAGCAATGTGGAGACTGCCTGGGAAAAAAGTTGATTAGCAACCACAGCTAAAGAAAGGTCCTAAAACTAAATATCAATAAGTGAGGGATGGCTTCATCGCCAGCTGTTGTATCTCCTTTGTCCACTGGATAAGAAACAGAAGTGGGAGGTGACAAAGGCTGTTCAGCATCAGGTTAACTAATGAAAGGATCCAATAACCACTTTGCACTTCAATATTTGTTATCCAGTTCACTGGACCGATTATTCAAGTTTTGTCTACATCAGTTGAAAGACTGTTTCCTCTTTGGAAACAATGTTAATAGAGAACACATTAGGGAAGAAAGACATCTCAGTCCATTCAATTCACCATTTTCTACTCCACCCCTCCACTTTCCTAGACATCATCCCAGCATGTACATAGAAAGAGCTACTTACGGTAAATAAGAGGCTTGCATTAATCCGTAAGTGTTTACATCTCTGACTGAAGAAGGAAATTCTATTATAGTCTATGTAACTTTATATAAGGTACCTGTCATGTCAAGATCCTCAAGCTCTTTCATGATTATTTCTGAAGCGAGTCCCTTTATTTTGTATTTTGCAACTTCCTATGAGAGTTTAGCATGGTCTCTTGTCAATTATCTCTGGCAAAGGGGAAAGGTTACAAGGTATAGAAAAGAACAAAGGTAGCCAAAGATATGATTAGCACCAAATTTTAAATCAGAAGTTCAGTGTTCAAATTCTAGTTTTATGACCTTTTGAAACACTTGTTATGTGTGTGTATGTATTCAGTGTGAGTTTTATTCAGCCAAATTCTAGTAAGAATTAAATAAAATGTAAAAAAACATTAGCTGCAACTAATGTATGTTACACAGTGGTAATTTAGTCTCTTGTATAACAGTAACATATTATTATTATAATACAGGATAATTTAACAATATAATATTATCCTATTGTATAGGATAATACAATAACTTATAGGAATATTAAATGAAATAAAAAATGTGAATGGGACATGCCTATATAATGTACTGTTAGGCCAACAGATAGTTAAATCAACAGATGGTCCAAACTTCTTATTTGAACTAATGTTTTCCCACCAAACCTCCACCCAAGACACTGACAAGCTGTAATTTTCAACTATTTGAACTTAATATACTCTCTTTTTCCCATCTTCTGGCTATGCAGATGTTAGCAGCTAGGGAATGCAGAGTACTGGGCAGATCAAGACAGAGAGAAAATAGTAAGATCAGAGGCTATCACTCCCAAAATACCCAATAATTGAGGTTTGTAGGAATGACTAAGTATGAAAAAAATTAAATACTAATTAATTAAAACTTATATTACAAATTTAGGCACACTGAAAATCATTAATTCTAATTCACATGGATCAGCTGACAAAAAGTTTATGGTAAGAACTTCTAAATGTCGACCCATAAGTCACGTTTGTTTTTTCCCCAACCAATCAATACACTCATCAAAATATTAAGTCTGTATGTAAACATTGGTAATCCCGAGTCTCTTCTTCAGAATTTTAAAACTGGAAAGGTCTGGAGGACAAGCTAGTGCAGAGGTGTCCAGAAGAACCCTCCACAATGGTGGAAATGTTACATAATTGGCACTGTTTAATGTGGCTATTGAGCACTTGAAACGTGCCTAGCACAATGGAGGAACTGAATGTTTAACTTTATTTAACCGCAATTAATTTTGATGTAAATAATCACCTCAAGAAATAATCCCAGGGTTGGTTCACCAGAAGCCATTTGGCCGTGCTTCAGGGACAGATCCTGTACACTGATGGGAATTCAGGCAGAGGAAGTAGTCATTTTTTAGAGATGCTTTAAAGAGATTCCTTCAAACTCTAAGATTCTATACTAAAGAGTGAGCCAAATGACTAATTTAGAGGGGAGGAAGAGATATCTACATTTTAATCAATCTGTCAATGACTATCCTCATATCCACAATACCCTTGTTTGTTGAACCTGCAAAAGTTTGACATATTCAACAGTATGTTCCTTCTTAACAGTATTCATATTTTTTTCAGGTAAGGGAGGCTAGACCAGCATTTGCCTCCAGATGGATCCTAATTGGTCTAACCAGTTACATTGTCCAAT
The DNA here is from genome assembly GCA_006410635.1 of Cephalophus harveyi. Taxonomy (NCBI): domain Eukaryota; kingdom Metazoa; phylum Chordata; class Mammalia; order Artiodactyla; family Bovidae; genus Cephalophus; species Cephalophus harveyi. Next base: position 112,365 of record SJYT01067836.1, on the reverse strand, counting down.
GAGTGGATCCCGATTGATCTAAACCAATTTATGGTGAACCATGATTTAGATACAAATCTGCAATGTAATTCTAATCAATGAGATGTTGAGTAGTCAGCTAGGATAGGAAGAACAGGGATGTGCTGCTTTTGAAAATGGTTTCATCATCTTAAGAAAGACTCGAAGAGAAAATTCATCTTCCTTTGGGACTGTCATCTATGAATATGATCCCTGAAATTCAGCAGTCATATGACTGTGAAGACAGCTTCTCTGAGGACTCACCCATCCTGCTGAGGACAACAGAGTAAAAAAATGGAAAGAACTTGGACTTCTGAAGACCATGTTGAGCCTCTGAAACAACCAGTCCTGGAGTAATCCTACTACTATTCTTCTATCTATGTGAAATAACATAAATATTCTTTTGATTCTTTTGGTCACCTTGGGATGGATTTTCTGTTATTTTCACCAAAAGCAATCTGATGCAGCTAGCATCTATTAAATACCAGGTAGGCATATAACAGGAATCTCATCATTTAATCCTTGCAACAACTATCCAAAAAAATTTCAGTAACTCCACTTTGCACCTGAGAAATCTGAGGCTCAAGAGACATATAGTTGCAAAAGTCACTTTATTATAAACAGCAGTGTCAAGATCGACACTCAAGTGCCATATGATCCTACAATCCCCATCCTGGGCATATATCTGGACAAAACTCTCATTCAAAAATATACATGTACCCTAATGTTCATTGCAGGACTATTTACTGCAGCCAAGACATGGAAATAGCCTATACATTCACAACAGATGAATGGATAAAGAAGGAAGATGTGGTAAATACATACATACACACACACACACACACACACACACACACACATATATGTAATGGAATACTACTCAGCCATAAAAAAAACAAATAATGCCATTTGCGGCAACATGGATGGACCTAGAGAACACCATACTAAGTGAAGTAAGTCTGAAAGAGAAAGACAAATACCATATGATAACACTTATATGTGGAATCTAAAATATGACACAAATGAATTTATCTATGAAATAGCAACAGCCTCACAGATACAGAGAACAGAGGTGTGGTTGCCAAAGGCGGAGATGGGTAGGGAAGGGCTGGATTGAGAATTTGAGATTAGCAGATGCAAACCATTTTATATAGGATAGATTAAAAAAAACAAGGTCCTACTGTATAACACAAGGAACTATATTCAACATATGTGATAAATCATAATGGAAAAGAATAAGAAATAGCATACATATATATGTATAGCTGAATCACTTTGCTATACAGCATAAATTGACACAATACTATAAATCAACTATACTTCAATAAAGCAAATTAAAAAAGAAAAAGATTGAAATTCAGGTGTCCCTGATGCCAAAACTCACGCACCTCTCTTCCAACTCCTGCCTCTCAGAACTATATGTCCCACTAAGCAGCTGACTTAGCAGGTAAGTCTTAAAGTGGCCTGGTTCCTGCACTCAGCTGTATTACTTTTCACATCTGTAGATTCTCACATGTAGAATAAAGTGATCCATCTAGATGATCTCACCCAACTATGATTATAAATGGAAAACAATTAGAGCTGTGACTCATTTCAATTTTTATTTCAAAAGCATTCCCTTCACACTTTTCCTGACAGCTGAGAAAGTGAGCTTTGAAGCGAGAAATGCCACCTCCCATCAGACATTCTGAGGTTCCTCTCTGGCATCCCTGATGCTCTTAGCTAGCTGGGGCAGGGTCGGGGGAGGTCACTGTGGCTGTTACAGTGGCCAAATACACCCTCCCGCCCACTTCCCTCGCCAACCAACAGAACACCTCAGCACCTTGGCCTACCACAAAGAACGGGAGCAATTCTGGAAAGCTTAGGCACCTCGCCACTGCACCCGAGAGTGAGGATGTGCATTCATGAATAATGGAGGCAGTGATGAGTCAAGCAGCATTTTTGCAGTCATTAGCCAACTCCAAGGTGTGCCACTTCACAGAATGATTATATGCTAATAGGTTCAGTTGCTTGCTTTCTTTTGATTTCTCAGGATGGACTCTCTCTTACCTGTGGGATAAAAATTTGCAAGGCTCTTCATTTAGCTGTCAGAGAGATTGCTTTTGAGGCCATGATTTATGTCTGTCATTGAGGCACCAATTTATTTAGGGCTTTGAAAGCATTTAAGTAGGGAAGCATAAAGAATAAAATGCTCCAGATAAAATTAAGTAAATATTCTCCCTTTCAGGGAACTTAATTCCATCTGCCTTGAGCCGGCCTTAGTGAGTGGTATCCAGTGAAAAAGAGTATGGAAAGGAGAAAATATGGGATTCCCTGGTGGCTCAGATTCTAAAGAGTCTGCAATGTGGGAGACCTGAGTTCAATCCCTGGGTCGGGAAGATCCCCTGGAGAAGGAATTGGCAACCCACTCCAGTATTCTTGCCTGGAAAATCCCATGGATGGAGGAGGCTGGTGGGCTACAGTCCACAAAGAGTTGGACATGACTGAGTGACTTCACCTTTCAAGGAGAAAATAGTAACAATACAGTAGAGAAATTTAGCAAGCCCTACCTTAAACAAGTGATCAAGTTTACTATAATGAATTATATCATGTGACTATCAATTTACCTTCTGATATGATATCATGAAGAGAGAACTTTACCTCTATGGTCTTCCTCTCAAGAACCCAGACTAATCATAAGAAAAATATCAAATAAATACAGGATGCCTGGGGCTGGTGCACTGGGTTGACCCAGAGGGATGGTATGGGGAGGGAGGTGGGAGGGGGGTTCAGGATTGGGAACACGTGTACACCCATGGCAGATTCATGTTGATGTATGGCAAAACCAATACAATATTTTAAAGTAAAAAAAATAATAATAATTAATTAATTTTTAAAACTCACATTGAGGGACATTCTACACAATATCTGACCAGTACTCCTCAAAACTGTCAAGGTTCATCCAAAACAAAGAAAGACTGAGAAATTATTACTGACGAGATGCGATATGAGGGAGACATAAAATACAAATGCAATGTGGTACCCTGGCTGGGACCCTCAACAGAAAAAGGATGTTGGTGGAAAAACTGGTCCAATCCAAATAAAGCTTGGAGTTGAGCTAATAATATATTACTGTTAGTTTCTTAGTTCTGACAAAAGTTCTCCAAAAATATAAGATGTTAACATTAGGGAAAACTGGGTTGAGGGTTACATGGAGACACTCTCTCATCTTAGCAGTTTTTCTGTAAAACTGTAACTATTCCCAAACAAAAAGTTTATTTAATATCCCACACCAAAAAGAAAGAAAGAAAGAAACTGGAGTGGCTACCCTCTTTTCTATTATTACCTATCCAAGAACACACACATATCCATTCCTAACTCTGTGTGCACCTACACCTCTAGCAATGGGCTTCTGGCTGAGGATGAAAATAGGTTAAAAGGATGTAAAGGTAATAGGAAAAATTTAGATGATAAGGAGGAAAAATCTACAGAGAAGAAAGGGGGGAGGAGAAGTGGGGAGAAGAAGGTATAAAGATGATGGCACTAAAGGTTTTCAGCTGGTCAGGAGCAAGAAAGCAAAATAAAGTATGAGTGCGGCCCATGTAGCACAACATGGTCCTCACGGGTGTCGATTCACTGCCATCTTATATGTTTAGGGTCAGAAATGACAAAGGGTGCAGAAATGATGAGACACACCGCTCTAGCAGGGAGGTGCAAGTGACTAGCCAGAGGCTCACCAATTCCAGCTCCTTTTCCAGGGCTTACACAGAAACCACATTTCCAGAAACTGCAAGTCCTTGCTTTTAGACTGGTACGTTAAGACTCAGTTCTGGCCAGTGGCATGTAGATGGGAATAACGTGCGCTACTTCCCAGTCTAGCATCTGTAACACCTCACACCATTCACCATTCTCTCTCCCACTCTCCTGCTCTCTAGAAGCTAAGGCCTCTGAGATGACAAAGCCACGTTATGGAAGGTGCCCAGATTCCTGAGTTTCTTCTTGGAGGTGGGCAGACAGAAGAGATGTTCAAGCTGCATAGGATGGTGGCCAAATGAGAAATAAGGCCTCATTGCGTTAAGCCACTGAGATTGGAAGCTTGTCTTGTTTGCTAGAGCAGCTCATCTATCCTAATACAGAACGTATATATGAATGACTCTCATGACTAAAACATTCTAGGGCAGTGCCAAGTGTGGAAAGGGGAGAGGGTAGCATTCGTCTGTGGCATCAAAGGATGACAGTTAATTGTCTTGCAGAGTTGGGAACCGAATATCCCAGGTGGATAAATCTAAGAGAACTACCAAAACAGAACACAGCAGGGCACAGTCAACAGGCAGGACTGGAATATGGTTCACTTTAGCTGGAACACCACAGGGGAGAATGGGAGTCCTGGGAAATGAGCCAGTGAGAGTTCATAGCAAGTCCTAAGTGATGCTTTAAAGAGAGATGCAAGCAAGGGTGTGGTGGGAGCAAATTTACAGGATCATTCTGATCCAACATGCAGGAGGAGCTGTGTGTGAAAGAAGGCAGGCAGGAAACCTCGTGAGAAGACTCCTTCAGGAGTCCAGTGGGGATGGCCTGAACCAGGGAATATGAAAAGGGAAGAGTCCTGAGAGATATTCCAGAGTTGACATCCCATCGGCTGGTAGGAGTTATTCAGCTGTGCCAGACACAGGATCATTGACGGTGATTTATATAACTTAGAATCATCTCTTTAGCCTCTCTTTTTACCATCCCCATGTGCTAGGCTAAATTCCTCTCATCTAGGGGCTACCATATATTTTGCAGCTGTCAAGGACAAACAGTTCTCAGAAAAAGAGATTAAATAGGTTTAACTTGTTACTCAACAAGTTGTTCCCATCTTCCTTTATCCACAGTCCAAGACTCACAATTTAAACAGTAAAAGGCACTTTTTCTCTTTCTTTCTTTATGTCTTACTTTTATCATTTCTCTTTTTCTAGTAAATTCAGATCAACAAATATTTATTGTCTATTCAGAGCAACTGTGCAAAGTGTTCGGGATATACATTTAAATAAGAAAGTGCCTGAAATTAAGTATCTCATAAGTAAGGGGTCAGAAATTCCGATGCATGTGTAGCAACTTTAAGACAATGTGCAATGTCGTGTGTGACCCTGGACTACCGGACCTCAAATAGGACACTGATTCTGCCCAGGCAGGATGGAAAGGCAGTGGGGATATTTGACCTGGAAGGAGACAGATACACAGAATACTGCTGAGCTGAGAGATGGGGAGGCGCGTTCTAGGCCATGACCAAAAATATGTCATGGTAAAGGGCTTGCCAAGATTGGGGACAGTAAACAGTCTAGAATATTGGTCAGGACTTTTGGCAGAAACTGAATTCAAACTGACTCAAGAGAAACAGACAGACAGACGTTAGAGTGGCTCATAAAACCAAGCTTTATCCAGCTTCCAGCGGATCCAGGGTCTCGAGTGATGACTCTGTGTCCACCTCTCTGTGATCCTCTCTTCTGTGTCAGCTTCGTAGCCAGGTAGCCTTACTACCATGGCAGCAACGCAGCCCCTGGAAGGACCAGACACATCCTACCAGCTCCCAGTAATTCCCACAAAACCACAGGTTGGTTCTGATTGGCCCATCTCCAGTCAATCCCCATAGCTGGAGGAATCCTGTACTTCTGCCAGTCAGGCATTGGAGATGGCCAAGCCAGGAGACAAGGTGGGGTCAGCCCCACCCAAGCCAGGTGGGCAGAGGAACAGAGCTTCCCTAAAGGGAATGAGGCTGTTCTCACCGAAGAAACAGCACATTCTGGGTAGGAAACAAATGTCACTGCAACCAGTATGGCTGAAGACAAATACAGGGGATAGGGCTGGCAGGAGTGGTGATGTGAAGGGTGGGGGAAGAAGAAGGATGAAACAAGGACTTTATCACGGATCGTTTTTATGCAAAGGAACATGGATTTCATTCTCCAGGCTACCATTTCTCAACTGTTTCCTCCCACAACATAAATGATAGATGACACCGTCTTGCAGCCATATCTGGGGTTTATTCACAATTTTTCCATGCATTAGTTTTCATTCCACTCTTATTTTCTCATGCTAGACAGAATGATACAGTAAACCTTGTTCTAACTGGTTTTTAAAGAGTAAAACAAAAAGAGAATGAATTATTCACAGGCTTCTGCTCTCTAATTATTAGTAGTAACAAATTACTTTGATTCAACAATGTTTCCCAGTGCCTCAGATGAGCACAGATGTTGGAGGCAGTGGGGAACCACTGAAGATTTTTAAATGTGGGATGGGTCAGATGAGGTGATTCTAAAAGCAAAGAGGCCAGTTGGGAGGCTATTATGGTAGAAAGGTGAGGGGTGCCAAGGACTGGAGCCAAACTAATAGCTGGAGAGGATGGAAAAAGAGAAACTAATTATAGAGGTATTGTATAGGATGTAACTACTTATTGAATGGAGAGCAGCAACAGAGGACGCTTCAGGTTTCACCGATAGCTTCCAACTCATCCATTCTCGCCCCTCTGCCCCTTCAACTTCACTTGCCTCCCAACTATAACATACACACAGAAAAAAGCAAATGATAGGGAGTAGATATGGCGATTCCGATCGATAACAAGCTCTTCCTTTCAGGCTCAAAACAGTGTTTCTTTATAACTGCTTACTAACTGTACTTTAAAATATAGTAAAATTATAATTTGCAATAATAATTATTGGTGATTTCATGTGATTATTAATGATTGTGTGGGCACTGTTATTGATACCTATAATTACAGTTGCTAATTATTACAGAATTAGTATTACTAACAACTCAAAACAGTGCTTCATGTTTTATAGCACTTTACCACTATACACTTCCATTTATCTCTATTTATTTCATTTTAGCAATAATTCAGAAACAAGTATTTTTTAATTAATTTATTTATTTTAATTGGAGGCTAATTACTTTACAGTTTTGTAGTGGTTTTTGCCATACATTGACATGAATCAGCCAAGGGTGTACATGTGTTCCCCATCCTGAACCCCCCCTCTCACCTCCTTCTCCATCCCATCCCTGTGGGTCATCCCAGTGCACCAGCCCTGAGCACCCTGTCTCATGCATTGAACCTGGACTGGTGATCTATTTTACATATGATAATATACATGTTTCAATGCTATTCTCTCAAGTCATTCCACCCTCGCCCTCTCCCACAGAGTCCAAAAGACTATTCTTCACATCTGTGTCTCTTTTGCTGTCTCACATATAGGGTCATTGTTACCATCTTTCTAAATTCCATATATATGCATTAATATACTGTATTGGTGCTCTTCTTTCTGACTTACTTCACTCTGTATAATGGGCTCCAGAGAAACAAGTGTTATTGATCTAATTTTCACCAGCTTAGCAGAATGACAATAGATAAGCGGCAGGGGCAGGGTTTAAACTCCAGATTTATGACTCCTAGGACCGTGATTTTTCCACTTGGTTCTGGTCCTCATTACTAGCAGTAACAATTAATAATTTAAAAAAAAAAAAAAAGTTCTCAGTCTGAGAACTGCGTCAACATTTAACTTTAGATTTTAAGCTACGTACATTTTCCCAAAAAGAAAATTTAAATCAGGAGGAATGTGGTATAGGTAGTTTGGGGAAAGTAGAAGCTAATACTCAGCCCTAAGGGCAGAAGGCATATGGCTGCCAGATGGTTTGGTCTTAAGGATCCAACAAGAATCCTGTCTCAAAGTTACTCCATCATTAGAGCACCACAAGACTATTCCCAAAGTCTCTATGGCACCAGGAACTATCTGCCTATATTTCTGTTACAGCCCTAATCCAGAATGCCCCAGAAAATGTGCTTTAAAGAATATGTGTTTTCTATTGCCCCCTATGGGATCAGGATGATATTGCAGGATACCTGAACAGAGCTCAGGCTAAGTTTAAAAACCCTGCGGCTTCCAGATAAGGCAGAGTGAAGTTAATAACATTTTTTAAATCCATTATACTTCCTAATAACATGCCCCAAACCCTCTGACCACTACACTTTTGTGAAAGTTGATGCCTCTTACTGAAATTTGCTCTTTCTGAATAAAACCTAACCTTAAAAATAGCCACATAGCTTGCCTTAAAGGCTCAGTCAAAGGACAGTGTTCCAAAAAGCTCTGCTGAACCCCTGCTGGTGCAATGATTCTCTTCTCCAACTCCAGAATTCGCAGAGCATTCTGCACCTTAGTGCAGCCTACTCCAGAGTACGCACTGTGACCCACACATCTCTACTTACACCGATGCTGCCAATAGAAACAGAAAGCAACCCACACGTCTAATTTTCAACAGCCACATTTTAGTAACTAAAAAGGAAGTAGGTGAATTAACAATATATTTTATTTAATGAAAATATCCATTAAATATCCATAAAAATATTATTTTAATGTAATCAATATTAAAATTATCAATTAATATTTTACGTTTTTATATATATCAAATCTTAGAAATTAGTGTATAGTTTACTCTTGGGGTTTTCCTGGTGGCTCAGATGGTAAAGAATCAGCCTGCAATGCAGGAGACCCCAGTTCGATCGCTGGGTTGGGAAGATCCCCTGGAGAAGGGAATGGCAACCCACTCCAGTACTTTTGCCTGGAAAGTCCCATGGACAGAGAAGGCTGGCAAGCTAGAATCCATGGGGTCACAAAGAGTCGGACACGACTGAGCAGACCAACATTTTCACTTGTCACTTTACTCTTACAGCATATTTCATTCAGGAAGCTAACTTTTCAATGGAAACCTTGATTGTATTTAGATTTCACACAATGTATAGTTTAAAATGCAGAGTAACACACTCAAGTTGTTCCAGACATAATTCTCAATGGAAAACATTAAGAGTTTCCCAATAACTCAGTTATTGAGTGACCTCTTCTGTCAAGCTTACATTTAAATTCATTACAATTAAATAAAGTTAAAAATGAAGTTCCTCTGTGGCACTAGCCACATGTAGGAAATGGCCGCCACACTGCACAGCACGGCCACCTGTTGCTGTTTAGCTGCTAAGTCATGCCCGATTCTTTTGTGACCCCATGAACTCCAGCCTGCCAGGCTCCTCTGTCCATGAGATTTCCTAGGCAAGAATATTGGATGGGTTGTCATTTCCTTCTCCAGGGGATCTTCTTGACCCAGAGATGGAACCTGCATCTCCTATATTGAAGGCAGTTATTATGAATTAAATAATAACTGCCCAGGAGCAAATAAAAATAAATTTTTAAAGGTGGAAAGGTCTCATTCATAAAATCCTTTGTACTACTACATTACAAACTCATCAATAGCTTACAGGGTTTTATTCATCACTGTATGCCCAGCATTCAGGTCACTGCCCTACACATAGTAGTCAATCCATAAATGTCTGTTGAGTAAACAAATGAATGAATGGAGCCTCTTAGTGTCACCCACAGTATCAAGCAGAACACTTTGCATGTATGATAATAATTTTACCTCTTATTTACATAATACTACTCAGTTTACTACGTTCATCAGCTATTCATCTTCACAAATACCCACTGAGAAAGATACTATGTTCACTTCTCAGATGGAAAACAAAATTAAAACAAAATTCAAAGAGCTTAGTCTCTGTGTATAAGGTCACTTAGTAAAGGGCAGAGCCAGATTTTGAACCTAGATTTTCTGACACTCAATTAAAGCTCCTTCAAACTGACAGCTGCTCTTTAATGATCAACAAATATTATAGAATTGAATTCACTGCAGAGAGCACAAAGAATTCTCAGTACAGGTAGAAAAGTTTTCTCCCCAATGCCTGTATCAATAGATAATATGAATATCAAAATTACATAGATCCTGTATGTCAATTAGGGGAAGATATGGTTGTTTCATAAGAGTTAAGGCACAGCATTTTAAGACCAAAGAGATTACAGTTAATACCTGTTTGATAAGACAATGCCAAGTGAAAGGAGTTAGAACAGTGTTGAGAGAAGAATATCAAAGTCATTGACAGCCAGAACACCTCTTAGAACACACTGTTCATCTGAGTTGTCCACAAATCTGCCTAGGGTATGAAAATCTAACCTAAGTAAATGATCCTAAATCCACAACAATTTAACACAAAGATGTCCCTCATAGCAGTGAGTACATTAAATTTACAAAACACTAGAAAAACTTCAAATATCAATAAATGGTTTACTAAATTATGGTACCTCCACTAAGTGATAACATTTCAAAGTTTTTGATGCTCGTGAAAGTTTAAACATGGAGAAATGTTGGGTGGGTTATAATGTTAAATCTTAGAACATGATACTGTGTGATTAAAGAAAAGTTAAACATATTCATAGAAGAAATCAAATTTTAACAATTTGAAAAGAAAGAAAAATGAATAGTGCTTTCCTCTTTTCCCTTTTCTATGAGCATAGATCACATTCATAACAGAAACATTAAAAAAAAAAAAAAAAACTTCCTTTAAACAAACAGGCAAGCACAGTTCAATTCCTCCTTGCCCACTCAGTACCATGGATAATGAAGCTTAAGTAAAAGAAAAGTTTCTTTTACTTTTTGTTTGGAACATGAGCTTCCATTTGTAATCAAGGAGATAATCCTTTTCTCTGAGTTGTTGGTCTAAGCAATTGGGTGGGTCAAGAACTATTGTCACCCTTTGAAAGGCTGTGACAACTGCTGGGCCACAGTCTAACTTGATGCCCAAGGTCACATAGCTCTGCAGAACTGAGTCTAAGCCACAGATACACTCATTGTCACAGCAGAGCTGCTCACATTCCCAAAGTACTCTGGCTGGCTGCCAGCAGACCCACCTCCCACTGGGCCACATCATTGTGGGGCTGCCTTGTACACCTTGGGAGGTGGATGATCACCTCCCAGCTCTGGGAGATGTTGTTCACACTATGTTAAGAGAATCAGCCACACTGTATCCTCAGTGATTAAGAGACTGGAAGAGGAAATGCCCTTGCAGCAAGCCAGAAGCTGGCAAAGACCATGCCCAAACCCTACAAGGCTTCCCTCTGGCCTTGACTATGAAATAGACCATCCATTTTCTAAGTTTGATAGGGTTTCCCCAGGAGGAGCAATGGCTAAAATGCAGAAGGATCCTTGCCAAGGTGATCGTGCCAAATCTCACATCCTGCTGATGGGCATCCAGAGGGACAGGCAGAACCATTCAGATTCAACTGAAAGGTTACGCTTAGTTCAGTGATTAATCACTTGGATTCTGGAGACAGAACTGAGATTCAAAATCCAACTCTACCACTTGAGAGCTAAGTGATCTTGGACAAGTTATTTAACTACATTTCAGTATTCCCATCTGTAAAATGAGCACACTAATAGCAGTACCTATCTCAAAAGATTATCATAAGGATTAAAAGAACATTTAGAATAGGGCCAAGTCCTTAGTGAGAACCATGAAAGGTCAAGGTTTCCTTCATTTGCAGTATTGGTTAATCACCTCCTAGTATCAGGGGACAAACATTTGCACTTTACCAAGCACTGTGCTGAGCTTTACAGACTGTACTGTTTTTAATCCTCACAATAGCCACGAAGTATAACTATGATTATTTCCATTCTACACATGAGGAAACTAATTCTGGGGCTGGGGGTTAGGGTTGGGATTAAGTAGTTTGCCTGGGTGACATATGCCAGAGGCCCCAGTGAACCCAGGTCTCTTGGGATCCAAAAACAAAGGGCCTTCCCAGGTGAGGCTCAGATTTAGAGTAAATGTATTTTAGAGAAATCAGTATGTGTCTGTATCATACTTACTGGTTAAGGTTTATTTACTCTGTTAAGTGTTCTCTCTTTGGTGTCGGTTCTGCTCTACTCTATGTACATCATTCACACAAGATTTTCTCTTTCTTCTCCTCTCCTTTGCCTCCAACTCCTCCCCCCAGGAACAACTTCTGACTCTAGTCTCTGTGCTCCTGTTTCCAGATAGGGGTTAGGGAGTGGGGTAGAAAGCATGCAGGCTTTGGGGCCAAAATAATGCAGGTTTAACTTTGGCTCTGCTCCTTCTCAGTTGTGTACCCTTGGGCAAGTGATTTGATTCCTCTGAATCTCACTTTGCTTGTATGGGCTTCCCTGGTTGTTCAGACAGTAAAGAGTCCACCTGCAATTCAGGAGACTTGGGTTGGATCCCTGGGTTGGGAAGATTCCCTGGAGGAGGGAATTGCAACCCACTCCAGCATTCTTGCCTGGAAAATCCCATGGACAGAGGAGCCTGGAAGGCTACAGCCCATGGGGTCACACTGAGTTGGACATGACTAAATAACTAACACACACTTTGCTTATATGTAAGAGAGAGATGATATTGACATCTACCAGGAGCTGATCAAAAAGTGACCGTACTACTCCTGTGAGTACTATGTCATCAAAAGATACAAAAGTCATCAGCAGTAACACTGTATGGCTTCAATGAAAGGACAAGGCATCTTGAAAAAAATAGTAATAATAGTCAATTCAAAGTCATTAGATAAGAGCACCATCCCACTCAATCTAGGGATTGGAATTGCTGGAAGAAGTCCCACTGAAAGGGGGACCTACGGCTCCTCTTCTGGTACAGTTCATTAAGGGTCAAGGAGTCTGAACCTCACTTTGCTTGAATGGGCTTGCCTGGTAGCTCAGACAGTAGAGTCAGCCGGCAATGCAAGAGAGCCAGTGTTTCCATTTCTAGCTGCCCACCCTTATGGACACAGCTTAAAATATGGGAATTTCTAGGTGCAAGAGAATTTTTACCAAAGCATTCCTGTGAAGAACGAGAAACTTGGAGACAGTCTAAACATCCAACATATATTCACACACATGTGCGCGTGCATGCACATTAAGTGGCAAGTTAGGAAAATGCTTAAAATATTCAGTGAAAAAAACTAGGATACGTAACTGTATCCACACTATAATTATGACGATAAGAAGAAGGCTTAGCTATAAAGACTTCAGGAAGAATGCCAAATGACAGCAGGGATTGTATTCAGGTTTTTGTTTTTTTTTCTTTTAACCTTCATCAAATGTTCAACAAGGTTAGTATATTCTTTTTATGACAAAACTTCATCCTACAAAAGACGAATAAAGGACGGTGACTAAGACACTGAGGCAAGGTCCCACAGTGAGTTTGCTCAGAAGGGGGTGAAAACACGTCAGCCACTGAAACCACAGCAAAGGGAGTCAGTGCCCAGCAGCCTTCTGAAAACTTCCACCCGTCACACTCCCCAGAGAAACACACACGTCGCCTGCATTCTGTTAAGCTGGCTTTTGGAGGAACACAACATAAGGGACATTTGGTGACACTTCAGTTATCTAAAATGGCACGGACATATGGCATCTCAAGGGGTGGGAGAGCTCCTTCAGTGATGATTCCAGAACTCCAGACATCCGCTCCAGATACTATAACACTAAATACTATAAGGATAAGGGGGCAAAGTCTACCTGGCAGCCATGGTCAGGAAAGGCCCTGATGCTCATTAGAAAAATGGTGCCCTGTGGAAGCAGCATACGCCAAGGCAATGTGGACGTAGGAGAAGGCTGAAGGGAGAGGGGGCTGAAGGGGGAGGGGGCTGAAGGGGGAGGGGGCCGAAGGGGAGCCCGCAGTGCAGGCAGAACAGTGGTCCCCAGGCCTGCAGCACTCCACAGAACCAAAGGCGCTTTCAAACCACACAGCTCTCTGGGCCCCACCCCGGGGATGCTGGTTTAATCAGTCATGAGTATACTGTGCAGCTTGGATAAAGAACCACTGAACTAGAAAGTAGATAATAAATCTGAAGAGACCAGAGATTACTAAATGCAGTAAAAGACTAGGCTTTCAACTGGGAGACAGTGAAACTACAGCACACAGGGAATTCATCTGTGGTTGCTCCTAATGCCACAGATGTCGTTCATTAGAAAGGGGAAATCATTTGAGAATTTGTCTGGTTTACTTTATCTGAGATCTCTCTCACACACACATACACCCACCGCTCAAAAAGTTGAGCTTGAGTCAAATAACTGAATTCTCAGTACTAAAGGACACATCTAGTGACTGATAATTTATAATTTAAACTACAATTAATTGAGATTTGGGACTACATTAAATGGTTTTTTTTTTTTTTCTTTTTTTAAATGATTGTAGACACACAATAAGTTGCAAAAACAGTGCAGAGTGTTCCCATGGACCCATCACCCAGCTTCCAGTAATGATAACATCTTACACACCATAGTGTGTTATCAAAGTCAGGAAGCTGACATGGACACAATACAGTCACCTAAACTGCGGCCTTACTCAGATTTTACTAGTTGTTATGCTAAGTGTTTCTCCATACACTTTTCTTATTTTATCCTCCCATCACTACTGTTTCCATTTTGCAGGAAGAAAACTGAGGCCAAGAGAAGTCGAGTAACTTTCCCAAGGTGGTAAGTGACAGAATTGGGAGAGAAACTCAGTTTTGCCTGATTCTAAGTCCCAGTTCTAAACCATCTTCCTCTACCAGGCCCTCGTACCAGGTTCACGGCCACCATGGTTCACTTGGCAGAGACAGAGCTCTGGCTGGACTGCAGGCGGCTGCTGGTGACAAGCTCACAGAAGAGGCCTATGGAGAGCAAGCATGTGAGCTTACAGCCAGGAGAGCAGTGAGTCGGGCTTTCCAGTTCTCCGGCCCAGCAGCTAAAGCTGCATTTTCAGGCTGAGCTATGTACTACAGGAGGCAGGAGCAGGCAGGGAATGAAGCCCAAGCAGGCCAGTTGGTGATGCAGTAAGAGTCAACCCCAGGCAGGAGGAAATGGCAGGAAATGAAGAGAGTAGGCTGATGCTGGCTCTTCACTGGGAAGCAGGCAAGAAGCAGGAGCCTAGCTGAAAGCAAATCCACACCAGCAATAAAACCAGAGAACCCAGACCCACTCCATGCTAGACCAGGGAGGCAGTGTGGTCTAGTGGTTATATGTGGGTTCCGCAGCCGGAATGTATGGCTCTGAATCCCACCCAGACCTACCAACTGGTGGTATGACCTTCAGCAAGTTAACTTCTTTACATCTCAGTTTCTTCGTCTGTAAAATTAAAGCAACAAAAATTATAAAATCTCCCAGGGTTGTTGGCAAAATTGAACAGACGGCATGTAAAGCGTGTAGAAAAGCGCTTGACACAAAAATCTTCAGTCAGGTTGCTGCTGCTGCTCTTGCTGCTAAGTCGCTTCAGTCATGTCCGACTCTGTGTGACCCCATAGACGGCAGCCCACCAGGCTCCCCCGTCCCTGGGATTCTCCAGGCAAGAACACTGGAGTGGGTTGCCATTTCCTTCTCCAATGCGTGGAAGTGAAGTCACACAGTCATGTCCAACTCTTCACGACCCCATGGACTGCAGCCCACCAGGCTCCTCTGACCATCAGTCGGGTTAGCCACTGTTATTACATACAATGGGACTAGACAAGAATTAAGAGGAAAATGAAAGAAACTTAAGAGAGGGCGAGGGTGCCTCAAAGGTCCCTGGTGTCAGAGTGGCTTTTCAGCACTAAAGGACACACACCTGTGGGACAGCCAGATAAAGAGAACGTCTGCACACGACACAGGGCCTACAGCTAACTGCATGTTACTTACTGCTATAAAGCCCTTGCTAATACCAGACATAGGAACACTGCTTGACAAGCACGGCCCTCCTGACTTCTCACATGTACCCCTTGAAGAAACAATTTAATCCCTTTAAACAGATGAGGAAATTGAGGCTCAGCTTAAACTGCCTGCTCCAGGTCACAGAGCAGATGAGGAATGGAGCTGGGATTAAAATCGGAGCTCAAGCATTCTCACTGTACCCATCAGTGATAAGATGCAGGCAACTCTTCAGACCATGGGGTTTGGAATAGACATCAGACGCTGGGCTATGAAAGCTGAAAGCAAGGAGCAGCACAACACGGCAGAAAGAGGGGGGAGAGAAAAGGCCTGGAGACTAGTTAGAAGTCCAGACAATGCATTCAAACTCCTTTCCATGGCTAAGTGACGCCTCCCCAGCACACTCCATGTCACTGTCAGTTCAGTTTTGATGGTAAGTCATGTCTGACTCTTTGAGACCCCGTGGACGGCAGCATGTCCATCGAGTTGGTGATGCCATCCAACCATCTCATCCTCTGTCATCCCCTTCTCCTCCTGCCTTCAGTCTTCCCCAGGATCAAGGTCTTTTCCAATGAGTCAGCTATTCACATCAGGTGGCCAAAGTATTGGAGCTTCAGCTTCAACATCAGTCCTTCCAATGAATACCCAGGACTGATTTCCTTTAGGATGGACTGGTTGGATCTCCTTGCAGTCCAAGGGACTCTCAAGAGTCTTCTCCAACCCCACAGTTAAAAAGCATCAGTTCTTTGGCGCTCAGCTTTCTTTATAGTCCAACTCTCACATCCATACGTGACCACTGGAAAAACCATAGATTTGACTAGACGGACCTTTGTCGGCAAAGTAATGTCTCTGCTTTTTAATATGCTGTCTAGGTTTGTCACAGCTTTTCTTCCAAGGAGCAAGCATCTTTTAATTTCATGGCTGCCATCACCATCTGCAGTTCCCTTCAAATGTCCCTTTTCTAATTCTCAATCTGGATCATTTTCAAACAATGAAACTGATAATCAAGGTCTTGGATCCGTAATCCAAGTTTGCTATTTGATTCATATCTTCCTGTTTCTAACTTTGCTGAATGTGCATGAGTTACACTCTTGGACAGTTTTCAGTGTGCCTGGCTTCAAACACTTGACCCCATCACCTGAGCTGGAATCATTACTTCTTCCAAAGGAAGACAAGCATGCTGCAGCTCTCGTTCAAATAACCATCCTTCCCCAACCAAGCTGGCCTCTGGAGTCTAATTCATCTTAGCAAATTCACCTCTAGCTGTACTTAACAGTAATCAATAAATGGGAACAGCTAGACTACGGTTTTGGGGATGTCTAATCAATAACCATTAGCTACTACTACATTTAGAAGTAATAGAAAAAATTGGTCCCTGTTCATACCCATGAGGGAAAACATATTTTCAAAAGTTTCTTCCCCAGGTTTTCCATGCCCTTTCTCCATAGGTGTTTAAAGCCCATGCTGTTTTCCAGCTCCATCATTCTAGCTCCATTATTCCGCCTCTGCTGCAGGCCAGGAAACGTTAGTTTTTATGTGCTATGTAAAGAGGAGCAAGGCATGAAAATATAAATCCTAACACTATAATTTAATCAGAAAAAAATAGGCTGTTTTCTTTCTGCTTCCCCAAAGATCTCCAAAGCCTCCAAAGATCTCTGCCTGGAATAAAACTGAACCTTCTTCTGATGGTAAACAATGCCCTGCCATATTTGGCCTCAGCTTTACGTTTCCAGGCTGGCCTGTTTCATGGTTACACCAAGTGCCATTCAACACAGTCACTGATCCCTGTGAGGTCCAGGGGGTGGGGCTATGTACTGGTTCAGTTCACCTCGTGTGGTTCTAGCACTAGGCATGGGATATGAATGCAGAACATGCACTGAACACTTAAGGGGAAGAGAGCATCTATTATGAGAAAGATTCAACGAGAAGGAAACCTTTCCTTTCCTGCGAGCAAGGGCAGAAACCCTGACCTAAAGCTGAAAATGGGAACAAAAATTTCTATGGAGTAAAACACACGGTCACATTATTGTGAAGTTCATAATGCAAGCCAAGGTCCCCCACTGCCAAAGACAGGCACCAATCGCCAATCAAGGGATATCCAGACGTGCATTACTTCAGGGCACAGTTTCAAAGGGTTTTGCTTTTTCATTTAGGGAACTTTAATTTTACCACAGAAAAATTAGGTAAAGTCATTCATCACTGAAAGTTTGTAAGGCATAGCATATGGTGCTTTTGAGGTAGTTCCCAGGGTAGGGGCCCATATCAGTCAGGTCAATCTGTCTCTTTACCTCATCTGCCATCAAGACTTAGCCCAAGGCCTGGTCCCTGGGAGGAGGGGGTTATAACATAAGAGATGCAGGGAGGCAGAGGCCCAGTTTTTCACACTTGGGGGATTATAGGGAGAAGGGAAACCAAGACAGGCAAGGCAGGGGTGAGACTTCATCTTCTCTTTCTAGAGGGACATCCACCCATTAAGCAGAAGGTCCACATTTGTGGCCAGTAAAGTCAGGTAGAGGAAGACTGGGTTTTAGTTTCCCAAATTGTCTCTTGGGTTCTGTGTGGTTTGGACAGGCCCCAGAGGTCCCCACAAGCTCCCGAGGCCGAACCTCAGAAGTTACCTGAAATCATGACTGGGAAGTTAGCTCATGAGGTTGGCATGGTGCCCAAGTAGTCAAGGACTAAACGCCAGACCATCTGACCCAGAAGGGCCTGAGAATCAAGACTAGGCCTCAGTGGGATGCAAAGCACTGCCAGAGAGAGACAGAGGCCCTCCTTCATTTAGAGAGAACTTCAGGGACTCCCTGCACACGTCAGGCCTCTGTGTAACCTATGACGGAAGTTCCTGTTGCTCATCAGGGAGCATGGGAGGCTGACCCAGCCTGCACACTGGCAGAGCGATGGAGACGGAGGCTCCAGGAGGATTCCAGCCCCTCCCCCAGCAAACCGTTCTGAAGACACCTCGCCCCACCACTCCTCTCAGTGGGATTATCCTACGATGACTGACTTACTCTTTGCTAAATGTGCTGCCAAAGGTTATTCTGATTTAGGCATATACTGAGGGGTTGAGAACACCCAGATGAGCACCATTTGTGTCAATGAAAACCTGGCTTAGCCAATAGCCTGATGAGAAAGCATCTGACTTGAAAAAGGATGTGCTCTCAAATGGAAGTTAGCCCTGGAAACTGGTCCACTGGCTGGCAAACCATCTATACAATGTCCAGCATTCTTCAGCATCTCCCTGTACAAAGGAAACAATTATATTTGGGGTATAATTTTAAATGCTCCCTTCTTAGGCTGTAGTTTCTTTAGTTAATCTCAATGTTTTAGCAAAGTCCCTAGTGAGCAAGAAACATACAAAACACTAAAAAAAAAAATTGTGGCCGGCCCCATGTTCATCTCACTACTAGAGCCCATGCGGAAGATGCAGCATCAAATATAAAATATAAAATCAAGTAGAGAAACTGGCCCAGGATTTCTAGGCCAGTAGCCTGGAAGCTGTGTCCACAGCACAGAGCGGGCAGTGGTGGGCCAGTTGAGGATCACAGCATAGTGGGAGACTGCGTCAGCCAGGGCCCTCGAAGAATCAAGTGCCAAGGAAGGATTAGATATGCAAAGAATTTATCAGGGGGAAACATCTGAAAGAGAAAATGGGCAACGAGATAGAGAGGCAGGGAAAGGCGAGATGCAGATCTGACTCCCAGTGAAGAAGAGAAGGAGGAAGGCTGGGTGGCAGCCTCTTAGATCAAAGTGCAATTCTAAGGAAAGTTCACGGAGGTCATTGGGGAGCTCTCAAGCAGATGTCCCTATCAGAGGAGACCCATGTCTCCCAGGAATGGTCACCCTTAGGACCCCTGGCACTCTCAGTCACTGGCTGAAAGTGCCCTTGAGAAGCACAGACGGAACCATCACAGGGACAAATATCCTCATGCAGAGCCAGGGCCATGGGTGAAGCACGTTCCCTGTGGTCAGAGATGGGAAAGGTGCATTCATAAGGCCACCTCAGAGACAAACTCCCTCTTTCCCAAAATACCACTGGAAGGACTAGGGAGAATGCAGATGGAAGTGTCTACATAATATATGCTTTGTCAATTTCCAACACTGAAAAAATTGTCTGTAAAAACTTGCTTATAAAGAAAAGCCTAAATATCAATATTTCCCCTGTGGGAAACCAGAGTTACAACAGAAACTCTACTGAGTTAAAAAAAAAAAAATCAGAACTCATTCTTTCATTTTTCCCCTTTACAGACTTGAGCAAGAGTCTACTGCTTAGGATTAGTGAAGACTAGAGAAGAAAAATGTCAACTCCCAGGAGGCAGCACAAGTCACAGAAGTTGGGGTCTCTGAAGTTCCCAGTAGGTGACCAACATATGGTGATAGAGAAAGACATGTGAGCAGACTTCCTATGAGCTAACTGGGAATTTTAACCCATGACTCATCCCAGGGTGGGGTCCAAAGCTACAGGGGACGCTACCCCATGCCACACTGTATCATCAGCCAGATTGCACATTTCCTGAAAGTAATCAAGTCAGAAACTGGCTTCTTGGCCACAGCCCCTGGTGGAAAAATGACTGCCAAAAGCCGAAATGAGGATGAGTTCAAAAATGTAATTCTGCAATGAAAGCATAATCCATTAAATGGGATCTGACAAGAACTTAATCTCATCTGCAGCCAAGGGTGTTGGCTCAATGTAATTCTGCTCTCTGGAACATATTCTCAATAAGCTATGTATAGAATCAGGAACACTTTTGCCAGAACCCAAATAAGTCCATTCAATGTGGGAAGAGAAGCTCACCAAGCCCCCAGTGATTCTCCAGGGAGTGAACATGCTCTTCTTCCAAATGCAAAATTCCCCAAACCTGGCAACTCTGCCTATGTTGAGGCACATAATTCAAGGTAAGCACTAATAACGGAGATGGCCAATGTACTGGTTGGCTTCAGAATTTCCACTACTGTCCACAAAGGCAAGACCAGTGGCTAGTCTTGCTCACAAAGTACCTACTAGGCCCATATTCCCAGCCTGGGGCTCACTGCACAGCCCAGTCACAGAAGAAGGGGTCAAGGTGTGGAGGATCAATCCACTCTCAAAGAGGGTTTCGAAAACTGGGAGAGAGAAGGAATTAGGGTCTGTCTTATTCATCATTTACTTAATACCAGCTATAGGGCCCAAGGCCATTATTGTTATTTCACTGTTTTCATTTGTAAAATAAGGCAACTGAGAATCAAAACCATAACTCAAATCAGATAGTTTAGAAGACAGTGTGCAAATTCATGCCTGTAGTTTTCCAAAGGCCATGCCTCATTCCTCAGAGGGTGGTCTTTGGACCATCACATTTCTTGAGAGCTTGTTAGAGTCACAGGCTACAACCCAGATCTAATGAATGCGGATCTGCATTTAATAGGATCCCTCAAGGAATTTGTTGGACACAAACTTTGCCTTAAAGGGCTCCTACCCAAGAAGAATAAGTGGATTAAAAATATAAATTTGGACTAGAAAAAGGATTTAGTGCAATAGAACAGGGTCAGTCTCATAGGATAAGCCTCACGACATATCCAAATTGCACATCCAAATTAGTAGAACCAATCATGCCATCTTTATTTCACCAAGAGCAAACCCAGAAGCAGGAAAGTCAAGGTGACGTGGTGATGGTAGAGCACACTGGAGAGGGTGAGGCTTTGGAACCAGGCAGAGTGGACTGAAATTTCCAGCTCTGCCTCTTGCTGGATGGCTCTGGGTAAGTTGATTGATCTCTCTAGGACTCAGTTTTGTGACCTGTACCACTGGAATAGCACTACTCATCTTGTTTGTATTTGAGAAGATTAAATGAGCAAACAAATGTACAGTTCCTAAACACAGTCAATGCTCAATAAACATGGGTTTCCTTGACTTTCAGTACAATCTGGGCCAGGTCCCACCTTTGCAAACGTGCACACTAGAAGCTGGGGAGAAAAAGGATGCTCAGCAGACAGCTCTTTCCTGTTCTCTTGGGTCCTCTAGTGGTAGTTCCGGAGGTTCCTGTCACTAATCAGACTGGCTGGAGCAGTCTGTCTTCCTTAAGCTCCAGTTTCAGCATATTCTCTCATCTCTTTTAAGAAAACTCTGAGTAGAACAAGATTCAAAAGAACAAGAGGTGAGGAACAAGGAAGACAGGCATCTGGGGTGCAGTTCCCAGGAGTGTCTACTTCCCAAAAAATGCAGTCTTTTTATTTAGTTATGGTTCCTGCTTTCTTCTTTTCCTAAGTCTCAGTCTTAAAAGCTTTTTCATGCCAGAGGCTTCATGAGCTTTCAGAGCCCACAGTGTCTGCACCTGGAGCCACAAAACCCAAGTCTGATATGATTCACATTGTGTGTATCACTCAAAGGCGTGGAGGAGCAGGAGACGGCTGCCAACCACTGCCTGCATGTGTGTCCCCAGCCGCTGCCTGGGGCGGACGCCCCCACCTACACGCACACTCATTACAGAGGCTGATGGAAGAGGTGCCCTTGGGACAGAGCATCTCCTGTAGGAGGAAGTAGCTGAGCGTCAGGGTCCCAGTGATGGTCCCTTGCTCTGATTCCCACAGGAACAACTCCAGCACTGATAAAGAGGCATTTCCTTGCCCAGGTAGAAAAAAAAAAATGACCATATTTTGTGGCCCCAAATTTCCAAGTGCCCTCCATGTGTGAAGAAGGAGAAAGAGAAGAGAGCAAGCAAAGTTACCCCTTACCCCGTGTTGCTCAGTAGTAACGTTCCTGCAGGGAAGCTATGAGGGCAGATGATGCCAACTCATGAGAATCACATGCTCCTCCACAGTAAACACAACTCTGCAGAACTGCAAAGGGCAGGATGTTCACAGTCACATGCCTGGATCCCTTAACTGGGTGTGGGGTTGTGCATAAATGTGTCCAAAGCACACACACACACATACACACAAGGCATGGTGATTGAGAGGCTCTGAATTTCAGAGTCAGAAAAAAGAACTCAACACCTCAATCTCAGCAAAGGAATGACTATACTTAAGTTATCTTAGGGTTGAGAGCACTGATCACGGATGCACCCCTGAAGTTTAGGAGTATAACACACCAGTCTTCCCAGATTTCCCAGATTCACTAACACTGGAGTCAGCAATTCTCACGTTTTTTCACTCCTGCAGTAAATGGTGGGGTGGGGGAACACACAGGGATATATTCCTATCAGCATTATTTACAATCCAACTATAACTCACTCCTTCTCTGAAATCCAAAGGCGTACAGAAAACAAGCAGCATTATTACAAGGGCAACCTTGATCCTGCTCAAATTTATTTCTTGATAAGCAAGCTGTTCCCATCTTTGGCTTATAATAATTTATCTGCAACAAATCTCACAACTGACGTGACTACCACAGTTAAGGACTACTACATTAGAGAATATTTACCCTCTAACATGGCTGTTGGAATCAACTATATTCTTTGAAAGAAAGGATGGTTCCAGGATAGCACAGAGTTGTATTAAGGAGACCAATAAATGAATAACAAATGCCAGTACCTTTCTGGCTCCCACTGCTGAACAACTGGCATATTCACACCTGCTGTGTAAATACGCCTACCACACCAAAAGCACTACAAAGCACTACACCAACCACACCAAAGCACTACAAGGAACCAGAAGTAAATCTTGATCTTAACAAACTTAAGACTTAATCTCTTTCTGGAACTGAGACCTTGGCACATAATATAACTAGTAGATCAAAAGAAGTTCATGGCCATCAGTAGCTTCCCTATTAAAGAGCACGGAGGGGATGCAAAGAGAAGGGATGATGGTAATGGAGTTGGGTTCGCAAATAAGATGTTCTCTTTATGAGAGCAACTCTTCAGCCATTCATTGAAAAAGACCATGAACCTGGTTTGGTGTGGAAGGCATAGCTACCAGAAGACAGGATACAAAGGGGCTGACTCCACCAGAGATGCTTGGAGATGGGAACACACAGATCACGAGAGCCATTCACCCTCCTCTCTTCCCCCACAGTCACTTGCAGAGAATTGCAGGTTCATTCTCCCTACTTGAGTGGGTTTTATTTTATTTAAACCTCACAATGCAGTAACCAAACCCTTATGAGAAATAAGAAAAGCATTTGCCTTGCAATTCTGGTCCCGCCACTGCATCCGTCACGTTATATAAAGAAATGCAACCCCCTATTCATCACTCCTTTTCAGAACTCATCTATAATTCAATCCACACTGAGAACCTTCGCACAATGAAATGGCTTTTACTGAGCGATTACACACATCACCTGCATGCAAAGGAGAGCACAGTTTTCAAATATATTTCCTGGACTCCAAATCTTGTCTGATTTGTCTATGAGGGAAGAAAAGGGAAGTTTATGCATTCTATTAGCCATGTGGAGGGTATGAAAGTCTTATACAATGCAAAGAAAAACGAAAGCAGTGAAATTAGGAGAACAAGGGAAGGGGGGAAGGAAGGCAGGCTGGCAAAATCATTAAATCTTCATTTCTGATACCACTCCGACTATGTATTTCAAAAGTGAGTTGAAAAGACCCACTGAGGAAAAAAAAATCACTTCGATACCACATCCATACTCAGACTGATTTTTGTTTAATACAGGTGAGACAGTAAAGAGAACCATTATGACAAAAGTGGAAAACAATCTGAAAACAAAACACAAGAGGCTTTTGAGAGAAGAGGCAAAACTAAACAATGAATAACAGTCAACAGCCACCTAGTAAACCACACAAGAAGATCCCCCACTTCCTCTCAGGAGCCCGCAGCCCTCACATCTCTCACAATCAGAAATCCTCCCCCAGCAAGGGATGCTAAAGGCACCCAGCTGAATTCATTCCCACCACGTGCTTTTTCTCTGTGCGCTTATCTCCATGCTTCAACCTCCTCTGATGCAAAAGACTCATTAATCCCATTCAAATTGCCAATATCAGTAAATTCTTTGCCTCAGCATTTAAATGCCAATACCAGTTAAATACCAACAGCAACTTAACTACTGATACAGTCCTCACTACACTCACGAAATCCAGCCACAAGTCCAGTGAGCACTAATTCCAACACTACTTCATCAATTCTAAGTAAGTGCAAAGAAATCAGGTAATTTTCTGGCCACGCTGACGATGCATCCATCTGGACTGAAATCACTCCACACGCAGACAAGAAGGAACAAACTGAGCTGCAATCCACCAAACCTGAAGGATGTTTTCACCAAGGCTTCCGGGCTATCAAGCTGAGGCAATTCATCAGCAAGGATTTCCTCAGGTGGCCGGGGGTCGTGGACAATTGTAGGCCGTGGCTTCTCCTTGACATTCCCCGTGAGCCCATCGATGAGGGAGTTCCACAGACAGTTCTGAGACTTAGACCCTGAAGCATGAGGGGAAAAATAAAGGGATGCAGGTGAGTTACCAACCAACTCCATGTCTTGCCTTGTCCAACTCAGAATTTTCAAAAGCAGAGCAGGAACACTGACATATTTTTCATGATCTCCACCAACATCAGAGGGCTCCAAAAGATTTTAGTCAGGCAACTTATGGAGTAACCAGGATTTTTTAAATTTATATACAAAAATGGGTTCATATACTTGAATATCTTAACGGACAGCTAAGTATTACGAATATATATTCTGTTTCATTTCAGTGGTAATCAACTCTAACTCCTGACAGTTGTCAGTATTCACTGATATGTTTATTCAGCAGTTGGAAGTATACAAAGGACTACCATTTTGGAGAAGAGTAGGATGTTCAGACATCTTCTCAGGTGGCGCTATGGTAAAGAACCCGCCTGACAATGCAGGAGACGTAACAGACGCAGGTTCAGTCCCTGGGTTAGGAAGATCCTATGGAGAGGAGCATGGCAACCCACTCCAGTGTTCTTGTCTGGAGAATCCCATGGACAGAGGAGCCTACAGTCCATGAGGTCACAAAGAGTTGAACACGACTGGAGCAACTTAGCATGCATGCACGCACGCAGGATGTTCAGACACAAGTCTCCCCACGAATTTATCTTGCCTAAGATCAAGTTTCAAGACTCCATTCTACGGAGACACCCATCCCAAAGAGAGCCAGAACCAAGTCTCCCCATGAATTTATCTTGCCTAAGACCAAGTTTCAAGACTCTATTCTACGGAGACACCCACCCCAAAGAGAGCCAGAACCCACTATAGGCAGCTTCATTCTTCTGGAAGCTCAAGGCTCAAGGAAAATGACACTGAGTGTTAATCAATATCCTACCCTAGAAACACTCCGAACATTTGAGATGAATATTCAAGGCAGACATGAAGTAGGTACAGTGCCACAATTAGGGTCTGATCACCAGGTAGTCAAGGTCAATAGCAACAATGATAAGTTATTCTGATATCAGGTACCCTTGATATGATGGATTGAAAATGGCATTTTATCCCCATAGTATTTCTCCCCACAATATAGAACCCCATGTATTAAGCATGTTTCTAGCTTCTGTAGACTGTTCTGTAAAACACCTGTGTTTCATGCATACCCCAGACATGCTCTGTTCTGGAAAACCAGATCACATTCCTGAGTCACCCTGCCTTGACCTCCTCCCCCCTCATCTCCCCCCGCCCCAGTTCTCCAAGAAGAGTCCCCTTCCCAGGGGCATGCTTTTCAGATACAAGCCAACCAAACCAGAGTCCACAGCATGACACTTCCCTTACTAAGCTTCCATGTCCTGAGCCACTATCCACCTGCCCCGATGATCCTAGACAGGTAGCAGACAGCTAGGGACAGTCCCGATGCCCCAGAGCCTACTGACATTATTCAGACTAGCCAATCCTAAGCCTGCTCACCTGGCAGAACCAGTCCTTACTGAAGAAACCACACAAAGACTCCTGCCCATGTCCCTTCCTCCCTCTGCCTCACACCAACCCCAGTGCTTCTAGCACGGCCTCTGTGGTATAACAGGTACTCCCTCTTGGGGGATCTGTGAAGATCAACAAATTATCTTTTCAATGGCAATCATCCTCTGGCCTTGCCATACCTAAATAATCACAAAGCCCATTAAAACAATCTAGTTATAGGGAAAACATTAGGAAAAGCTCAACTGAGAAACATTCAGCAAAACGTCTGACCAGTATTCCTCAAAACGAGCAAGCTTATCAAAAAACAAGGAAAGTATGAAAAACTGTAACAACCTAGAAGAACCTAAGAAGATTTGATAACTAAATGTGGTATCCTGACCAGCTCCTGAAACTCAGAAAGGATATTAGGAAAAACTAAGGAAATTTCAATCAAGCATGTACATTCAGTTCAGTTCAGTTCAGTTGCTCAGTCGTGTCCGACTCTTTGCGACCCCGTGAATCGCAGCACTCCAGGCCTCCCTGTCCATCACCAACTCCCGGAGTTCACTCAGACTCATGTCCATCGAGTCTGTGATGCCATCCAGCCATCTCATCCTTGGTCATCCCCTTCTCCTCCTGCCCCCAATCCCTCCCAGCATCAGAATCTTTTCCAATGAGTCAACTCTTCGCATGAGGTGGCCAAAGTACTGGAGTTTCAGCTTTAGCATCATTCCTTCCAAAGAAATCCCAGGGCTGATCTCCTTCAGTTAATAATAATGTATTACCAATTTTGGCTCATTAATTGTGACAAACATACCATACTCATATAAGACCTTAATAATAGGGCAAACTGAAAGGGGGTATATGGGAACTCTTTGTACCATCTTTGCAAATTTTCTATAAATCTAAAAATATTCTAAAATTAAAATTTATAAAAAATACAAATAAATATTTAAAATAAATAATAAAATTGTTATTAGTTTAAAAGTCTACGAGCAAGTAATTTTTTTAGAGACTGAAGACATGGCTATCATCATTACCCAGTGCTGGTTACGCTCCTCTCAGAGAGAAAACCTTTATCTTTGCTCAGATATAATGTCAGATCTCTAAGTCATGCACCCATGGAACTGTGTCCATGCAGAGAGGGTTGGCTTTTCCTACCCCATCCATGCAGAAGAACATTTTTGTAATTCATGCAAAGATTCATTATGGGGCATGAGGAAGTGCACGTGGAGGAATGAGGAGCAGTTTCAGCTAAAGTAAAATGCATGTGATGGGTGGGGTAGAGAATAGATCCATATGCTAACAGGAATGTTTTCCTGACCAGCCATCCACAGCCCACAACATAAGAAAGCACCACAGTTTACTGTGCCTGAAGGCCGCATTTAAGATCAAAAGAACTTCACACAGAAGGGAGCATCTCACAAGGATTCCTGAACCTTCACCAAGGACATGCATGAATCCAAAAACAATCTTTTTTTAAACTTTTTTTTTAATGTATTAATTTTCGGCTGTGCTGGGTCTCACTGCTGGGCTCTTTTCTGGTTGCGGCGAGTGGGGGCTGCTCTCTGCTTGTGGTGTGCGGGCTTCTCCCTGCAGTGGCTTCTCTTGTTGCAGAGTACGGGGTCTCGGGCACGGGGGCTCAGTAGCTGCAGCTCCCTGGCTCTAGAACACAGGCTAAATAGTTGTGTTCCATGGGCTTAGCTGCTCCATGGTATCTGGGATCTTCCTGGACCTGGGATTGAACCCATGAATCCTGAATTGGTAGGCAGGCTCTTAATCACTGAGCCACCAGAGAAGTCCTGAAAACAGCCCTTTTAATGACCATGGTCACAACTGACCTCCTGGGGGGTGTCCCGCAACCAAACTGCTTCCGGGTCAATCAGGAGAAAAGTAAAGCACATTAAGGGCAGGAAACAGAACCCTCAAACTCCTGAAATACATGACAGCTTTTCCTAAAAGCTGCTTAAAAGTCCTCAACACATATCTTAAGAAGATTTGGACCTATTAAGGCAGGTCTGGTCCTATGTTAACAAAGTTCTGGTTCTAGGAGGGAGATAAAAGCAGCAGCCTGTTTTCTTAAATTTGACCTAAGTGAAGCCTAACAATAAACTCCCCACCCATTTCCCTTCATTCTTTCATTTATTCATTCAATATGCATGTGCGTGCTTAGTGGCTTAGTCATGGTCTGACTCTTTGTGACCCTATGGACTGTAGCCCACCAGACTCCTGTGTCCTGGAATTTTCCAGGCAAGAATACTGGAGTGGGTTGCCACTTCCTCCTCTAGGGTATCTTCTCAGCCCAGAAAGCAAATCCACATCTCCTGCGTTGGCAGGCAGATTCTTTACCACTGCACCACACGGGAAGCCCATTCATTCAATAGACACATTTTTATTTCCCTCAATATGCCAGGTTCCACTCTGGGCTCTAGAAATAGAAAAATGAATGAGACTGGTTCCCTTGGGATGAATCGGCCCATACACAATTACAATAAATAGACAGATTCCTAGATGTGAGATGTATAAATACCTACTTACTACATTCTTAGGTCTTTGGTTGTTTGCAGACCAATGTTTTACTAAATGTTATAGGTATGCTCATCACATTAACATAAAGGTGTTCCCCCTATCCAAAAAATACCACCTATAAAGTACTAGGAATTGGTATTTTAATAAATCTTCCAATCATCTTGTGAAAGGCATAACTACATGGCATAGTTTCCTCACGCTAAAATTATTAATTCTTAAGTGCATAGTTATAACACACTAAAATTTTATAACTTATTTTGGCATTTCCTCATTTTTTAATATTCTGGGAAACTTAGAAGGAAGTGGCCTGTTTCTCTTGACCTTTGAGAGTCCAAAGCACAATTACTCTCTTGGGATAGTTTTTGATTTCTTTTTTGCTTTGTTTTGGTTTTTAACTTAGAAAGGCAGAGTGGATAGTTTTTGCTCAAAAAAAAAAGAAAAAAATGTTGGGATCCAGAAATTCAGAGGACGTTCCAGTTGGGAAGTGTGCGAGAGTCTAGAATTGGATGATCAGCCAAAACACAAATTGGCCGTGAGAAAATGAGGGATCTGGAAAAGCTTAGTGATAATGAAGGAGAGATGGGTGAATTTAAGAGATGTAGAATCAGTAGGATTTGGTAATTGATTGGGCGTAGAGGATGAAGAAGAGGGAAGTAGCAAGATGAACTGAGGTTTCTGTTTAAGCAGCAAGGTAGAAGAAAATGCTGAAGGTGGAGCAGTTCATGGGCCTAGAGTTGAATCGTGTTCTGCAAAGTTGCATTTCAAGAAAGAAAATATAAGCAAAGATCTCCTCCATATTCATGAAGAGGAAGCACACAGATGATGACTATGTGATTCAAATGAGAATACTCTTATTTCAGCAAATACTTCTATCGTGACTGAGATAAGAAAATTTTCATAGCATGATAACATAGGGGAAAAAATTACCCTTCTCACTGAACCCAAACAACAATTTAAAAACTAAAATAATAATAAACATTTTAGAGAAGGGCAATATCAAAGCCCCAGCCCTGTCCTGGAGTGTTCCAGCCATTATTTGACTTGATAAAAGCTGTAATTTAAGTAGAACTTGGGCTCCATCCACAAGGATCTAATTATAACAGCTCATTAGTGTCTTATCAGGGCTTCCCTGGTGGCTCAGAGGTTAAAACGTTTGCCTCCGATGTGGAAGACCTGGGTTCGATCCCTGGGTCGGGAAGATCCCCTGGAGAAGGAAATGGTAACCCACTCCAGTATTCTTGCCTAGAGAATCCCATGGACAGAGAAGCCTGGTGGGCTACATACAGTCCACGGGGTCGCAAAGAGTCGGACACGACTGAGCGACTTCACTTCACTTCACTTCAGTGTCTTATCATCTATAACCTGGCCCTACAGCACAAACCCAAGGGAGATCCAGGAAGCTGGCATAATGTAAAGCATTATGAGGAGAATTTTGCTGTTATCTGTTTTAATCTCTTTCTGAAGGTAAATTTTTGACAACAGTCTGCTTTAGGTGAACAACAGAGCACAAAATTGGAAGGCTTCAAAACAGTGGCTATGCCTGGGGCATGACTCCACTGATAACACGCCAATCATCCACAGAAGGGGATATGTTAATATTTTTGTGACCCCAACACTCCAGGAATGTGTGGAGCACTCAGAGCTCTTTCGGATGCTTCAAGATATATGGAAACTTTTATTACACCACCCTTGCCCTCAAAAAACTTTGGAGAGGCAGAGAAATGCAAGGCAGCCTCTGACTGCTTCAGACTAGAGCCAGGCTTTGGAAAAATGAATTGGTTTTCCCCTACCCCTCCTCAATAAACATGGTCGAGAGAAATGGTTCAAGACTTTGAAATGGACAAAAAAGTTCAGTGGGCATGCCGTCTAGTTCCTTTCTGAACTCCACGAGAAGGGGAGAGAACTTCTCCTCTGATTCTCCACAAATGTGGGCAGAGCCATCTCTGGGGACACTGGAATGGTCTGCTCTGGCAAAATGAAAAATAAAAACTCCCCTGCTCTAATTTATTTTCAGTTGACTTTGAAAGCATGAAAAATCCTTCTGACTAAGTAGAAGCAAAAACATGGAAACAGAGTCACACAGGTCTCTCTCAAGAATATCAAAAACCCCATGAGGGAAATCATAGATAAACTAAGCCTTCAGGGTACCAAAAATACTGTGGCTCGGATGCAGGAGATGAGCAACTCCGTTCAGCCCACTCCATCTCATCTGCTTCTGCTCACACCCCTTCCCTCCCTGTTCCACATTTCGTCTCTCCTTTGACTTGATCCTGACTCTTATCCAATGCCCGTAACCTCCTCCTTTCCTGTTATACCTCCTCCACCCCTGCCATAAATCTTCTTTCTTCACAAAGACAAC
Organism: Cephalophus harveyi; assembly: GCA_006410635.1. Classification (NCBI taxonomy): domain Eukaryota; kingdom Metazoa; phylum Chordata; class Mammalia; order Artiodactyla; family Bovidae; genus Cephalophus; species Cephalophus harveyi. The sequence continues at coordinate 81,217 of SJYT01067836.1, read as the reverse complement.
TTTTTGGGTACCCTATGAACACTTCAGATCGATTATAAACTTTCCAGAATCACAAAGTCAGCATCCACACCATTGAGCTTATCAGAACAACAAGTGCTCAGATTCGGACGTAACCAACATTTGTTCAGTAATTATTGTGTTCTGGGCATTGTCATGATGCCTTCACCAGCATTATTTCATTTAATCATCAAATCAACCCAAAGGATGTATTACTGAAACATTACTGAACACCAAGACATTAAGACTCCAAGAGAGCAAATCACCTAGATCACAGAGAAGACACAAATTGCTTTGATCCAAAATTCTCATTCTCCTAATCCAGGGCTCAGAGTGATACACCACACTGTATTTTATTTGTGAGTCAACAAACACACACATAGTGTAGATCAAGCAAAATGCTCTGCATTTTTTACTATGAAAAAGATATCCCCTTACATAAGAATAAAGATATTTCCCATCTGACACTAGAGAGAACCTTCTGCATGTTTGCTTCCCTGGTGGGTCAGACAGTAAAGAATCTGCCTGCAATGCAGGAGACCCGGTTTCGATCCTTGGGTTGGGAAGATCCTCAAGTCAGAAGATCCCCTGGAGGAGGGCATGGCAACCCACTCCAGTATTCTTGCCTGGAGAATCCTCATGGACAGAGGAGCCTGGCAGGCTACAGTCCATGCGGTCGCAAAGAGATGGATATGCCTGGGTGATTTTCACTACTTCACTTTAAAGGAGTTTCAGGCTGCAGGGAGACATGAATAATGCAAGATGAGTTTAATGGGTTAAGAAAAGACAAGAAGGCAAGAAAGTGAGACTCTAAATGCGAAATAACTACAGATTCATTTCAAAGTGTGTCTAATGATGGCAGCTTGATAAACTGCTGGCAGGAGGAGCCCAAGGTGATGTGGTAATCCCATTTAAATCTGACAAGTGACTTATCAACTTGGTTCCTAATTTAAAAAAAAACACACACAAGCAGTATGCTGGCAGAAGGCTGAGAAGTTAGAGTCCTACAAAAAAAGAGAGAGAGAGAGAGATTTAATTCTCCAGAAAGGTGGTGGTGGGGGGAACCTTGAAAACCTTCGACAGTTCTCAAAATATCTGTGACATGGCATTCGTAGACATTCTCTCCTTTTGGGAGTATAAGGCTCCTAAAATTTCCAGGGAGTAGAAAAAGTGGGGCTTGGGTACAGAGGTCTGGAATGAACCTAATAAAGCCCAGATGAAGAGTTTTATGCTAAAATAAAATGCTACTGATGGTATGGAAGGCAAAGGATTAATAATGTTTTGAATATCTTTAACTCAGTTACACAGGTACTGCTCTATTATTTTCAATATACTAAGTCTTCGTGTTAGAAACATTTCACAAATTCCATCTTCTGTAATTTCAAAGAGATTGGAAAATTTAATTCCATTTCAGATATCATATACACTGAGGTTGGGGGAACAACAGCAAAATATTATAATACAACTTGATCTGTGATGACATATTCTAAATTCTCAAATATGTGAGGATTTATTTCTGAGTTATCATATTAAATTAACCTTTTTTAACAACCAAATCACATTATTTTACTTATCTTAACTTTATATCTATCTGATAGTGCAAGACCTCCTCCTTTATTTCAGCTTCTCAAGTTCAAAAGGAGACATGTCTATGGAATTTTCTGTTGTAGTTTTATTATAAATTTTCTTTTATAAGCTAGTTGTCTGGGTGATTGTTGCAAGAAATAAAACATTTAATGGTAATGACTTTACCATCTATTGAGATGATCATGTGTTTTTTCTTCTCTTTCTCTCTACCTCTCTGTCTCCCTCTCATCTATGGGTGTGTTATATTAAAAATGAGAGAAGAAAAAAAAAAAGCTATTTTCCAGATGGAATCAAGTTTCCTCTAGGGAACGTTGTGGTGAAAATATCTTGATATGACAGAAGTTGGTTGGAGGAGGGAGAAACAGAAGAGTTAAAGAAAGAGTTAAATTATTCTTCATTCAAAATGAACAGAATTTAGAGAAGGGCAAGAACAAAGTAGAGGGGGAAAAGGAGAGGAGAAAGAGAAGGCAGGGCAATACAGCTGCAAGCTGGAACCATATTTTGCAAAAATAAGTGAAGAACTTTCAAAGAACATAGAAGTCTGACATCCATGCTTATGTTAAATGAAATGGCAACCCACTCCAGTGTTCTTGCCTGGAGAATCCCAGGGACAGCGGAGCCAGGTGGGCTGCCATCTATGGGTATGCACAGAGTCGAACACGACTGAAGCGACTTAGCAGCAGCAGCATGTGGAACTGCAATGTAACCGCCACTCACAGAGTAAATATCTCACACACAGGTTGCTTTGCAAAAGTGACATTGGGGACAGAATTCAAAAACTGTGTCTTTTGTTCTCTGGAAAAGAATAAATAGACATCTGCAAGACAGAAAGTGTAGGAATAAATTCAACACTCAGGAAAAGATAGTCAGAGATAATAAGAAGAAACGTAGAGAAACCCCTGAAAAATCCACTGATTGATTGAATTTTAGAGATTGAAACAGATGTGGGGTGAGGATTTGAGATAACCATGCATTGGTCTTAAAAGTCATGTCTATATGACATCTGAAATATAATCTAAAATGTTTCTTAATACTGAAGCCACCTTGCATTACTCATATAATGCATTCTACTTGGTCATATTGTATTGTTATTGTAGTATACTTAAGAGATTTGCATTACTAGAATTCTATTTAAGACTTTTTGCATATTATATACATAAAGGAAATTAGCCACTAATTCTTTCTCTTATGTAGTCATTATCATAGGAATAACCTGTTCCCTGATATCTGAATAAAATTGCCTATAATACTCTTCAGATCCAAAGTATCTCTAGCAAAGTCATCATTTCACAAACTTTTGAATGTCTTCTTTTGTTATAGCTGCACTGAGAATATCTATTTCTTCAGAAGTCAATATATCCCTTTAGAAACTGCCATTTTGTAGAAATATCTGATTCAGTTAGCATAGATTCCTATGACATTTTGTATTTTAATCTTCATCTATACAATAATAAAAAGAGGATAAGATGGTTGAATGGCATCATTGACTCTATGGACATGAGTTTGAGCAAACTCTAGAAGTTGGTGATGGACAAGGACGCCTGGCGTGCTGCAGTGCATGGGGTCGCAAAGAGTCAGACACAACTGAGCAACTGAACTAACTGATATACTAATAGTTTTGAGTATTTCTTCACTTATTTATTTTCTTTTCTGTTCACCTTCCAGAAATGTTTTGTCCAATATGGTAGTCATTATTGATACGTGGTGACTAAATTTAGATCAATTAAAATTGAATAAAATTACATTCAATTCAGTTCAGTCACTCAGTAGTGTCCAACTCTTTGCGACCCCATGGACTGCAGCACACCAGGCTTCCCTGTCCATCACCACTTCCCAGAGCTTGCCCAAACTCGTGTCCATTGAATTGGTAATGCCATCCAACCATCTTATCCTCTGTCATCCCCTTCTCCTCCTGCCTTCAAACTTTCCCAGCATCAGGGTCTTTTCAACAGAGTCAGCTCTTTGCATCAGGTGGCCAAAGTATTAGAGTATCAGTTTCAGCTTCAGTATCAGTCCTTCCAATGAATATTCAGGACTGATTTCCTTTAGGATGGACTGCTTTGGCCTCCTTGCAGTCCAAGGGACTCTCAAGAGTGTTCTCCAACACCTTAGTTCAAAAGCATCAATTCTTTGGCACTCAGCTTTCTTCACAGTCCAACTCTCACATCCATATATGACTACCGGAAAAATCATAACTTTGACTAGATGGACCTTTTATGCTTTTTAATATGCTGTCTAGGTCGGTCATAGCTTTTATTCCAAGGAGCAAGCATCTTTTATGGCTGCAGTCACCATCTGCAGTGATTTTGGAGCCCCAGAAAATAAAGTCTCTCATTGTTTTCATTGTCTCCACATCTATTTGCCATGAAGTCATGGGACCAGATTTCATGATCTTAGTTTTCTGAATGTTGAGCTTTAAGCCAGCTTTTTCACTCTCCTCTTTCACTTTCATCAAGAGACTCTTTAGTTTTTCTTCACTTTCTGCCATAAGAGTGGTGTCATCTGCATATCTGAGGTTATTGCTATTTCTCTCAGCAACCTTGATTCCAGCTTGTGCTTCATCCAGTCCAGCGTTTCTCATGATGTACTCTGCATATAAGTTAAATAAGCAGGGTGACAATATACAGTCTTGATGTACTCCTTTCCCAATTTGGAACCAGTGTTTTGTTCCATGTCCAGTTCTAACTGGTGCTTCTTGACCTGCGTACAGATTTCTAGGGATTAGATCTGACAGACAGAGTGCCTGAAGAACTATAGACAGAGGTTTGTGACATTGTACAGGAGGCAGTGATCAAGACTATCCCCAAGAAAAAGAAATGCAAAAAAGCAAAATGACTGTCTGAGGAGGCCTTACAAATAGCTGTGAAAAGAAGAGAAGTGAAAAGCAAAGGAGAAAAGGAAAGATATACCCATTTGAATGCAGAGTCCCAAAGAACAGCAAGGAGAGATAAGAAAGCCTTCCTCAGTGATCAGTGCAAAGAAATAGAGGAAAACAACAGAATGGGAAAGACTAGAGATCTCTTCAAGACAATTAGAGATACCAAGGAAACATTTCATGCAAAGATGGAAACAATGAAGGACAGAAATGGTATGGACCTAATAGAAACAGAAGACATTAAGAAGAGGTGGCAAGAATACACAGAAAACTAAACAAAAAGGATCTTTACGACCCAGATAATCACAATCGTGTGATCACTCACCTAAAGCCAGACATCCTGGAATGCAAAGTCAAGTGGGTCTTAGGAAGCACCACTATGAACAAAGCTAGTGGAAATGATGGAATCCAGTTGAATTATTTCAAATCCTAAAAGATGATGCTGTGAAAGTGCTGCACTCAATATGCCAGCAAATTTGGAAAGCTTAGCAATGGCCACAGAACTGGAAAAAGCCAGTTTTCATCCCAATCCCAAAGAAAGGCAATGCCAAGGAATGCTTAAAATTATATTCAGTATAATAACCTACAGTGGAAAAGAATCTGAAAAAAGTGTGTGTATATATATATATATGTGTGTGTGTGTGTGTGTATATATATATATATATATAAAATTGTAGATGATTTACAATGTTGTGTTAATTTCGGGTGTCCAGCAAAGTGATTCAGATATACCTGAATCACTGAAACTAACACAACACTGTAAATTAACTATACTTCAATTAAAAATTAAAATTTAATAAAATTAAAAATTTACTTCCTCAGTTGCACCAGTCACACCTCAGATGCATAACAGACACATGTGACTAGTAGCTGCTGCATTGGATGGTGCCAATATAAAACATTCTATCATCACAGGCTTTCTGGAGAGTGCCATTCTCAAGGGTACTTTTGTTGTCTTAAGGAGCTGGCTCATGAATCCATACATTCTACTGCTTTTCTCATTTCTAATTCATTTGCTTTTGCTTTTAGATTTATATTTTCATTCCCTCTACTTTGAATAAGTTTATATTCCTCTTTTTTCCCTAATTTTTTTTTTAGCAGAGTATTTGTGCCTGTAGCTTTGGCACAAGTCACCAGTTTTGGCATGCCAACTTCCCATTGACTATCCTTTCTAAGAAGACTGCAATGAAAATTTTTATTTTCTTTTTTGACCCAGAAGTTGACTGTTTCTGAAAACGTATCTCAAATGGTTAAAGTATTTTTGGTTGTTGTTATGTAGGTTTCTCGGCTTTTCTTTCTTCTTCCATTTTCTTTTTTTCTTTGTTCCTTTTTTCTTTCCTTCTTTAATTTTTTTCTGTTTGCTTTCTATATTTTATAACAATATAGTCAGAGACTATGCTTTATGCAATCAAATCTTGCTTTAGGTTATTTACTGATGTTCATCAGTCATCCAACACAGGGTAATTTTTGTAACTATTTCATGGGCACTTTATTTAAAGAAAAGATTCACTCAATGTATAGAAAAAAAGGTATACAGCTATCACATCTGCATTGTGGACTACAATCTTTATCAATACAAAATGACTCAGCTGTTTATTTCCTGAGTTCTGCTTTTCATAAAGTTCAACACTGCCATAGCTATCTCCTTTTTCCTTGTGCATGCCTGAAACATTCTTGCTGATCATTTTTTCGCTTTAGTTTTGCCTTTTGAAATAATGCTATTGTTCAATTGCCCAGTCATGTCCGACTCTTTGTGACTCCATGGACTGCAGCACCTCAGACCTCCCTGTCCCTCACCATCTCTCAGAGTTTGCCCAAGTTCATGTCCATTCCATTGGTGATGCCATCTAGCCATCTCATCCTCTGAGGCCCTCTTCTCTTTCTGCCCTCAATCCTTCCCACCATCAGGGTCTTTTCCAATGAGTCGGCTGTTCGCATCAGGTGGCCAAAATACTGGAGCTTCAGCTTCAGCATCAGTCCTTCCAATGAGTATTCAGGGCTGATTTCCTTTAAAATTGACTGGTTTGATCTCCCTGCTGTCCAAGGGACTCTCAAGAGTCTTCTACAGCACCACGGTTCAAAGGCATCAATTCTTCAGTACTCTGCCGTCTTTAACGTCCAGGTCTCACAACTGTACATGACCACTGGAAAGACCATAGCCTTGACTATACGGACCTTTGTTGGCAAAGTGATGTCTTTATTTATTGAAATAATACATAGTTGTAATAATTGAAAAACTATGATAGTTATCTTTAAATTTAAAAATATACATTCTTATATTCTTTTTCTCTTATTATCTTACTGTCAACATCAATAACAACCCAGTTTCTATTACTCCTGCCTGTATGAAATTATTAAATTAGCCTTCCTGGCCATTGAACTCATTCTCTGTGATGACCCACAATCTGTCTGTGGAGTGTGTTTCTCTCTGAATAAATCCACTTCTTACCTATCACTGTGTCTCTCACGGAATTCTTTCTGTAATGAGACATCAAGAATCTGAGCTTTACTAGGTCCTGAAACCCAGGTCTGTGATCTTAGTAATAATCCTCCCACTTATTAGCCTATGAAATTACCCCGCCCATAAAAGCTAACTATGCCACATTTCGAGGCCGCTGCACTTGCCCTCCGCAATGGCCCACACTCTCTGTCTGTGAAGTGTACTTCTCTCTGACTAAATCCACTTCTTACCTATCAACAACAACAACAAAAAGGTAGCCTTCCAATTCTTCTATTCTCTTTCACTGATGTTATATGAATTTTTATATTTTGTTTCTAAATTGATATTTTAATATTAAGAAGTTCCACTGTTAAGAACTCTGTTTAACATTACGTGTTGCCTTCCAACTTTGTTTATCCTTAACTTTGGACTTAAGGATGCATTGACCTGGTTTTGGTGCTCCACAGTTCTTTAACATAATTTATCATCCAGAGCAGCACTGTCCAACACAGAGAAGCCATGTGTATAATTTTAAATTCTCTGGTAGCTACACTTATTAAAGTCATACAGGTAAAATTAATTCAGTAAATTATGTTCTTTAAGTCAATAAATCCAAAATATTATATTTAAACAAGTTATCCATATAAAATGATTAATGAGATTCTTACATTATTCCTTTTTTCTTTAAAACCCAATGTGTATTTTATACTTACAGATCTCAGAATTAGCCACATTTCAAGTGCTCAACAGCTGTATTTTATGAAACAGGACAGTTCTATAGAATTTATTTTGATTCATGTTTCAGTTGGCTAAAGTACATCCTCAAATAATTCTTTTCAGGAATGACATGTTGGTTAATGAGATACACATGAACAACAGCTTAGGTACAGATTTACTGAATTTACATTAAACTCAGAACAATTTCTCAGTTATCTTCTGCTATTTATATGCTGTGAAAGGGAATTAGGAACCAAGCTGATAGTGATTGCTTTTCCTTTGTAGGCAGACATTTTTCTTTATCTTTGTATCTCAAAAATTTTGCTAGTATATATGTAATTGTGGATTACTTTCACTGATTTTTAAATTTTTTTCTGGAACACAAACCCTTTCAATATGCAGACTCAAACCTTACTTTTTTCTGTTCAGGCAAGCTGCCTTCAACTTTATCTTTGATTACTGCTTCTGTTCCAGTTGAGTGGCTTCAGTCTCAAAATGTCTATGATTCATTAATTTGTGTAGGTTTTTTCCTTCTCTGACCTCCTACTACTATCTTTTCTCATTTTCAGTTCTTCATCCCTTTCATCTGCAATCTAACACACCATTTCTCAAGTTTGTCTTCCAATCACTGATTAAAATATTTTCTGGGTCATTTCTATACTTCAGCATAGATGATTTTAATTCCTATGTTTCATATTTACTTTCTTTGCATTGTTACTTTTGCATCTCAACTAAAAATCAGCCTGCTTTTCTTCTTAACAGCTTTCTGCTCCTATCATAGGGACTGTGTCTTTTTGCCTCTTCTGGAGAATGCAAAATAGCGTTTACATTTTTTCTTTTAGTTTCTATATTAAATCATTTTTCAGAAGTCTACTTTTTCCCTAAGTCTTTAGGATGGTGCTTAATTTCCCTAGTTCTTCATAATTTGGGGGGTGGGGGTGGGCAGTGACCCTAGTTTAACCATTCTGGAATGCAAAAAGGTGATACAGAACTTGTTTCCTAAAAGGCAAGGCACGTAGGTCACTCAAGGTTTCATTTACTATCATCTTGGGCTGCCTGGTGGCTCAGCAGCTAAAGAATCTGCCTGCAATGCGGGAGACTTGGGTTCAATCCCTGGATTGGGAAGATCCCCCGAGAAGGGAATAGCTACCCACTCCAGTATTCTGGCCTGGAGAATTCCATGAACTGTATAGTCCACGGGGTCACAAAGAGTCAGACACGACTGAGTGACTTTCATTCATCTGGGCTGCCACATAAACTCAGCAGAAAGAACCACGAGTTAAGACTGACATTCATATGCAAACAGCTAGTTTTCACAATAAGTAATACTTAACCCAAGCCTAAAGAGAACAGTAAGAACAGTGCCCAACCTGCTTCAATGCAAAGCCTTGCATTTGTCTTTACCCAGTTGATGGGCACAGCTCCTACATAATTTTAAAAGTCTATTTAGAAATTCATCTGGTGCAGTGGATCACTATAGAATGAGACCATCAATTCCAAGAGGAAATGTCTCGATTATTCTTTGCCACACATCAAAAGAATAAGCCTGTTCAGCAGAGTAATGATGTAGGCAAGATTAAAAGGAGACTGTTTTCAAGAACTTTGACAGCATTCATTTAGTATGCTAATTAAAAGAGAAACTTTATCTATTAAGAGTGAAGTCTACTTGATAAACACTTTGTTAATGGTTAGGGTAATTTGGAAGTTTGAGAATTAGAAGAGAGTATTTTTTTAAGTTTTCTATAATTGAGACTATCACTAATTCAGACACCACCACACTAATTCACCACCACCACCACCACCCCCCCCCATAATTGAGTAAAATTTTTTCAATGCATAACTACCTTGAAGTATGCTAAAGTCTGCAAAGCATGCAAAAATCCAAGTCTTACCATCTGTTGGATGATTCATTTGTAAATCTGCCTAGTATTCCTTTGGGAAGTTCCAGGATTGATTTTTTAATCTCATTATAAAAACTTGGTGGGAATGAATTCAGTCACTTTCAACACGTATGAAAGTATTCTGAGCACTGGGAACAATGTGCCACGTTCATCCTCGTTGTTGTTTGTTTAGTCACTAAGTCACATCTGACTCTTTGCGACATGTTTAAATAGTATGTATACTGTGATCAAAAATATGAATGTTTGAAGTAATTGCTTGGAGATCTGGAGTTTTAATTGAGAGTTCCAGAAAAACAGAAGCATATTTATTAGTTTCAGAGAAGAACTCTTTCTAATTTTGGCCCAAACTAGCCACTGCTGGTAATAAAGTAAGAACAATGCATCGTCTGACTCCTTTAGGGAAAGAACTGTGATCCACTCATGTTTACTCTCCTGCACTCAAAATGTCCTTCAAGGTTAACTTTTTTTATCTGCTGCTTAGATATCTGCTTCTGAGGCTGTAAAACTGTATTTAAAATATGACTGAATCTCTCATCAATCTTTTCTTCCACGTGTTTTAACTGTATCATGTAAGAGTTTTCTTCAGCTTCTCACCCAATTGGCATCACATCTTGACCTCTCTTCTTATCCTGCCCTGTATTAGGGAACCTAGCTTCATAAAAGTTACTGACTTGGAACCTAAGCAATTCTTTCACAAGTTCCAAGAACTGCAGCTGCAAATAGGAGAATTTCAACAGAGTCTCCAGGACTGTACAGTTGCAGGAGGAGTTGTTCATAGCTGAGTTTGCAGGATGATGTCCTTGGAATTGCACATTTCACAGTCCTATAGACCATCGGTGTCCACCCTGGGCTTCAACCCAAGACTTAGCCAGGGCCTAATGACACTATGGCAGGAACCACTGCACTATTAAAGCAGGGGGAGAAGAAACAGTCCTTGGCACACAATAGGTGCTCCATAAATATTTGTTGAAAAAGAAGGCATCACAGGAAGTTGTGACTGGAAAATCATGGGAGTCCTGTAAGTTAAAATGCATCTGACTTTTTTCTAGTGAAGTAACTGACTTTGCATCCCTAAGAGCTGTCCAGGCAATGAGTGGGATTTCTCCCCTTGTTTGGAATTGTTACAGATTCAGAACATTCCCATTCACTCTGCTTTCAGTCAAATTGAACAAATATTTATTGAACATTTATTATACACTGTCTTGCAAGGCATAGTTTCTGCCTTCAAGGAACTGAAATCTAGTAGACAGACAGTCAATAAAAAGCTATATTTACAGGGACTTCCCTAGTGGTCCAGTGATTAAGACTCCATGCTTCCAATGCAGGGGCCCTGGGTTCTATTCCTGGTCAGCAAACTAAATCCCATATGCTACAACTAAGACCTGGCACAGACAAATAAATAAATAGACAAAAGTTATTTATAATATAGATAATATATTATACTAATATAATAGCAAGTAATAACTGTGTAGAAGTATATAGATAACAAACATATGAGGGAGTGACAATTTTGTCCTGAGGTTCAGACCAGGGTTTATGATAAAGGTGCCTCTGACCAGTTTTTGTTGTTTTTTTCATCTATTTTTTTAGTTGGAGTATAACTGTTTTACACTGTTGTGTTAGTGTCTGCTGTACAACAAAATGCATCGGCTATATGTATACATATATCTCCCCCTCTTGAGCTTCCCTCCCATCCCTCATCCCACCCCTCTAGGTCATCACAGAGTTGCTTTTTAAATTTTATTTATTTTTTAATTGAAGGATAATTGCTTTATAGAATTTTGTTGCTTTCTGTCAAATCTCAGTGTGAATCAGCCATAGGTATACCTATATCCCCTATCTTTTGAGCCTCCCTCCCATCTCCCACCCCATCCCACCCCTCTAGGTTGATACAGAGCCCCTATTTGAGTTTCCTGAGCCATACAGCAAATTCCCATTGGCTATCTATTTTACATATGGTAATGTAAGTTTCCATGTTACGCCTTCCACCCTCCCCTCCCCTCTCCCCATGTCCATAAGTCTATTCTCTATGTCTGTTTCCCCACTGCTGCCCTATAAATAAATTCTTCAGTACCATTTTTCTAGATTCCATACATGTGTATTAGAATACGATATTTATCTTTCTCTTTCTCACTTCACTCTCTGTAATAGGTTCTAGATTCATCCACTTCATCAGAACTGACTCAAATGTGTTCCTTTTATGGCTGAGAAGGAGATCAGCCCTGGGATTTCTTTGAAAGGAATAATGTTAAAGCTCAAACTCCAGAACTTTGCCCACCTCATGAGAAGAGTTGACTCATTGGAAAAGACTCTGATGCTGGGAGGGATTGGGGGCAGGAGGAGAAGGGGACGACAGAGGATGAGATGGCTGGATGGCATCACTGCCTCGATGGACGTGAGTTTGAGTGAACTCCAGGAGTTGGTGATGGACAGGGAGGCCTGGAGTGCTGCGATTCATGGGGTCGCAAAGAGTTGGACACGACTGAGCGACTGAACTGAACTGAACTGAATATTCCATTGTGTATACTTACCACAACTTCTTTATCCATTCATCTGTCAATGGACAGCTACGTTGCTTCCATATTCTAGCTATTGTAAATAGTGCTGCAATGAACAATGGGATACATGTGTCTTTTTCAATTTTGGTTTCCTCAGGGTATATGTCTAGGAGTTGGATTGCTGGGTCATATGGTGGTTTTATTGCTAGTTTTTTAAGGAGTTTCCATACCGTCTTTCATAGTGGCTGTATCAATTTACATTCCCACCAACAGCTCAAGAGTGTTCCCTTTTCTCCGCACGCTCTCCAGAATTTATTGTTTGTAGAATTTTGATGATGGCCATTCTGACAGGTGTGAGGTAATATCTCATTGTAGTTTTGATTTGCATTTCTCTAATAATGAGAGATGTTGAGCATCTTTTCATGTGTTTGTTAGCCATCTGTAGGTCTTCTTTGGAGAATGTCTGTTTAGGTCTTTTTCCCACTTTTTGATTGGGTTGTTTGCGCTTCTGGTATTGAGTTCTATGAGCTGCCTGGATAGTTTGGAAATTAATCCTTTGTCAGTTGTTTCATTTGCTATTATTTTCTCCCATTCTGAGGGCTGTCTTTTCACCTTGCTTATAGTTTCCTTTGCTGTGCAATAGCTTTTAAGTTTAATCAGGTCACACTTGTTTGCTTTTGCTTTTATTTCCATTACTCTAGGATGTGGGTCATAGAGGATCTTGCTTTGACTTATGTCATCAGGTGTTCTCCCTACGTTTTCCTCTAAGAGTTTTATAGTTTCTGGTCTTACATTTAGGTCTTTAATCCATTTTGAGTTTATCTTTGTGTATGGTGTTAGGAAGTGTTCTAATTTCATTTTTTTACATGTAGCTGTCAATTTTCCCAGTGTCATTTATTGAAGAGGCTGTCTTTGCCCCATTGTATATTCTTGCCTCCTTTGTCAAAAATAAGGTACCCACAGGTGCATGGGTTTATTTCTGGGCTTTCTATCTTGTTCCATTGGTCTATATTTCTGTTTTTGTGCCAGTTCCATACTGTCTTGATAACTGTAGCTTTGTAGTATAACCTGAAGTCAAGAAGTTTGATTCCTCCAGCTCCATTCTTTTTTCTCAAGACAGCTTTGGCTATTCGGGGTCTTTTGTGTTTCCATACGAATTGTGAAATTTTTTGTTCCAGTTCTGTGAAAAATGCCATTGGTGATTTGATAGGGATCTCATTGAATCTGTAGATTGCATTTGGTAGTATAGTCATTTTCACAATATTGATTCTTCCTACCCAGGAACATGGACTATCTCTCCATCTGTTTATGTCATCTTTGATTTCTTTCACTGGTGTCTTATAACTTTCTGTGTACAGTTCTTTTGTCTCCTTAGGTAAGTTTATTCCTAGATATACAATTCTTTCTGTTGCAGGGGTGGATGTTGACACAGATGCAGGACACTGTCATCACCACCAGTACCCCTCATGCTGCCCATCTGTAGCCACACCCACTTCCACCCCACCTCACTCCCTCTTTAACTCTTGGCAACCACTAATCTGTTCTCCATTTATAATGCTGTCATTTCAAGAAAGCTGTACACATGGAATTTATAACTTTGGGGGTTTGCTTTTTCACTCAGCATCATCCTCTGGAGATTAATCCAGGTTGTTGTATGTACCAATAGTTCGTTCTTTTTCTTGCTGAATAGTATTCCACGATATGAACGTACCACATTCTGTTTAATCAATCACTGGATAAATACATCTGAATTGTTTCCAACTTGAGGTTATTATGGATAGAACTTTTATAAATATTCATGCACAGAGTTTTTAAATTGTAGTAAATGCACAAAACATAAAATTTACCATCTTAATCACGTTTAAGTATGCAGTTCAGTGGCGTGAAGTACATCCACATTGTTGTAAACCATCACCAGAAACCATCTCCAGAATTCTTTACATTTTGCAGAACTGAAGCTGTGTACCAATTAAACAGTATTCTCCCCTCTCTGAGTCCCTGGCATCCATGACTCCACTTTGTATCTCTATGACTTTGAGTTCTCTAGATACCTCATAAAACTAGAATCACACAGCATTTATCTTTTTGTAATTGGATCATTTCATTTAACATAAAGTCCTCAGGGTTCATTCATGTCACAGCATATGTCAGAATTTCCTTCCCTTTCATGAATGAATAATAATTCCACTGGATGTACTTACCATATTTTATCTATTCATCCATTCAAAAAACTAAGATCATAGCATCCAGTCACATCACTCTATGGCAAATAGATGGAGAAACAATGGAAACAGTGAGAGATTTTATTTTCTTGGGCTCATAAATCACTGCAGATGGTGACTGCAGCCATGAAATTAAAAGATGCTTGCTCCTTGGAAGAAAAGCTATGACCAACCTGCTGCTGCTGCTGCTAAGTAGCTTTAGTCGTGTCCGACTCTGTGCGACCCCATAGACAGCAGCCCACCAGGCTCCGCCTACACAGCCTATTAAAAAGCAGAGACATTACTTTGCCAACAAAGTTCTGACTAGTCAAAGCTATGTCATGTACAGATGTGAGAGCTGGACTATAAAGAAAGCTGAGCACCGAAGAACTGATGCTCTTGAACTGTGGTGTTAGAGAAGACTCTTGAGAGTCCCTTGGACTGCAAGGAGATCAAAGCAGTCAATCCTAAAGGAAATCAGTCCTGAATATTCATTGGAAAGACTGATGCTGAAGCTCCAAAACTTTGGCCACCTGATGTGAAGAACTGACTCACTGGAAAAGACCCTGATGCTGGGAAAGATTGAAGGTAGGAGGAGAAGGGGACAACAGAGGATGAGATGGATGGATGGCATCACCGACTCTATGGACATGAGTTTGAGCAAGCTCTGGAAGTTGGTGATGGACAGGGAAGCCTGGTATGCTGCAGTCCATGAGGTTGCAAAGAATCGGACATGACTGAATGACTGAACTGACTGACTTATCCATTAACAGACATTTGGGTTGCTTCTACCTCTTGGTTATTCTCAACAATGCTGCTATAAACAAGAGAGTCCAAATATCTGTTCAAATCCTGTTTTCAATTCTTCTGGGTATATATCCAGAAGTGGAATTGCTGGATCATATGGTAATTCTATTATTAATATTTTGAGAGTTCACCAGAGTGCTTTCCACAGTGACTACACCATCTTACATTCCCATTAACATTGCACAAGTGTTAATTTCTCCACATTCTTGCCAACTCTTGTATCTTTTTTTCTTTTTCCTTTATACTTGCCATTCTAATAGAAGTGAGATCACATATACAGATTGTGTTTCCACAATATTTATGTGAATATTAACATATTTATGTGAATAATTATGTGAATTTTATGTGAATATTTATGTGAATATTAACCTTCATTTCTCTGGGATAAATTCCAAGGAGTGTAATTTCTGGGTCACATGGTAGTTGTATACTAGTTTTTTTAAGTAACAGTCAAACTGTTTCAGAATAGTTGTACCACCAGCAATATATGAATGATGTGGTTTCTCTGTCAAATTTCTCATCAAATCCTCACCAGGATTTGATGCGTCACTATTTTTACTTTAGCCATTCTGCTAGGTGTATAATGGCATTCTCACTGTGGTTTTAATTTGCATTTCCCTAATGGCTAATGGGGCTTCCCTGGTGACTCAGATGGTAAAGAATCCACCTGCAGTGCAGGAGACTAGGATTTGATCCCTGGGTCAGGAAGACCCCTGGAGAAGGGAATGGCAATCCACTCCAGTATTCTCACCTGGAGAATCCCATGGACAGAGGAGCCTGGTGAGTTACAGTCCATTCTGTCGCAAAGAGTAGGACTTGAGTGAACAACTAAGCGTGCACATATGCATACAGTGGCTAATGATGTTGAACATTATTTCACGTGGCTTCTTTGCCATCTGTATACCTTCTTTGGTAAAAATGTTTCTTCATAACTTTTGGTCATACTCTAAAGGAACTGTTTACTTTTTTACTTTTGAGTTTTGAGAATTGTAGATATCAGAACTCTCTTGGATATTAGCATTATTTGCAAATCTTTTCTGACTGTAGCTTATCCTTTCAATTTCTTAACAGAGTATTTGGCATAAGAAAAGTTTTATGTTGATGAAGTCCAACTTATTCATTTTGTCCTGTTATAGGCAATGTTTTTGATAACAAGTCTTTCTTTCCTAGCCCTACACTCCAAATATTTTTCTTGTTTTTTTCTGTTTATAGTACTACCTTTTACATTGAAGCCTATTTTTGTTTTTAAGTTTTGAAACATAGGTTGAAGTTTGAATTTTTGCCTATGAATGACCAAATAGTCCAGCCCCCAAAACTCCAGCACCATTTGATTATATTATCATCTCCACTAAATTACTTTTTAACTTTTTTGTCAAAAATCATTTGGGCATATTTGTATGAATCTACTTCTGGCTTCTCTATTGGGTTCCACTGATCCATAACTCTCTCCTTTCACCAGTATCACCAAGTCTTTATTTCTACAGCTATGTGCATGCTCAGTCACCTCAGTCCTGTCTGACTCTTTGTGACCCTCTGAACTGTAGCCCACCAGGCTCCTCTGTCCATGGGATGCTCCAGGCAAGAATACCAGAATGGTTGCTGTGCTCTCCTCCAGGGGTCTTCCTGACCCGGGGATCAAATCTGCATCTCTTGCATCTCCTTCATTGGCAGGCAGGTTCTTTGCCACTAGCACCACCTGGGAAGCCCTCCTATAGCTACACATTCTTTTCAAATCAAATACACTGATTTTTTGCACCTTGTTCCTTTTTTTAAGTTATGTTAACTGTTGTAGTTCCCTTGAGTTCTGAGGAAGAAAGGCAGATTTGTTATTGCTGGGAGAGGGTGAGCACTCCAGCTCCTCATGTGATTTCCAGTAGCATTTGATAAGGATGGCATCTGTACCATTTGTCATTTATGATGTGCTGGTTCTCTACTAGGCCTCCTGAGACATCAATCACTTCAACAGGGAAGAAGAAGGATGTTTCATTACCAACTGGAAGTGGAACTCCATGTTCCCCATTTGTTCTCCACTGATACCATGGTGGGGAAGAGGCCTCATTATTGGCCAGATCCCTACTCGGTCTTCTCTGAAACCACCATAGTAGGGGTGTTAGGGCACTGATAGTCATGTGAGGCTAGACATTCAGTTCACCACCCCCAGCCATTGTTGGCAGCAGTAAGGATGGGGCCCAGTTTTTTCTGTACTGTTTGGCTGGAGTAGAGCGTCTAGCTAGCATCTAAAAGTTTTCTGTCTTACTAGACTGCCCCTTCCCTGGTCCTTTGGATAGACAGCAGGGTTTGGGGGGTGGGGGTGCTTTACTGACTGGGTCTTTGGCATTTCCAGGTTTATGGCTTCTCCAACTCCAAGTATGAGATGTATAAGGCAAAAAGAAAACCCAGAAAACTCACCACTGTGTCATTCCCCAGGTCCCAATATCTCTAGCTGGTTTGGCTTCTTCTGTTCATCTTTCAGAGTTTTTTGGTTTTTGTTTGTCTTATATAAACTGACCAGAGTTTTACATTATACTTAGCTTCGGTTGTATTTCTTCTTGTAGTAACAAGAAAAATTATGTCTACTCCATCTTCCCAGAAGCACACCTGAAGGCTTTTAAGGAGCAGAATGACATAGTCAGCTATGTCACTCCAAAAGCTATGCTTTCAGAAGATTCCTCTGGCAGGGAAGAGAACGGACTTCACAGAGGGAAATGGAGGCTCAGTGAAATCTATTAGGGAGGAGAAAACAAGGGGCTAAAATAAAGCTGTGGCAACGAGAATGGGGTGAAAGGATCTGAAGGAAACAGAATTCAGGAGGTGGATTCAGTAAATGTAATGACTGGTGAGGAAGAAGAGAGAGACACATGTGAGTCCTAGGGTTTTGGTTGATGTTACTAATGAACAAAATGGCACCGATTCAGTTAGGAAACATGGGAGCAGGGACGTGTATAAAGATGAGGAGTCCAGTTTGGGAACTGCTGCATTTGAGGTCTCTGTTTTCCTCTAACTTTGGCTCATAAGTAAGTTTGGCACCTTCTTTTCATCTTATTTTATGTCCTTCAACTAGAAAATCAGAGAATGGGATGCTGCCCTTTTTCTTAAAAATGAACTAGCTCTCCAAAGAAGATATACAAACAGCCACAGAGCATATGAAAAGGTGCTTAACACTATTAGTAATTCTTGGACTGCTCGAAGATCAAACCAGTCAATCCTACAAGAAATGAGTCCTGAGTATTCATCAGAAAGACTGATGCTGAAGCTCCAATACTTTGACCACCTGATGTGAAGAACTGACTCATTGGAAAAGACCCTGATGCTGGGAAAGATTGAAGGCAAGAGGAGAGGGGGATGACAGAGGATGAGGTTTGATGGCATCACCAACTCGATGGACATGAGTTTGAGAAAGCCCTGGGAGTTGGTGATGGATAGGGAAGGCTGGCGTGCTGCGGTCTATGGGGTCGCAAAGAGTCTGACACAACTGAGCGACTGAACTGAACTGAAATGGAAATCAAAATACAATATGATACAACTTCATATTGTATGCAGTTGTTCATATTATAAACATACTAGGTTTAAAATTTTAAAGAATAACCATAACAAAGTGTAGGGGAAGGTTTAGAAAAACTAGAATGCTCATATTTTGTTGATAGGAATAAAAGTGTCTAGCCACTTTGAAAAATACCTGAGCAGTTTCTCAAAATGTTGAAATTATTGTTACCATAGGATCCAACAACTCCACTCCTGGCTATATATCCAAGCTGAATAAAAACATACAATCACACAAAAACTTAAACACAAATATTCACAGCAACAATATTCACAGTGGAATCAACTCAAATGAAAAGAAATAGAAAATATCCATACTGTGGAATATCATTCAGCAATTTAAAGAAATGATATTCTGATACGTGGTACAACATGGATGAATCTTGAAAACATTATCCTAAGTCAAAAACGCCAATCACAGAAGACCATATATTATATGAATCCATTTATATACAATGGCTAGAATAGGTGAATATATGAAGACACAAAGTAGATTCATGATATGCTAGAACTGGGAGTGTGGGTCTCAATTAAAAGTGACTGCTGTCAGGCAGAAGATTTCTTTTAGGTGTGACAAAAGTTTTCTAAAATTAGATTATGATGATTGCAAAACTCCACAAATATACTAAAAGCCACTAAATTGTACACTTTTAGCAGGAACACCTTCTGGTATATGAACTATGTCTCAGTAAAACTGCTTTTTAAAAAAATCTCTTTTTACTTTTTAGCTATTAAACATATAGAATCATGAGTCATCACTTTTTTCTGTATTCACTCTTGTTTCCGGGTTCAATTATCTTCTTCCTGAGATGTATCCTGTAACAGTTCTGTAAGTAAGAACATGCGTGTGCTGTGCTTAGTCGCTCAGTCATGTCTGACTCTGCGACGCCATGGGCCCACCAGGTACCTCTTTCCATGGGAATTCTCCAAGTAAGAATACTGGAGTGGGTTGCCATGCCCTCCTCCGGGGGATCTTCCCAACCCAGGGATCGAACCCAGGTCTCCTGCATTGCAGGTGGATTTCTTTACCATCTGAGCCACCAGAGAAGCCCAAGAAAGGATATATGTATAATGAGTTCTCTTGGAATTTCTTTGCCTGAAAAATGTCTTTATTTTGGCTTCACTCTTTTTTTTTTTTTTTTAAGGTTTTTAAAATAACATTTATTTCTTAAAAGTTAACGTGCATAATAGGAAACCACTCTTGAGTAATGTTTCTTTTGGTACAGAATTCCAGATTGACAAAGTTCTTTTCCTTCATCATTTCACAAATATTCAATTTGTCTTCTGACTTCTAATTAGGCTGCTGAGAAGTATGCAGTCTATTGGAAGATGCATTATTCGGATAATATATACCTGAGTAACAGAGACTCAAAATTCCAAAATATCAAACAATACAGAAGTTTATGTTCAGCTGTGTAAAATCTGGAGGTAAGCATGTCAGGGCTGATACATCGTCTCTGTTTCACAAAATCTTCTGGGTGTGATCATGATCCCTATGGCCCACGGTGGCAGCTAGAGCTCTAGGTACCCTATTTGTGTTCCAGGCAGGATGGTAGAGAAAGGATAAATAAGAAAATGAATAAAGGGAGCACAAGAGCCTCATGAAAGTTTCCAGAAATCTACCCCAACAGTTCTGCTTACACTGCACTGACCAGAATTAGTTACATCATCATACTAAGCTTCAAGAGAACCTGAAGAAAGCACTCTATTTGGAGGCACGAAGACATAGGCCCCACTAATAATCAAGGTTCTTTTAATACAAAAGAACTAAACCTATAGTCTCAGACACAGTAGCTTCCAAGAACAAGCATCTCAACAGGCCCTAAGTGGACTTTGTAAGTCACACAGTGACATATCCACCACGTTACAGGCCACCCATATTCAAGGGGAGGGGGCATGGGTTTCACATCTCAGTGGGAGGCTTGTCAACATCACACTATAAGAAGAGTATGTGGAATGGTAGAGAGAGCTGCAAATATTTTTGGAAAACATGATCTGCCATATGTTTTAAGAATCCAAGTTCAGGCAGAAGTCTCACCCCAACTTCCCAGCCTGCACAGACCAAGGCCTTAACTCTTTTCCCCAGGTAGATGTTAAAACACATGTTACTAGATTCCACGGAATTAACAGCACCACCCCCACGGAGCATAGCTGCAGACTCAGCAGGCGTCTTTACAGCCTGCTATACTGATATTAAATTCCTCTTTCATTTCTACCACCTGCAAGGTTCCCTTTCTTTACTGCAAGTTTAACTATGGGTTTAAAGATATTTAAAAAAAATGTTTTACTCAGCACTTCAACATGCTTATAAAAATTAAAGGATTTTGGGGTTTTCTTAGTCCACCTCTTACTGGAATCAGAAACTTTATCCTAATTCTATTCAAAGGACTATACATTGAAAGGCAAGAGGAGGAGATGCTTGGCATACAAAAGCCAACCCATGTCTTCCCTGACCTCCTCAGGATCACATTATACACACACACAAAGCTCTGATCAGATATTTCAAGTGGCAAGGGGTTAAATATCTGTTAGTATCTCAACAGGTTGGACCATTATTCCAACTAAAGAAGAAGAAACTGACCTACATGTAGAAAAAGAAATAAACTGAAAGTAGAAGAGAGATGATGAAGGCAAGGGTGTCAGCAGATACCAAAGCAACTAATACAATGGTCGTGCCGCTCCACACGAGAGACCAGGAGGAGCATCTTTTTACTCCTAAAAGAGACGTGGAAATAAAGGGTAAAGAATGGAGGAAGGTGGATAGAGGAGGATCAAGAGACAGTCAGCTGGGAGCTGCATGGGCAACATGGTCTTTTAAAAAAATTACTGGCTGTGGGATGGATGGAAGAATTGTTGAGAAGAGAACTATGACATTAAATTGTCTGCATGCAGTTGCATATTGTGGTCTCTCTCTTCCTCATCTTCAGTTAAGTTCTGCTTTGACCAGTAGCCTGTGGATGCTCGGAAAGAAGAGAGGAAGAAGGGGCTTTGGCCTGCTTCTGGGTCTATGTCAGTGCAGACACGAAAAAAGCCAGAAGCATATAGAGTAACACAATCAAGAGAAGTAGGAAATCAGAGTCAGAAGAACACTGTCATCCTAGGTATTCACGGGATACTGGGGTCTGCTCTGAACCTCCAAAGGGCACACAACAGTGATCTAAACCTATTTACCTAGATCTCAATGGGCTTCCCTGGTAGCTCAGACAGTAAAGAATCTGCCCACAGTGCAGGAGACCTGGGTTTGATCCCTAAGAAGGGAAGATCCCATGGAGAAGGGAATAGCTACCCACTCCAGTATTTTTGCCTGGAGAATTCCATGGGCAGAGGAGCCTGCCCTTGGAACAGGAGCAGGCAACAGTCCATGGGGCTGCAAAGAGTCAGACATGACTGAGTGACTAACACTTCACCTAGACCTCAAAAGATCAAGAACCTCCAGCTAATACCTGGGTTACATATCCTCCATAAGCTCCTAGACAGCTACTTGTAGTACCATTGACCATCCACTGGTGGACCAATGGCTAACATACTGGGGATCAAGTGATATAGTAGACATATTCAAAGATTTGATCAAACACACTCAAAACAAGAAAAGCAGAGTGAGTTTCAATTCCCCCAAACACATAACAGTCCAGTCCATCATTTTGACCATAAAATCAACCTCTTCTAAGACAAGGTAAGTTCTTTTTTTTAACATTTACTTTGTATTGGGGTGTAGCCAATTAACAATGTTGTGATGGTTTCAGGTGGACAACGAAGGGACTCTGTCAAGGCAAAGGGAGTTTTCCATCACAGGATGGGTTCCTTCAGAGAGTTCATGACCCCTTTAACAGGGATGTCATAAAGAGGATGAGTTTTATGGGAGATGGTGAGCTTTGCAGTGGATCATTTGCAAGTTCTAGTCTAACTTGAAATTTTTCATATCTAAGATAATGGGTTGATATATCTATTTACTGAATCAAGCAGATTTGCTTGGCTGATAACGACTATATTTGATGAAAGGGATGGAGAAAGAGGGCAAGTTAGAGCAGTGGGACCCTTGTGGTCAGACATCTTGGATGAACACTAGTTAGGGAATAACTCCCTGTGGGTTTTTTTTTCTTTTTCTTTTTTGGCTGTGTGGGGCCATCATTGCTGGGAGCAGGCTCTCTCTAGTTGCAATGAACAAGAGCTGCTCTTCGCTGGGATTCACGGGCCTAAGGCAGTGGCTTCTCTTGCTGCAGAGCACAGGCTGGGTAGTTGCAGCATGTGGACTCAGCAGCTGTGATGCACGGGGCCTAGTTGCCCCTCAGCAGGTGGGATCTTCCCAGAGCAAGGACTGAACCCTTGTCCCCAACATTGGCAGGCAGATTCTCAACCACAGACCACCAGGGAAGCACCTGTCCCCTATGGCAGTTCTGAAGCACAAATATGTCATGACAAAAACTAGACCATAACGGTACAGGTTACAGTGTGACAAGAAAGAAGCTAGGGGCCAGCCTAGCAGTTCTTCTAACGACCTTGTTGTGGAAGAGGAAAGGCCAGAGCCAGGTGGGAGATGACCTTAGAAGAGAGAAGATTAGATTCAAGAGGTGATGCAGAGCAGTGCCAGTCACAAGGGTGGATTAGAGGGACTTTTAGATCGTCTTTCCATAATCTCCATCAGTCCCCACAAACTCCACCAATAAAAATTAAATAATAATATACTATCCTTTGACGAGAACAATTAACATCTGTTCTGTCTTATGTCTGTATGTAATTACATATTGTTGCTGTTGCTGTTGTTCAGTCGCTAAGTCGTGTCCGACTCTCTATCCCAAGGACTGCAGCATGCCAGGTTTCCTGGTCCTTCACTATCTCTTGGTTTACTCAAATTCACGCCCATGGAGTCCGTGATGCTATCTAACCATCTCATCCTCTGCCGCCCCCCTCTCCTTTTGGGGCTATTGAAAACTGTAAATTGTATTGTTCTATAATACAGAAACTAAATAGAACCACTGTACTGCTCTGCATGCTGGCTCCTGCCTCTGCCTCCTCCACCACAGCACAGTCCTTCCACCTACAGCAGTGGTTCTCAATTTTGGTGTGCATCAGAATCACGACTAGAGTTTGTTAAAACACAGACTGCTGAGATCCACCCCAGAGAGTTACTGACTCAGCAGATCTGGTGAGGGGTTCAAATATTCATATTTTTAACAAGTTCTCTGAGACCCCACTTTGAAGATCACTGAGATGGATTGCTGCCCCCTTAGCCCCCAAAGCTGCCACTGCTGAAGATAACTTTCCGTGGGAACAAGTGGGAAATGAAGATGTTCGGTCTGTGAACACTGTTGAGGTGGGACCTAGCGCTCTACATGGGATCTGAGCATTTTAGAAACAGTTACAGTTGTTTAGACAAGCCAGGAAATCACATCCTCTTCATACACTGTCCTGGGCCCTTTTTATGGCTGTAGATCATCCAGAGAACACACTGCTGATAACACTGAATGCCCAGCCAACAGTCACAGCTCACTACCACTTGTGACAGTTCTCAGCCCTTTCTCCTACCCATTTTATCCTATCCTTGCTCTCATCATCCTGGTTGTGTAACCCATCCACTGTCAACTCAAGCTCCCAAGGCCTGCAACAAACCCTCCTCACCATGACCATCAATTTAGAAAAGATCTCTAAATAGACTCAAACATTTTATGGGACATTATCTGAATTTGCCTTGGGCTCCATGATGGACATCACCATGTAATAAGTACTAGGCTCAGCACCCAGCCTAGCTGTACACTCCTGTCTGCCCATGCCCATCTCTGCCCAGGAAAGGGGACCATTCACCCAATCAAACACCCAGTACAAAAATACCAGGCGACCTCTCTTTGCTTTATTATCCATCCACAGAAACTACTCCAGCTCCTTTCTAGAATAATCTATTTTCAACACTATCTGGATGATTAGCTCCCAAAGCAAGAGAGGCCACATTTGAAGGCATTACTAATTAGGCTCCATTTTCTTATTGCTTTGGACACCACTATTTTCTTTTCAACCATTGCTCATCTCAGGGGAGAAATGATTCGCCCCTCAGCTAGGGAAGCAATCAAAACTCCAGAATGGAGCTGCCCAGCTACACAAGCTCTGGGGCCAACGCCTCCCTCCTCACAGTCTCTTCCAATGCCACATGCTCCATCACAAAAAAAAGTGCTCTGTCCACTGCACTGGCCTACTCTATTCCTGCAGTAGAGATGGACACCAAAGTCTGGGCTTTTCCTGCCACACTGTGGCCATGTCTGAACACTACACATGGCCTTTACTCCTTGAAAAGTGGTATTGGTTTGTTTTTTGGTTTTTGTTTTTTTTGAAGGAATGGAAGTTACCTTCCTTACCTGTTAGCCCCCATGCACTCCCCAAGCCTCAAGGATTGCCTGCCTCCTCCAGGAGGGCTCCCCTGAATCCACCCACACCCCCGGCCAGATGAGGTCTCCAGCATCAGGCTCCCATAGCTTCTGTACCAACCTCCATCATTTCCCTCCACACACTCCACTGGAGCCCCTTACTTCTCCAGTTCCCTGATTAGACTGTGAGCTCTTTGATGGCAGAGATCTTGCTTTAGTCAGAATTTGTGTCCTCAGCATATAGCACAGGGCCAGGCCCACGATGATGTTCAGTAACTATTTGAATGAGTAACTAAATGAGTGACCAAGTGAACAATTAAATGAAGCAATCCCTTTGTCCCCTGCCTTTCTCTACACACTGAGGAAACACTTTCAGGCATCTGGGGAAAACAATGCCTAAATCTGCTATCAATCAATCATTTTCCTCTCAGTAAGAATGAACCCCCTGCATTTCCCCTCCCAAGGGGATTTGAATATCAAGTTTTTCCCTTATTTTAGGTGATTCCTGATACAAGTAAGCTGGCGGAAGGGGATGGTGGAGGAAAAGTCTTCCCACCCCAGATGAAACCAATTGTAGTCGAGGTCACAGCCACATGGATCTCTGAAGCGTGCCCTGTAGTAAAGCTGTAGCACCTCCACCATTGAGCTGGAAGGCCTCCCAACCCCCAAGTCCCAGAATCAGCAAACTCTAACCCCTTAGACCAAGGAGGAAGTAATGTGCACTGGGAATAGCCAAGACTTGGAATTGGAAGATCCAGAATTCCAGCGGTGAGCAATTCTCTATCTTTCCTCCCAGCCTAGTTGTTCTCATTTGTAACAATGGAGACACGGTGTGGCTAACGTTAGCCCTGCCTGTCAGAGAGCTTCACGTGCAGTACTCACCCCAACCATTGCAGAGAGAGGGGTGGTCCCCACACACAGGGGCTCCAGCCCCAGGATAGCTAGCCTCATAGTGAGAGCCATTCTAAACCATCTGTTGACTCAAAGCCAATGTACTTTGGGTTCAAGCAGTGCCTAAAAGTCAGGGTCACTCTCAACTCCTCATTTTCCTGGACACCCTCATCTTTCTGCAGGTTTCTGAGGGGAAGCTAATATTCCCTACTTCCTTTGAATCCCACTCCCCACTCCTTCCTGCTCCTTTCCCCCTACTCCCACGGGGATGACTTCCTTGTTACTCACTGTACCCATTGTTGTTAGACAGATGCTCTGATTAAGGTCAGGTTAATCAAAAGCCACTGCTAAGCCTACAGTGATGAGGACAGGGTGGCAAAGGGACTGACAGGACCCAGAGCTTTGGAGGACTCACCTCCTGGCACCCCACCACCTCATGGCACAGCAAGTGTCTCCAGTCTAAATGTCATAGGAAGTAAGCTTAACCCATGGGTTTTGGAATCAACTTCTTTGAGGAAAGCATGGTGTTCTGGGTGGTGGTATCAGTCACACAAAGAAGAAACCCAAGCACTGGGCTATACTGTGGAAGTGATCCTGTTCATAAGTGGACTAGAGAGAGCCTGCAAGACTGGTAAATCAGATGGCCGAGGGAGGATGGGAAGCCAGCCCTTGGAAAAGCCAGATGTCTTCATGGTTCTATACTCAATTTACCTCCAGGTCTCCTTTAGGATTCCTTACTATAATCATCAGAATTCATCTCCATTGCAATAAGGGGAAACCAAGAAAAGTATATGGATTCAAGCAGGGGCAAAATCTACAGAGAAATGAACATGTTGCAGAGGCATCAGGGATCAGAACGTATGAACCCAAAGGGAATGAAAACCTTAGGACTACTAAGGAAGCCAGTGGACCAGCCTCTTCCTCCCCACCCCAGGCATCTTCTGCTGAACAGGGTCCAGTCTTCACAACCCAACCTGCCTGTGTTCTTGTCTCTCCTAATCCTGTGCTGGGCCGTGGGCACTGTCAGGGCTTCCATATGTCTTGTGAGATGTGAACGTTAGAGAATGCTACAGTGCTTCACCCTCCAGTCTCAAAAGGCAAGTCTATCATTCAAATCCTTCCAGTCTTCCCAAACTGAACACTTCAAAAGAGGTCATTTTCAATGTGGTGAAGTGAGATGAGTGACAATCAGACAATGCTACATTGAGGATTTTTTTTTCCTTCCTAAAAGTCACCTATTTTTTTTCCCTCTAGGACTTGCTACAGAAAGATTTAGTAGATAACGTGCTATCTGACTTTTTCCCAGGACATAGGACTAAGTCAGGAGATTTTTATTTTTCTTTTCAGAATTAGCCCAACTTAACTGGTTTGCCACTATCTAGTTTTTTCCTGTATAGATATTATTTTTCCTCATCTCTTCACTCAGCTCCTACGAATAAGCTTTCAAGTGACACACCATCCCTCCAACCCAGTCTCACAATTTAGAAAATGTGGAAGTCATTTACAAGAGGAGGCACCCTCTTCTCTCTGTGAAGGGCCTAACTGCTCCAGGTTCCATTCTGGCCTCATGGTTAAAGGGCTCCATCCCCTTCCCAACCTCTTGAGGAGCATCAGAGCAGCAGGGACTCCCGTGGAGGTGCAACCTGCTCTGCGTGGTCACATTACTGCTCCAGCTTATTCATTTGCCTGACTACTGCTCAGGAGATGAAGAAATAAAGGGACTAGAAGCATATTCATCACCCTCGCTGAGCTGTGGGATGACATACTTACTTTGGAAATAATGATTCCAAGTAGGACAGCAGTGAAAAACAGGGCCTGTGAGAAGCAACTATTTTATTACAGTTTCTAAAATGTGAGCACTTAATGCTCTTTCATTATCATATATTATTACAGTTCTATAAAAGTCATTTTTAGGAATCAATCCCAAATTTTTGAAGCTCCCCACCCCCTGCCAAAAAAGAGCTAGAAGGCAGAGTTTAGAAGAAGCCCTAACAAAAGAGAAACGATACTTTTGCGCCTCTAGGTTTTAAGCCTTACTATGGCAGAATCCACACGCAAGACTGGGTCAACCTTTGTGAACAACGCAGTAACTCAGAATTTGTGTAACCCCTCTCAAAGTGTCATTTCAAAAGATGGCAACTTTTTTATAAAGGAGAGAAGGTAGGTATGAATTTCCTATTTTTCAGATGGGAAAGCTAAGGCACAGGAAGTATCAGTTAAATTACTTTAAGTGAAAGCCAGCAAGCAGTGAGGGTGCTGGAACAAAAATCCATCTATTCTGATTTGCAGTTCTGCTATTTCTCCACTGGATGCTCCAACCATTTGGGGAGCATCTCCCCTCAATCCTACTCAATCTCCCTTGGTATTTTCACTCCAAGGAATCTGGGTTTTCATCCAAGGGAATGCATTAACTTGCTGTGTTAATTTGTTGATCACTCTGGCACAGAAAACACCAAGAGGCTTTTGACTCTTGCTCATCCATTAAGATCAAGACCTGGAGACAGGAGTCAAGTGAAATTCATGGGGAGCTCCCAGGCCCTTACAAACATTCCAGTGCCAAAGGAGAAGCACTCATGGATTGCATCTGAGCTTCAAAATGTCAATGAACTGAGGCAAAGCCAGTAGAGCTAGGCCTTGAGTCCACATTGGGAGGTGATGCTGCTTCCACACTTCTATGGGCCTTGACAGCTACAAGCACTTCACAGACTCTTGTGTACTCATTCTTCAGAAACGAGTCTCACCCCACGGCAGGACACTCAGGGGACCCTCCAGTGCAGTGCTTCTCAAATTCAAATGTGCACAGGAATCTGGGGATTTGCTGAAATGGAGGTTCTGATTCAGGAGGTCTAGGGGAGCCTGGGAGCCTGCATTTCTGAAAAAGTCATCAGATGATGTCAGTTCTGCTGCTCCCAGGACCATACTGAGCATAGCAAAGCCCTAAAGCACAATTTGATAAACCACAATTCCAAAGATTGAAAAGGCAATAGCAATGAATAACTCACTGGTGATAGGGCTCGACTGGAGTATTAGCCCACTGAATATACCTCCTATATTACTCTTTTATGGGCAGTGTTTTCCTGACACCTGGCAGGGTGAACCACACAGGCAAAAAGCCACTGAAAGAGCCCAAGAGAGGAATGAAACAAGATTTACTCACGGGAGAAGCGGGCAAGTGGCCTGGCAGTCTTATCTCCGGCTTCATTTGCAACTGGAAAAAAAAAAAAACAGAAGATGCAGTTAAGTACAAGGCACGTGTGTCTACAGAAAATGCCAACCTACAGCTAATCCTCAGGATGATTCACTATTAAGCTGTGTTTGAGAGTCATTGTAAGAGGATAAAAGCAACTTCACGCCCTCTCTATATTTCCAGTGCTGCTCTTACTGCTTAAATGAAGCCAAATGTCTTCATCATTTTGATTAAAACAGTGAATTAAGCTGGAGACAACCTAAACAGTACCTAGTTTACTGGGCTTAGGGGAGTTAACTGGCCTGCAGGCAGAGTAAGAGGTGTGCACGCCTGGCTTCCAAGCCAGTGCACATCCTTCTGCTTCAAGCTGCCTCTCAGTGGGATGTCCTTCAACACACAAATGCACCCCAACCACCTGACATCAGTCTGATTTTCCTGATCCAAGGGGCAAATCAAGGCAAGGATTTCAGAAAAAAACAGTAAGGTTGATTTTTGTTAAGTATATTTAAATTTAGAAGCCAACAAATAAGAGGATCGAGAAAATTGTTCAGAAAACTTCTCTAGAAAACCTTACCCCTAAGGTTTCTCAGCAAGGTCATTCACTCTCCTCTGCAAAACCTCTCTATAACCTATCATCTCGATAGGTTCATAATTACTATCCCCTATACTGATGAACAAGCTTCCCAGGTGGTACTAGTGGTAAAGAATTCGCCTGCCAATGCAGGAAATGCAGGAGACACAGGTTCAATCCCTGGGTCAGGAAGATCCCTTGAAGGAAGGCATGGCAACCTCTATCCCATGAACAGAGGAGTCTGGCAGGCTACAGTCCATAGGATCGCAAAGAGTTGGACATGACTGAAGCAACTTAGCATGGACACAGACTGATGAACACCACCGTCACGGATAAAAAAAGGTTAAACTGAAACACAAGTTTCATTCACTTTAAATATCACTTTCAATGCCCATAAAGACTATAACCCTGGGTGTTTTGTAAGTATATATGATCAACTTTAACCCTGGGTGTTTTGTAAGTATATATGATCAACTTGAACAAACACCCAAAGCAATCAAATGGAAAAAACTTGTTCAATATCTTAGTTTAGGAAAGAACATCCAATACATAGGCAGAATAAAGGAAACTGCTAATGTAATCATTAAAATCATTCTCATCTATGAGAATTTGCAGTGCAGGATGCAAGAAATAGTTACTTCAGAAATGTATTACATCATTTTGCAAAGAATGGAAGGAGTCAACAAATTCCTTTCACCCTTTCAAAAAGGTGGAGTTTTTTTTAATTTACCATAATTTTTTAAATTAATGGATTCAATTTCAGCTACCTTATATTTCTGTCATTTCCATGGACCATTGTTTCCACCCTGTATATATTATAAACAAGACACTGTACAAAATGACCAGCAGGGGGAGGTGACATTGCATCCTGCTTCCAGTATCTCACACTCCAGCATTTTGAAAAGAAATAGAGAGATACATGGAGAGAGAAAGAGAGAAAGGGAGGGCAGGAGAAAGTAGTAAGACCTAGTTAGCTCTAGACATGAGTTTCCCCAGCCTGAGTTCAAATTGCTTCCTCTTTGGATACTATAGATCTCTACAGAAAGAGAGCAAGGTTATACTCCAACATATTTGCTGCAGAAAGTGATGGGCCACTTTTAAAGTAGGATCATGAAGACCACTTCCATTGAGAACACCAGCCACCATTACAACATTCAGCTTAGAGAGCACACATCTTCCCCGAGGGACAGAGAAGGAGCAGGCACACACCATCACAATTTCACAGGCATCGCTGGCTGCCTCCTCACCCCTGTGCTTTTCCTCCCCTCCCTGCTACCCTATCCAAGGGTGGGAATTGCTGACCCAGATCCACGTCACACCAGGAGAGGCAGGAAACAAGATCTAGGCCAGTGACATGCCAGGAGAGTTGTCTTTACCCAGAAGAAATCTGAACCCTGCTCCCAGCATTACTTTCTTAAATCCAGACCCAATACCACAAGGTCTCCATGATGCCCCAACACCTACAAGATACAATCCAGTCTACCTGGCCAAGTACTGAACAGCTGGCCCCTCCTATTCTCAGCTCACTGTACCTCCCAGCACTGCCTTCAGAGCCAGCCACAGGCTATATGTGGACAAATCTCAAACACGCTCTGTCCTCTTTGCTACAGCTCCTTTGCCCCCTCCTCCCAGACAGCCCTCCCCATTGCTTCCCTCCTGCTCATCTTTTAAGATTCAGCTGGAGCCATTTATTTCCGAAAAGTTCCCCTGACTCCCAGCACAGCTTCTGCCTTCCATAGACCTCTGCCCCTGGCCTCACTGCCCTCCCAGGCCAGTGGTTCTCACACTTTGGCAGACACTAGAACCACCAGGAAGGTCTGTTGAAACCGATCGCGGGGTTGGTTTAAATGCAGATTCTGATTCAGTTGACCTGGAATAGGGCCCAAGAATTAGCATTTCTAACAAGTTTCCATGTGATATGGAGAACACTCTTCTGGGGACCATATTTTGAGAAGAACTGCTCTAAACTATACCCACTCCAGTGTTCTTGCCTGGAGAATCCCAGGGACGGGGGAGCCTGGTGGGCTGCCGTCTATGGGGTCACAGAGAGTCGGAAACGACTGAAGTGACTTAGCAGCAGCTCTAAACTATAAACTACTGTAGCGAAGACAAGGATGATCACTTTTCATCTTTGTGTTTCCAATCTTTCGGTCACTGGCATGCAGAATACTGCATTCAGTCAATGTTTTTAGAACTGAATGAAGTAGTTCACTGATAACTGAAATTGATACCAACTGCCACAGATGGCTCAGTAGATGGAGCCCTCAGTGCCAGAGGGCTATGAAAAGCTCCAGGTGTGTTTTGCTTGGCCCCTACAACATATTTAATTTTTAAACAATTCATTGTCTGCGTTTAAAAATCAAGAGGTTTCAAACATAAATGCAGGTTATCGGCTTCTCTCAGGAACTGAAAACTGCCCAGACTTACTGGCCAGCCACGGATCGCCACTGAGATGCCTCCTACGGGCAGGTCCAGCTCCTGCATGTTCGGGAGGCACCTTTTCGCTGACTGGCATTTGGGCTTTCTATACTCGACGTGAGTCCAGAAGGCAAGTGAAAACAGGACCTCTTAAAGGGCCTAAAAATCTATAGGACAGCAACGGATATGCAGCCATAGAGAACAAACTTTAGGACACAGTGGGGGAGGGCCAAGGTGGGATGATTCGAGTAGTAACATTGAAATATATACGTTACCATATGTAACATAGCCAGTGGAAATTTGCTGTATGACACAGGGAACTCAAAGCTGATGCCTTGTGACAACCTAGAGAGATGGGATGGGGAGGGAGGTGGGGGGGAGGTTTAAGAGGGCAGGGACATATGTATACCTATGACTGATTCATGCTGATGTATGGCAGAAACTATCAGAATATTGTAAAGTAATTATCCTTCAATTAAAAACAAAATTGTTTAAAAAATGAAACTAAGACTCAACCAAGACCAGCACTACGATGAGTGGTTGTGGCCAAGCTTGCTAAGCCCCTCCGTTTCCAGGCCACAAACCGATCCAAGATGTTCAACAGTCCACCAGCACCAAGCTGGCCAGCTCAGACACACAAGGGGGGCTTCCTCCACTGTTGTTTGTTTTCTATTAAAAAAAAATCCAGCGAGCTTCAATAATAAAGTAGATGTTCCATTTATCAGATGCAATTAAAGTTTGAATTTGGCAAGAGCTCATAAAAATGATTATGAGATTTAAGGGAAGTTATTATGTAGACTTACCAAAAGTCATGCTGGGTGTAACACACAGACCAGTATGTATCATTAATTCCACTGATGTCGAATTGTATGTCTAGGCTGCGTGTGTATTCAGCCGCAGAGAAACAGAAAGGAGGTGTAACAGATATATTAACAGTTATTTCTTCCATGTGCTGTCATTTAGGGAGATTATGAGCCGTTTTTATACTTTGCTACTTAAACCCAACAGTTGGATAAGTACATACCATACTTATAATCAGAAAAAAAAAAAAGTTTTTATTAAAGGGGTAGAAAACAGTTAACTACTATATATAATTTGGGTCATTATATATGTATGTATATTTATATGAAATGTATTTCAGATACATTTCAGAGCAGTCTTGAATCACAAATCAGGGGGCTTTCCATCTTTGGAGTCCCATGGGACTCCCTGTAAGACTCAAGAAATGAATCACCCTCCCACCCCCTCCAGGGGGCTCCACATTTCTAAGTCAGTGGTTTGCAGCCCTGGTCGCATGTCAGACTCACTAGAAAACTTTTTAAAAACCCTGATGCCCAGATTCAGTGGGTGGGATCAGAGGGTGGGCCTCAGTGGGTGGGACCCAAGCATCCATTCTTTCCCAGTTCCCAGATGATTCCAATGAGTAGCTGAGGCTGAGAAGCACTAATAAATGGTGTTAACTTCAGACACCTTTATCAAAACAACATTCAGGGAGGGAAGTGTGGCTCAGCTTCCTTCAAAAATAATTACCCCTATTCAGTTCTTCTTTTCAAAATGCTATTGTTTTGTCATTATAATCCTGAAAGAGACATGCCTCTGCTTTAAAAAACTTTTTCAACAGTTAAGACTGCAAACATAGCTATGGAGGTCAGTTAGTAGGCAACTCTTCACACTGTGAAGCGTTCTTTATAAAAGGATACACCTCACATTGCCTCTAACCTCCAATAGATGGGCCCTGAGTGCCTCCTGGGAGCTCAGCACTAGGCTGGACCCTGGGAGGATGACCACAGTTGATTTCACTAAGCTTTGACATAAAAGCAAGTTAGGGAGGTAAACCATGCCTCTCAATCAGGGTTTATCCAACTGGATTCATCTAGGGAACTGACTTGATGACAATGATGGTGGAGGTGGTGCTATGATACAGATTCCATGGTCCCATCCCAAACCCACTCAACTGGAATCTTGCAAGGGAAGACAAGATTCTAGAATTTAAACAACTGCCTCAAAAGCTATTTAATGTTTGAGAAGCAGCATTCTAAATGAAGTGTGTCCCGGGTATGTTTGCTTTGTTTCTCCACCCGCACCCCTAACTAGAAAACTGTCCAGGAACAAATCTTAAAGTAAGGATTCTCCAAGGAGACCAGCTTCAGGGGTGAGGGGACAGATGAGACAGTGAGAAAGATATTTCAGAGCAATGAGCATCCCAGTCCCAGCTGAGCCACTAACATCTCAGGGCATCAGAATGCAGGGGTGGGGGAGGGAAGGCGGTCCAAACAGGCACGGTGATGCCATGGGCAGGTGTGCACTGCTTGGTAACCAAAACGAGGACCCAAAACACGGCTGTTCTTGTTTTGAAAACCTGGCACTTGGCACCCAGAGCATAAATGCAGCTGGGGTGCTGGGTGCCACGGCAAACACACGATGAGAAAGCAGCTCCAGAGAAGAGCTTTGCTTCCTGCAAGGAAATCCACCCAACATGCTGACTGGCTGCTGCTCAGCCATGAGCTCTGGGGCTCATCGGGAATCCTCTCCAGCTGAGGTCCTTTGGGAAGTCTTGAGGCTAGAAAACCATGCATAAGAAACTTCAGAGAAGACAGTATTAGAATGAGGTTCCAGGCACCCTCCTAGTTTCTGCAGAAGGTAAAGCTTGGAATTGCTCACAGATGCTTGGCTTCATCTTACCTTGCCTTCAACTTGTAAAGACCTAAGCAAGGAAAACTGGATGGAACACTGGGGAGAAAGAGACTTGGGCCACGATCACTAACTCTCTTATTTAGCTGTCATGTTCTAATTAAGATATTCCACAACCACCTTGGAGAAGGCAATGGCACCCCACTCCAGTACTCTTGCCTGGAATATCCCATGGATGCAGGAGCCTGGTGGGCTGCAGTCCATGGGGTCACTGGGAGTCGGACACGACTGAGCGACTTCACTTTCACTTTTCACTTTCATGCACTGGAGAAGGAAATGGCAACCCATTCCAGTGTTCTTGCCTGGAGAATCCCAGGGACGGGGGAGCCTGGTGGGCTGTCGTCTATGGGGTCG
This sequence comes from Cephalophus harveyi, assembly GCA_006410635.1. Taxonomy (NCBI): domain Eukaryota; kingdom Metazoa; phylum Chordata; class Mammalia; order Artiodactyla; family Bovidae; genus Cephalophus; species Cephalophus harveyi. The sequence goes on along the minus strand of SJYT01067836.1, from coordinate 46,189 downwards.
CACAGAGTCGGACACGACTGAAGCGACTGAGCAGCAGCAGCAGCAGCAACAACAGCAGCACAACCACCTTATTAAGACCACAGCTCCCAACTTCCCTTCCTTCTCTGCTTCATCCCCTTTCCCCACACAATCCCTCCTGGAAGCACTTCTCACCTTCTCACATGCTCTGTTCTTTATTCACTGGGTTTACTGTATTTTCCTCTTACCACATTGTAATCACGCAAGCACAGATTCTCTGCCAGTGGAAAAAAAAAAAAAAAACTACCGTATCGCTAATGCCTAAATACCTGACACACAATATTTATTGAGTCAGTGATCAGCCTCCTACCATGCAGAGTGCACTAGAGGCCAAGAACTGGAAGCAGACCAGAAGGACATGAGCAACTACCAAACACTTAAGTGTTCTATAAGCATCTGTCCTTCAGGAATGCTTATCAAGCATTGACTACATCACAGACAAAGCTCTGAACAGCCTGTCATGTCCCTGCTTTCACACTGAGTAAGACTGTCATTCCCATTTGATAGACAGGATACCAGAACTCAGAAAGGTCAGGTAACTTTTCCAAGACCACAAATTTGTGTGTCCGAATTCCAAACCAAGGTATGCCTTGCTCCAAAGCCCAGGGCCTTTCCCTTTAGCCTCTCTGCCTTCCAAGAAATGTAAGCAGATAAGAGCTGTGCTCCAGAGAGGGCTACCCCTAGAGAAAAGTCATGCGAAAGTCTGACCCTCTACCTCATGCCCCAGATGTCACCTGCCTGGGATCTCACACCTGGCACAAGACCAGGAGACTGTCAGTAGAGAGGGGCCCTTTTGTGAGATGGGCAGTCCCAGGGCCAGGACTCACAATAGCAGGATCCAGAAGAGGAAGAACCTAGTTACAAAAAGAAGAGTTTCATTGCCACGTTCATGCAAGAATGCCAGCTAGCCAGTGTCTTCGTAACCTGATCAAACCTTTCCTACTTAGAAAACAGTAACAAGGGACTAGAAACAAGAATCAAATTCATCTTAGCAGGAAAACAGTACAGCTCATAAAAACAGCTCCTAGGAGGCAAGACTTGATTCTCTTCAAGAGAAGAAACTGACATTCCAAGAGATAAAGTGGTTTGTCTGAGATCAGACTTAAGTCCAGACATCAGAGCTGGAAATGTCATCCATTTCTTCCACCTCCAATTCCAGCATTCTTGGAGAAGGTAATGTACTCCACCTCTTTAGCTCCCTCAGAGTCATTTGTCAGGAGTAAAAGTAAAGGCTTTCATTTCCTTTGACCTCCTTGGGTTTGATAAATATTGATGCTTGCCAACCCCAGGATACATTTTAAATAAAAACATATACAACTCTGATTGGCAATGGCTGAGCAGAGTACTGTGTTAGGAAGACTTCTGATGCTGAGTCTGAGTGTAGCCAGATATGTCTGTAACACATTACCAAGCCTGTTGTGGGCGGGACAGGAGATTGAAGGGGGCAGGCAGGATGAGTGGGCAGGGAAGTCTCTGCCAGGGTGTGCGTGCTCACTCACTCAGTCGCATCCAATTCTTGGCCTCCCTATAGACTGCAGCCCACCTGTCCCTCCGTGCACAGGATTTCCCCCGCAAGAATAATGGAGTGGTATGTCGTTTCCTTCTCCAGGGGCTCTTTGCCGGGTTGGATAGGCCATAAAAGAATTAGCCAAAAAGTGGACAATTCATAAAGATCACTGAGTTAAATACTTCTATAAAATATATTGTTCAATTTGCTTAAAATGAGAGCTGCTGTATAACTAAGGAACACACTAAGCGCTACTCTTTCATCACCTAATTTTATCCTCATGGCAACTCTGTGAGGCCATCACTTGATTTCCCTATTTTCCAGATGCAGAACCTGAGTCTTTGAGAACTTGAGAAAATTCCTTGTGATGAAACTACGACAGATCTGGAAATTGAATCCAACACATTATTCCAGAGCCAGTGCTCTTAACTCATGTGCTGCCCATCACACTTTTAACACCCGAGTATCAGTATTGTTTGATGAGCCTTTTGCCAAGAAACCCAGACCTGGCAGGAGACCTCCTCGTCTTGCCTTCACTTAGCCTCAGGTCAGAAGCGCTGCAGAGGAAGGCTCTCTGTTCTCTGGTTCTGTAAACAGAACCAAGCTCTGCAATCCAGCTGGACCATGTGCCCTAGTGACAAAAAAGGTATCACCACCCCTCTCAGCCTACTCCCTTCTCCACTTCTTTATTCAGAAATGCTTGGCACTGCCTCATTATACCTTTTGGGCCAATTTGGCTGTCAAATGGGCTCTGAATCAAGCTCTAACACAAAAGAAAATAAAACCAATTTGTAGTGATGACTCATCAGAGTTGATGATTTGAGAGTGGCAGAGATGGTGTACCTTACAGACCCCTCTCTTCTGGAGTAATGGGCAAATCCTTGCAGAAGGCAAGGCTTGTGGGCCAGAGGGCAAATTGGTTTACCAGCTCACTCAGCCCAGAGTGCGAGGAAACACACACACACACACACACAGAAAATCAAGAAAGCCCTTGCCAACCTGAGAGGACACCTTGGGAAACAGACTTTCTCTACTTTTTCAAAAATTAATTTGAAGGAATTCAGGTCATATGAAAAGGCTCATGTAATATATTTCTTTCTTCCCTAGTGCTGATTTTATACACTTATGTATCTATATTCAATGTCATTCTACAAATTATATTTTATTTCTATTTTGCTCTGTACACCCATCCTTTATGGAACAAGCTAGGATATTAATAAAGGTGAAATTTCTTTTTTTTTCAGTCACGTCCTGGCTCCCTTTCCTGGCCTCTCTTTCCAAGTTGCCAGGTTTCAGACTAACTTTTCATGCCTTCCAGTTACTCAAACAATCTACTAACCTCCACTGAGCACTCCCCCAGAGCCCCTGCCTCCGCATGTCTTGCTGGACTCAATGATGAATACAACTGGTCCTTGAGTAGTCCCCTGAGACCAGAAGCCTGGCGCTGAGCTTCCTGACACAGATTATTAGAGTCATTGCAATATGAATGTACCACAGTACTGGTATTTCTGCAAAAACCACCTGGCCAAGCTACCAGGTCCTGACCTCAGGAAACCTGAAGTCAAGCTGGGAAAACATAATACTAATATATGACATGATCTAAACTCTGTGCTCACTCAGTTGTGTCCAACTCTTTGCACCCCTATGGACTGTAGCCCTCCAGACTCCTCTGTTCATGGGATTCTCCAAGCAAGAATATTGGAGCAGGTTGCCATTTCTTCCTCCAGGGGATCTTCCAACGCAGGGATCCAACCCAAGTCTCCTGAGTCTCCTGCATTGGCAGGCGGGTTCTTTACCACTAGCACCACCTAGGAAGCCTGACCTAAACTCTGCTGAATGTCAAATGAAGAGTCCTTGTTTATAGAAGGGAGAGGCTGGGGTGGCCTGGAATGAGGAGTACAGAGGCTTCTAGGAGACGTGGGACAGGTGAGAGCCAGGGAGGTGGAAAGGATGACAGGAGAGGGGAGAAATGTTGTGCATTCTAGGACTTGGGGGCAGACTGAGACTGACCAACTATACCCCAAATCTCTCCCTTTCTCAAGCAAGAAACACTTTTTATTGAGAGAGGTGGTAGTAAAAAGTAGAGAAAGATGCTCTTTCCTATCTTGATAAATTATAAAATGCCTCTTGCTGCAACTCTGCCTTCTCTCCCATTCTCCTCTATAAACATGTTGCATCTGCAGACAGACATGTGAATTTATCCAAGAGCAGATATGTCTGCATATTCAGGTGCTGGGTATACAGGTCAAGGGTCAGCAGTCACTCCAAAGCCCTCCACCCAAAGTGGACCAGATTGCTTCCTGACAGTGACAGCCTTGCGGGCTCTGCCTGGTCCTCCTGGATGATGCCCTGGTGACCACCACAGACCTCAGGCCACAGGCCTCAGGCACACAGCAGGAGTGACAGCTGAGTGACCAAAGCAGTACCCATACAGGGCCCCCTACTATTCTGGCCTCATTAAAATACCCCCTCATTGAGCAAACCAGGCCCAGAACAACCACAAGCAGTTAACGAGATCAGAAGTGAACCAGATTGAAATCCAACATCAAGCCAGTTGCTCAAACTCAACTAATTAAGCGCAATTCAAATAAGGAAAAGGAGATGAATACAGAGAAGAAGGAAAACACTACAGTGTATTAAGCCCTATTTCATGCCAGGCTGGCAAGAACTTTACACCAATAACTTTTTTTGGACTCATAATTTTTATTAAATTTTCACACCATCTCATGAGGTAAATATTATGATTCCTATTTTCAAATAGGGAAACTGAGGCTTAGGAAAGTTAGTAACTTGCCCCAATCAGGTCTGATAAGCTGGAATTGAACCTCATTCTGTGAGCTCTTCTCTTTTTTTCAATAGTTCACAGGACTGGAACTGGTCCCACTCCACATATCCTGCTGAGACTCCCTGTCATGTTCCAAATCCAGCTCATGCCTGGACTGTGCCCAGGCATGGGAGCTCACCCCCTGGAGATAGGCCCCTTCACCTCTAATTAGTTCTGCAAACTTCAGTTCAGTTCAGTCGCTCAGTCGTGTCCAACTCTTTGCGACCCTATGAATCACAGCACGCCAGGCCTCCCTGTCCATCACCAACTCCCGGAGTTCACCCAAACTCTTGTTCATCGAGTCGGTGATGCCATCCAGCCATCTCATCCTCTGTCATCCCCCTCTCCTCCTGNTCAGTTCAGTCGCTCAGTCGTGTCCAACTCTTTGCGACCCTATGAATCACAGCACGCCAGGCCTCCCTGTCCATCACCAACTCCCGGAGTTCACCCAAACTCTTGTTCATCGAGTCGGTGATGCCATCCAGCCATCTCATCCTCTGTCATCCCCCTCTCCTCCTGCCCCCAATCCCTCCCAGCATCAGAGTCTTTACCAAAGAGTCAACTCTTCGCATGAGGTGGCCAAAGTATTGGAGTTTCAGCTTCAACATCAGACCTTTCAATGAACACCCAGGACTGATCTCCTTTAGGATGGACTGGTTGGATCTCCTTGCAGTCCAAGGGACTCTCAAGAGTCTTCTCAACACCACAGTTCAAAAGTATCAATTCTTCAGCACTCAGCTTTCTTCACAGTCCAACTTTCACATCCATACATGACCACTGGAAAAACCATAGCCTTGACTAGATGGACCTTGTTGGCAAAGTAATTTCTCTGCTCTTGAATATGCTGTCTGGCTTGGTCATAACTTTCCTTCCAATGAGTAAGCATCTGTTAATTTCATGGCTGCAATCACCATCTGCAGTGATTTTGGAGCCCCCAAAAATAAAGTCTGACACTGTTTCCACTGTTTCCCCATCTATTTCCCATGAATTGATGGGACCAGATGCCATGATCTTAGTTTTCTGAATGTTGAGCTTTTTCATGATGATGGAATCATTCTGAAGGTCTTCCTTCTGCCCTCACAAGAACAGGCCTGATTTCTATTCCTTCTCAAGGTCTTCCAACATTTGATGACAACGATCATGGCCTCGGCCCCCTGAGCCCTCTCTTCTCCTGATGGACTTCTTCTTCTCTCTTCTCCCATTCCCCCTTCATCTGACAAAAATATCCCAAGGCCTTGACCCCCAAAAGTAAAGTCACTTAAATCACTGACAAAAGAAAAGACAGCCTCGGCAACCGACTGGTGAACATGCATCTCACAGTGATCTCCAGGTGAAGCCCGATCTCCACCTTCTCAGACAAGGTTCTCCTTTTGATTGGCTCTCAGGAGACATACAGGGCACCTGGGAAACTTCTTCTCTTTGAACATTCAGGAGCCATGCAAAGAGGCTGAATTTTCCAGAAAGCTGCAGTCTGAAGCAGTGTTTCTCAGACTTCCCCATGCACAAAAACCCTTGGTGGATCTTGTTAAACTGCAGCTTCTGTTTAGGTCAGTTTGGGGTGGGGCCTGAGATTCTGCATTGCAAACAAGCTCCCAGGTAGTGTCAATGGGCTGGTCTAGAAGCCACACTCTAAGCAGCAAAGTGTTAAAGAACATAACCCTCCTAAAAAGGAACAGCTAAGCACACTTTCTGAGAGCTCACTGGAAAGACCCTGTGTGGTTTTAAAAGTGCACACTGTTGAACCCAATGTCCAGTTCCCTTTGTTTCTTTCGGTCATGCTGTAAAAAAGAAGAGCTACCAGTATGACTCTGAAACCCACTAGAGGACAGATACTGAGAGGGTGTGCATGTGAGAAGTAGGGTCCAAGCAGAGAGGGTGAGAGAAACTCACTCTCCTCCACAGGTATTAAATAGAACAGATGACCTAGAAGATCACTGCCTGCCCTAGCCAAGCCACCAGCAGGGCACAAAGACTCAGACAAACAAGGAGGTCCTCAGATTTGGGGCACAGGTCAACCATGCAGCCACGACTACCAGAGCTACTCCCCAAGCATCTCAGAGTGCACAGATGCACACACACAGACACACACACACACACACACACACCCGATACATGGCTTGGACATGCGCTGCCAGCACGGATATGTCCAGCACCATAAATCACTGCATCGTCACCAGCTGCCTGCAGGCTGAACAGATCAAATGCCTCCAGTAAATAAAACTAGCACACAAGTACATACTACAGAGCACAGGAAACTACACTCAACAATTTGTAATAACCTCTAAGGGAAAAGAATCTGAAATATATATTTTATATACGCCTGTATATAACTGAATCACTTTGCAGTACATCTGAAACTAACACAACGCTGTAAGTCAACCACACTTCAATAATAAGTAAATAAATACATAATCTTAAACGTAAAAAAAAAGATAACCAGAAGAAAAAAGCTAGCACAAGACATCATTCCTTTGGGCAAGGAACTCGGATGCCCGCTAGAATGAGCTTCTCACAGCAGAGCCCACATCTCATAAAATCTCCCTCCAGCCCAGAACAGGGCCAGCACATAGGCTGCTAAGTGAAGGGCTGGTAAGTGAGTGGAGGAAGTTAACACTGGCAGTGAAGTCACAGAGGCCTCTGGATGGACACAGGCCAAGTAGCCAGGGACCCTCTTCCTCCATGACACCTAAGAGCTTTGCTAGCAACCAGTTAAAGGTTTACTCTTAATCTAGCAATTTATATTTACTTTCTAAAATGAATGCAAGTTTGGGAACCACTGGGGTAGTGAAGTCACAGAGGCCTCTGGATGGACACAGGCCAAGTAGCCAGGGACCCTCTTCCTCCATGACACCTAAGAGCTTTGCTAGCAACCAGTTAAAGGTTTACTCTTAATCTAGCAATTTATATTTACTTTCTAAAATGAATGCAAGTTTGGGAACCACTGGGGGCCACAGATTGGAGGCAAATGTATTCTGTTTGGCAAGCAGTGTTTAAAAGTAAATGATCTGAATCATTGGGAGCAGTTCACCACAGTGACATGAATTGCTACTGCTCACCTCAGGTCCGCTTCCCTCCAGCTGCCTACTTGAGACACGGGTGTGCCCTAGGACTTGCAAACCCAGCATGGAAAAGCAAAATGTTCCTTCCCAAAATCTGCTCTCTCCCACTCAGTCTATGGCACCACTCCCCATTACCTTCCTCCCTCCAGTCTCTTAGGACAGAAATGGTCTCTTTCCTTCCCATTGCCCTTCCATCAACAAATCCTTACCTCCAAAATACACCCTAACTCATAGCTCCTCTCCTAAAACTCTGGTCTGAGCATCCAGAGACCCTCATCTGGATGACCCTAACACATTCCCAGGGTCTCCTGCTCTGCCTGGCAGCCAGCACGTAGACCGTACTGCCTCCCCACTTAGAACCCTCAGTGCTTCTCACCGTGTGCAAATCGCCGCCTACAAACCATCCCTGCTCTGACCTCATCTCCTCCCATCTGCTGGCTGACAGCTCTTGCTACCCTGGCCACCTTTCTCTCTCTCAAACCTTGCCCTAGCCAAGCCACCAGCAGGGCACAAAGACTCAGACAAACAAGGAGGTCCTCAGATTTGGGGCACAGGTCAACCACGCAGCCACAACTACCAGGGCTACTCCCTAAGCACCTCAGAGGGCACAGATGCACACACACAGACACACACACACACACACACCCGATACATGGCTTGGACATGCGCTGCCAGCACTGATATGTCCAGCACCATAAATCACTGCATCGTTACCAGCTGCCTGCAGGCTGAACAGATCAAATGCCTCCAGTAAATAAAACTAGCACACAAGTACATACTATAGAGCACAGGAAACTACACTCAACAATTTGTAATAACCTCTAAGGGAAAAGAATCTGAAATATATATTTTATATATGCCTGTATATAACTGAATCACTTTGCAGTACATCTGAAACTAACACAACGCTGTAAGTCAACTACACTTCAATAATAAGTAAATAAATACATAATCTTAAATGTAAAAAAAAAGATAACCAGAAGAAAAAAGCTAGCACAAGACATCATTCCTTTGGGCAAGGAACTCGGATGCCCACTAGAATGAGCTTCTCACAGCAGAGCCCACATCTCATAAAATTTCCCTCCAGCCCAGAACAGGGCCAGCACATAGGCTGCTAAGTGAAGGGCTGGTAAGTGAGTGGAGGAAGTTAACACTGGCAGTGAAGTCACAGAGGCCCTGGATGGACACAGGCCAAGTAGCCAGGGACCCTCTTCCTCCATGACACCTAAGAGCTTTGCTAGCAACCAGTTAAAGGTTTACTCTTAATCTAGCAATTTATATTTATTTTCTAAAATGAATGCAAGTCTGGGAACCACTGGGGCCCACAGATTGGAGGCAAATGTATTCTGTTTGGCAAGCAGTGTTTAAAAGTACATGATCTGACCCTGGGAGCAGGTCACCACAGTGACATGAATTGCTACTGCTCACCTCAGGTCCGCTTCCCTCCAGCTGCCTACTTGAGACACGGGTGCGCTCTAAGACTTGCAAACCCAGCATGGAAAAGCAAAATGTTCCTTCCCAAAATCTGCTCTCTCCCACTCTCAGTCAATGGCACCACTCCCCACTACCTTCCTCCCTCCAAGGCAGTCTCTTAGGACAGAAATGGTCTCCTTCCTTCCCATTGCCCTTCCATCAACAAATCCTTACCTCCAAAATACACCCTAACTCATAGCTCTTCTCCTAAAACTCTGGTCTGAGCATCAGAGACCCTCACCTGGATGACCCTAACACATCCCCAGGGTCTCCTGCTCCGCCTGGCAGCCAGCCCATAGACCGTACTGCCTCCCCGCTTAGAACCCTCAGTGCTTCTCACTGTGTGCAAATCGCCGCCTACAAACCCTCCCTGCTCTGACCTCATCTCCTCCCATCTGCTGGCTGACAGCTCTTGCTACCCTGGCCACCTTTCTCTCTCTCAAACCCACTTAACACACTCCCAAGTCAGCGCCTTTTCACTTCCTTTTCTTGTTTGGAATGCTTTGCTATAGGTAATAAGGTTTCTTATTAACAGTAGCAGCAACCCCTGCAGACCCCTTCACAGGCCTTCCAGGTGCCAGTCTAAGCACTTATGAGTGCTAACTCAGTCAGTCCTCTGAACCACCTTGGGAGGTGAGGCTATGGTTACCCCACTTTACAGATGGGGTAACTGAGGCATAGAGAGGTCAGGTGACCTGCCCACACCATAGAGCTAGTAAACAGTAGAGCTGGATTCCTAACTAGGCAGTCTAGTTCCAAGGTCTTTCTCTTAACCATTACATTACCCTGCCTCTTATAAATCTCATCTCCTTCACAGCAGCCTCCTCATTTTCCAGGTCTCAACCCAAATGGCATATCCTAGAGGCCTTCCCTTGCTGGGAGCCAGCACAGGAGATCCCACCCATGACAACATCATGCAGAGAGACCTGGAGGGGCAAGGTGAGTCAGGTCTCAAGGGGTCCTCTGCCCGAGCATCTACCCTGAAACCAAAATCTGTCTGTTTACCATCTGCTATAGTACACTCTTCTGACATTAACAGGGGGCTATCCCCGACCACCTTTCTCTGAAAAAAGTTAACTTAGAGCTCCAGTTAGTCTCCTGCATATGAAAGGAGTGTCTCAGCTCAAATCCCTCTGATGGCTCTCTAACTTTCCTGACAGGTTTACCTGGACTTTTACAACTACGCATGTGATTGTTTACAGCCCCCCCAACCATGAAAGGCATGAAGCTTAAAACATCTTAAAGATATAGAGCCTTTTTTAAAAAGCTAAGAATTATATTGGTGAAGGGTTTCATTGTTGAGTTATGATTGCTGCCAGGCCTCCATATCCTTTATATTTTAGGCACCTGGAGAATATTAATCAATGTAATTGGGATATAGAAAAAGGAATATAGTAGTTTTGATGTTAGCAATACTAGACTCTTGAGTTAATGAATTTTCTCTTTGTTATAAATCACTGTACTCCTCTTTCCTTGTTATAAATTGTTGTATCCTTGCTATGTAAGAATATAACCTTAATTAGTGCTTTCTGAGAGTGGCACCAGACTTTAGTAAGAACAACACTTTTAGGGCAAATAAGTTTTCTGGTTGAGGGACTCTTATCAGAAAAGGGCCATAAAATGCTAATAGGCCTCCTGGCCATAAGATGATGTAAATCACCTAAGACCTGTATACAGCTAGGTATGCAGAAAGCCTGGTCTCGATGAGGATCAGGGCTGCTGACCCTGCATGACTTTGTATTATCCATTGATCTCTATGTACAACTTAAACTATAAAAGCTTTCCTGGAAAATAAAGAGATGGACCAGTTTCTCGGAAATCTGGCTCCCCCCGTGTTTTCTTTTCTTTTTCTCCTTTTCCGGCTGAATTCCTGTCTGGAGCATAGACGCTCACCATGTCTACTTTTTTGCCTGGGTTTCTAAGACCCACGCGAGAGGGACCCCAAGGCGGGGCACCCTCTACTATTCAAGTGGGCACCTGTGGCCTTACGTAGATGGTGTAAGCCCCTTGTCTCAGGGCTTCATTGGCTTTCTATGTAAACCAAGGAATACAGCCTCTTTTTCTCCTCTATTTCTCTCCTCTCTCTCACTACACTATTCTGCCCTAATCTCTCTTTATATCTCTAATTAAATAATTCTTTTCTAATTGCTGACTCCATCCCCGCTTCGAATTACCCTGGATCCACCGGGGCTGGACCCCGGCATTCCCTGATCACCACTCTCTCATCTCAAATACCTCTCAGTACTATCTGGAATGAACACACCTCGCCATCACAAAACCTAAAACAAGAGGGATCAAACTTTCTGAAAGCAGCTCGCAGCAATCTTATTCTCTGTACCCCAGAACGCAGAAGAATCCTTCAACAATCCCTGCACAAGTTCCCCCTCAACAAATATGAACCAACCTACTGGCCTATACAGAGGACTGCTGACCTCAAAACTACTCAAACAATGCTGAGAGGAAAAACTACACCCACGAGAGGATAAAAAAGATGACATTTGAAGTAGACAACTCACCCAAGATCCTCCACCTGATTCATATGATCCTTTATAAATGTTTTCTTGACTTCTTGGACCTTTGCATATGAATCAAATGTTTTTCTATCACAGACATGATCTTATGCTAGTTTCAAAATTAATCCAATTGTTGAGTTTGTGGCCAATTACCTCTGTCTAGCACTTCTGGGTTACCTTGGTGGATTTCTCCATTCCAAGGCTCTAATTGGTTAGTGGTTCAGCTGGTAAAGAATCCACGTGCAATGCAGGAGACCGCAATTCAATTCCTGGTTAAGGAAGATCCCCTAGAGAAGGGAACAGCTACCCACTCCAGTATTCTGACCTGAAGAATTCCATGGATGGGGTTGCAAAGAGTCAGACACAACTGAGCAATTTCCACTTAGGAAATGTATCTTAAAAGAAAAATTATAGTCATGTTCAGACCACTATTGATATTACTAGAAGAGATGCCCCTCATCCAACCAGTTAATAATTCCTGCTCTGATTGTGGCCATAAATATACATTTTCCTCTATTATTCAAGTTCAATCAGAGCAACAAACAAAATTTCAACTAAGGATGAAATTTCCCACAATTATGGGATGGACTTATGTAGTTAACATCAGGATATGGTCATTTAAATCTAAAGGCTCCTCTATACTAGAAATCATCTCATCCTCTGTCATCTGAGATGGTTTCCAGTATAGAGGAGGCTTTAGATTTAAATGACCATATGACAGAGGAAGAGATGGTTGGATGGCATCACCAACTCGACGCGACATGAATTTGAGCAAGCTCTGGAAGCTGGTGATGGACAGGGAAGCCTGGAGTGCTGCAGTCCATGGGGTCGCAAAGAGTTGGACACAACTGAGCAACTGAAATGAACTGATACTAGAAACAAATCATATCAAGGATAATCAGGGTTTTCCTGGTGGCTCAGATGGTAGGAAAAAATCTGCCTGCAAGCAAGAGGCCCAGGTTTGATCCCTGAGTGAGGAAGATCCCTGGAATGACAACCCACTCCAGTATTCTTGCCTGGAGAATTCCATGGATAGTCTTACAGGCTACTGCCTGTGGAGTCACAGAGTCGGACACGACTGAGTGACTTTTGCTTTTCACTACCTCATTTATGTAACTGCCTGCACCCCGAAGGCATCTGAGTTTCTCAATCCTCCATCTTGTCCCATTTTGTAAATATAATCTGTGGCCTCCCCACAGCCTGATCTCCAGGAGAGAGTCCATGCCTGACTGCCAAGACCCCAGCCATCCTTCCACATCCCTGCCTACCAGCCATCCTGAGCCCTCTACCCATGGGGTCCACTCTGGGCACTTGCCTATTGATGCCTTTATTCACACTCTTCACTTGACTCTCATGCCCTTCCCCACTTTCTCCAACTAACAAATGCCCACTCGCACACCAGGACCCAAATGCAACCGCCCCCAGAGAATCATACTCTCTGGGAGTATGATTCTATCACACTCCAGTGTTCTATCACAACAGGTGGGAAGATTGGAGGCTTTCAAGTCAGACAGACCTGACTTGGAATCCGGGCTCCTCTGTTGTGTTACCAAATTTCCCTGAATCTCTTTCTCATGTGCACAGCTAAGTCACAATACCTCTCAGGGTTATTGGGACGGGAGATAAAATGAGTGAGATGTGCTAAGTTGCTTCAGTCATGTCTAACTCTTTGTGACCCCATGGACTGCAGCCTGCCAGGTTCCTCTGTCCATGGGCTTCTCCAAGTAAGAATACTGGAGTGGGTTGCCATGCCCTCCTCCAGGGGATCTTCCTAACCCAAGAATCAAACCGTGTCTATTACATCTAACCTGCACTGGCAGGCAGGTTCTTTACCACTCGCACCGCCTGGGAAGCCCATCCTAAAATGGGTGAGATACCCAGCACCATCTCATCACACAGTTACAATGAGATGCCCAATAAAAGCCAACAATTGTATTAGTATTATTTCCTTTGGGTTTATTTTTCCAATAACAATGTGTGTTCTATGAAAGTACGGACACTATCTTAATTTCCTCTCTATCCTCACTGCTTGGCATATACATGACACACAGATCTCAACAACTGTCTGCTGCAGAAATGGGTGAACGGTGTCTTTGGATTCTGGAGTCAGATGCTCTGGGATCTTAGGAAGTCAAAACCTCACTGTGGTCCTTTCATTTTACCAATAACAAGGGGAGAAACTGAGAGATGGACAAAACTATGTGCTCAGCACCTTTAATCTTATGTTAGAAAAACTGACTAACAAAAAAATGTTGGGGAGGACCCAGCTCTGGTCCCTGGGAGGAGGCAGAGGAGGACAAGCTGTAGATCTGGGAAACTCCCAGGGACCTGGGTGGCCAACTGTATTATTTAAGAAAAAAAAAAAAACTATTAAAATATACCACAATCTACAGGTGAACCAGAAAGACAGGAAGCATTATCCATTTTTCAAACAGTGCCAGTCCTCATCCAGCGGTTCCTGGTTGGATGTGTTCAATTTGTACAGCCTCCCCACTAAGAAGACACATTCCAACTAAATCATGTTAAGGGGAGGTGAGGCGGCCTCGGTGCTTCTGGAATGCACATTGCAAACCTTCAGGGGACGTTCCTGATGCTTTCTTCTCTTTGTTTCCCTTTGTAGTTTTCACACAAGCCCATCTTTTTCTTCCAAGCACAACCATGCTCACATCCCCTGGGGCAGCTCCTGACTACCTGGAGGACCGCAGCATCTTTCATTTTCTCTCTCACAGCTTCTTCTGCTAATGAGCTTGGAATCGGATTGCTAAGGACTGTGATGAGTGCTGTGACAGAAAAGTCCAAGGTACTCCCAAAGAAAGTGAGGTTGCAGTGGTAGTGGTGTGTATCCTTGACTGGGGGGAACAGCGCTGTCTCAGGAAACTGAATTGAAGCACAGGATGAAATTTGAAAAAACACTGCCTTGGAGCTCCCAGAACGCAGAAGAATCCTTCAACAATCCCTGCACAAGTTCCCCCTCAACAAATATGAACCAACCTACTGGCCTATAGAGAGGACTGCTGACCTCAAAACTACTCAAACAATGCTGAGAGGAAAAACCACACCCACGGGAGGATAAAAAAGATGACATTCAAAGTAGACAACTCACCCAAGATCCTCCACCTGATTCATATGATCCTTTATAATGTTTTCTTGACTTCTTGGACCTTTGCATATGAATCAATGTTTTTCTATCACAGACATGATCCTATGCTAGTTTTAAAATTAATCCAATTGTTGAGTTTGTGGCCAATTACCTCTGTCTAGCACTTCTGGGTTACCTTGATGGATTTCTCCATTCCAAGGCTCTAATTGGTTAGTGGTTCAGCTGGTAAAGAATCCACGTGCAATGCAGGAGACCGCAATTCAATTCCTGGTTAAGGAAGATTCCCTAGAGAAGGGAACAGCTACCCACTCCAGTATTCTGACCTGGAGAATTCCATGGACTATATAGCCCATGGGGTTGCAAAGAGTCAGACACGACTGAGCAATTTCCACTTAGGAAATGTATCTTAAAAGAAAAATTATAGTCATGTTCAGATCACTATTGATATTACTAGATGAGATGCCCCTCACCCAACCAGTTAATAATTCCTGCTCTGATTGTAGCCATAAATATACATTTTCCTCTATTATTCAAGTTCAATCAGAGCAACAAACAAACTTTCAACTAAAGGATGAAATTTCCCACAATTATGGGATGGACTTATGTAGTTAACAGCAGGATATGGTCATTTAAATCTAAAGGCTCCTCTATACTGGAAACCATCTCACCCTCTGTCATCTGAGATGGTTTCCAGTATAGAGGAGGCTTTAGATTTAAATGACCATACGACAGAGGATGAGATGGTTGGATGGCATCACCAACTCGATGGGACACAAATTTGAGCAAGTTCCGGGAGCTGGTGATGGACAGGGAAGCCTGGAGTGCTGCAGTCCACGGGGTCGCAAAGAGTTGGACACAACTGAGCAACTGAAATGAACTGATACTAGAAACAAATCATATCAAGGATAATCAGGGTTTTCCTGGTGGCTCAGATGGTAGGAAAAAATCTGCCTGCAAGCAAGAGGCCCAGGTTTGATCCCTGAGTCAGGAAGATCCCTGGAGAAGGGAATGACAACCCACTCCAGTATTCTTGCCTGCAGAATTCCATGGACAGTCTTGCAGGCTACTGCCTGTGGAGTCACAGAGTTGGACACGACTGAGTGACTTTTGCTTTTCACTACCTCATTTATGTAACTGCCTGCACCCCGAAGGCATCTGAGTTTTCAATCCTCCATCTTGTCCCATTTTGTAAATATAATCTGTGGTCTCCCCACAGCCTGATTTCCAGGAGAGAGTCCATGCCTGACTGCTGAGGCCCCAGCCATCCTTCCACATCCCTGCCTACCAGCCATCCTGAGCCCTCTACCCACGGGGTCCACTCTGGGCACTTGCCTATTGATGCTTTTATTCACACTCTTCACTTGACTCTCATGTCCTTCCCCACTTTCTCCAACTAACAAATGCCCACTCGCACACCAGGACCCAAATGCAACCGTACCCAGAGAATCATACTCTCTGGGATCCTGCTCTGTCCTCTGGACACCAGTGTTCTATCACAGCAGGTGGGAAGATTGGAGGCTTTCAAGTCAGACAGACCTGACTTGGAATCCGGGCTCCTCTGTTGTGTTACCAAATTTCCCTGAATCCCTTTCTCATGTGCACAGCTAAGTCACAATACCTCTCAGGGTTATTGGGACGGGAGATAAAATGGATGAGATGTGCTAAGTTGCTTCAGTCATGTCCAACTCTTTGTGACCCCATGGACTGCAGCCTGCCAGGTTCCTCTGTCCATGGGCTTCTCCAAGTAAGAATACTGGACTGGGTTGCCATGCCCTCCTCCAGGGAATCTTCCCAACCCAAGAATCAAACCGTGTCTATTACATCTAACCTGCACTGGCAGGCAGGTTCTTTACCACTCGCACCGCCTGGGAAGCCCATCCTAAAATGGGTGAGATATCCAGCCATCTCATCACACAGTCACAATGAGATGCCCAATAAAAGCCAACAATTGTATTAGTATTATTTCCTTTGGGTTTATTTTTCAATAACAATGTGTGTTCTATGAAAGTAGGGACACTATCTTAATTTCCTCTCTATCCTCACTGCTTGGCATATACATGACACACAGATCTCAACAATTGTCTGCTGCAGAAATGGGTGAACGGTGTCTTTGGATTCTGGAGTCAGATGCTCCGGGATCTTAGGAAGTCAAAACCTCACTGTGGTCCTTTCATTTTACCATTAACAAGGGGAGAAACTGAGAGATGGACAAAACTATGTGCTCAGCACCTTTAATCTTATGTTAGAAAAACTGACTAACAAAAAAATGTGGGGGAGGACTCAGCTCTGGTCCCTGGGAGGAGGCAGAGGAGGACAAGTTGTAGATGGGGGAAACTCCCAGGGACCTGGGTGGCCAACTGTATTATTAAAGAAAAAAAAACTATTAAAATATACCACAATCTACAGGTGACCCAGAAAGACAGGAAGCATTATCCATTTTTCAAACAGTGCCAGTCCTCATCCAGCGGTTCCTGGTTGGATTTGTTCAATTTGTACAGCCTCCCCACTAAGAAGACACATTCCAACTAAATCATGTTAAGGGGAGGTGAGGCGGCCTCGGTGCTTCTGGAATGCACATTGCAAACCTTCAGGGGACGTTCCTGATGCTTTCTTCTCTTTGTTTCCCTTTGTAGTTTTCACACAGGCCCATCTTTTTCTTCCAAGCACAACCATGCTCACATCCCCTGGGGCAGCTCCTGACTACCTGGAGGACCGCAGCATCTTTCATTTTCTCTCTCACAGCTTCTTCTGCTAATGAGCTTGGAGTCGGATTGCTAAGGACTGTGATGAGTGCTGTGACAGAAAAGTCCAAGGTACTCCCAAAGAAAGTGAGGTTGCAGTGGTAGTGGTGTGTATCCTTGACTGGGGAGAACAGCGCTGTCTCAGGAAACTGAATTGAAGCACAGGATGAAATTTGAAAAAACACTGCCTTGGAGCTTCCAACATTCCCTCACCTGGCCCTTGCACAGAGCCTGACAGAAATGAACCACGTCTGAAAGGCCAGGGACATGTACAGTCAATGGAGATAGGTTTTCTACTCACTTTAGGCAACTGGGTGCTAGCAAAGCTATACGAGGACAGTAACTTTCATGTGCTTGCAGACTCTGATGTCCACTGTAGCTTATCACTTACAACAAAAGGCAGCAACAGAGCTCTGCATTGAGACCTCCAGGGCCTGGTCTGAATTCCAGGAATTCTCTCTCTGCCTGTACCTGACCCCCTTATTCAGCCTCTCTGAGTCTGAGCTGGTTCTCCAAGAAAATGGCTTTTAAATTGAAGAGTCGGACACGACTGAGCAACTTCACTTCACTAAACAGGAGCTACTGTGATACAGATTAGCATTCTCACTGCTGCCAAAGCAGCCAGCTTCCACTCGTGGATACATCAAAGCTAAGGAAGCCCAATACATCACGACACTTACTAGTTCGAATCTTTCCAAATCACAACATCCAATCAGAACTCCTCTCTGGGGGCTCCTTTAATGCTGCTACAGAAAGCAGCCGCACATGGGCAGAGGCCATGAAGAAGTAGTACTTACACAGGAGGGTGGAAAATTCACTCTTTTATCCTTTGTTGTTTTTTTGTTGTTGTTGTTATTCTTTTTATTTTTTGATGTGGATCATTTTCAAAGTCTTCACTGAATCTGTTACAATATTGCCTCTATTTATAGTCTGGTTTTTTGGTTGTGAGACATGCACGATCTTAGCTCCCCAACCAGGGATCAAACTCATACCCGCCACCCTCCCCGCCCCGAACCCTGCCGCATTAGAAGGCAAAGTCTTAATCACAGGATTGCCAGGGAAGTCTCTATTTCATCCTTAATTGGATCCTACTGAGTCCATATTTGCCTTCTACCTCTCCCCAAACACACACACCTCCTGAGGAAAGGAGGGCTCTCCCGGCAATGGATCATACAGTCACTCAGCTCGCATTTGCTGAGCCCCTAGCGGGTGCGCAGCTCTGAGCAGGGCTTGGACATTGGGAACTGCAGTAAGGCAAGATCTTTGATCTTGAGGAGCTCAGTATTTGATGGGGGTTTGGGTTGGAGAAAAAAAAATGGTGAAAATAATGATCGCTCAGTTGAAGAAGCACCAAGGAGGTCCTCAGTACAAAGTGCTGGGAGCACAGAGGAGGGAATATCCTCAGGGAAGCCCACCCTTTGCAGCCCACCCAGACTACATGAGGTCCCCTCATCATATATTCTTACTGTACCCACTTCCTTTCCTTTCTTTCTTTCATGGCATTTATGAAATCTGTAATGGATTCAGGATTTGCAGAAGTAATGCCCGTCTCCCCTGATAGACTGTGGGTTCCATGAGGCAGGAGACCTTGTTTGTCTTCTTCACATTTACATTCCCACAGCTGGCATGGGACAGGGACACAGAAAGACCCTGTCAATAAATGAATGTGACTGAACACCAGGACACTTGATTTCATTGGAGAAATATGATATTAGCCTCTAAGACAGCTCCCAATGAGCCTCGCCTCCTAATGCTCACACCCATATGGGCTCTGTTCTCGCAGAGTCGGTACTGACCCACTGACCAGTGTGACCAACAAAATACTGAGAAAGGGATGGTGTGTGGCTTCCAAGTCCTCGTCCTAGAAAAACTGCTCCTCACACCTTGGATGGCCTCGCTACGGAAACCAAGCAGCCCTGTGGGGAGGTTCACATGGTGAAAAACTGAGGCTTCCCACCAAAGCCAGCATCAACTTGGCAGTCATACAAGTGGCCACACAGAAGCAGGCCCTCCAGTCCTCATCAAGACTCCAGATGAACGCAGCCCCTGCTGATATCCTGAATGTGACCTCACGAAAGACCCTGAGCTAAAACCCACCTAGCTAATCTGATTCTTGACCCACAGAACTATGAGAGATGATATGTGTTCACTGTTGCTTTCAGCTACTAAGCTGCAGGATAATTTGTTACTCAGCAACAGATAACTGATACAGGAAAGGACTAGAGAACCTTCAGAGAATAGGCTTTTGAAGAACAAAGAGGATTTCACCACGTCCAGAAGAGACAAACTATATTACCTGCAGAGACAAAAAGAAAAAAGTAAGGAAAGGCATGGAGATTATGTGTTTGGGAGATGGGAGAGCATCTCAGATGATGCGAGTGCAAGGTACCAGCAATGATAGTGAAAAGGGAGGTCCAGACTGGGTCCTGACAATCCTTGAGTATTATTCTAAAAGGTCTGAACTCTTTAGAGGTAGAAATAGTAATTACTTTGTTGTTCTTATTCAGTTGCTAAGTCATCTCTGTCTCTGCGATCCCATTGACTGCAGCATGCCAGGTTTCTCTGTCCTTCACTATCTCTCAGAATTTGCTCAGACTCATGTCTATTGGGTCAGTGATGCCATCCAACCATCTCCTCCTCTGTTGCCTCCTTCTCCTCATGTCCTTAATCTTTCCCAGCATCAGGGACTTTTCCAGTGAGTTAGCGCTTCGCATCAGGTAGCCAAAGTATTGGAGCTTTAGCTTCAGCATCAGTCCTTCCAATGAACATTCAGGGTTGATTTCCTTTAGGACTGACTGGTTTGATCTCCTTGGTGTACAATGGGCTCTCAGGAGTCTTCTCCAGTACCATAGTTCAAAAACATCAGCTCTGTTCTCAGCCTTGTGTAAGTAATTACTTACATCTTATAAATGAAGCAGTTGAAGTTCAGAAAGATTAAGGAATTTGTCCAAAGGTACCTGCCTTCCTTTTGTATACTGGCATGGATGACAACAGGGCTAGCTCTCTTCCTCTTCTCAAAAGGACACTAATTCTATCATGGGAACTATACTCTCATGACCTCTCAAAGGCCCCACCTCCAAATACTACCACATCCACTGATGCACATGAATTTGTGGGGAGCAGGAACAAAAGTGGCAATCCTGAAACTCCAATGCAGGAGAAATTAACACCAGAGGCGGTGCTCTTTCCAACACCACTGTGTTGGGAGAGCTCCCTCACTCCAGCCATAGCAGCCTCCACCCCAGGTCCCCTGCCTCAGGGGGTGAACAGTGCTTCTGCCCTGCCTGCCAGGAGGAGGACTAGGTATGAACAGCCTGTGTATCTCTGCTCACCCCATCCACAGGGAGGGTTCTCCAGGGTGTCCCCAGGCCAGGCAAGAATTCTCACAGCCTGTTTCACTCTTCCTTTCTAGCCCTGGGTCTCCCGAGCCTTCCCACTGCCTTGCAACCATGACACCACTCTATACCCTAGATAATCGCCCTGCCACTGGGGCTCTCCCTCCCTCCTGCAGGGCAAACCGAAGCAACATTCCAAGGCATCTTGGAATGAACTCCCAAGACATCCCCAGAAACTGAGACAAATTGAGAGAATGTGATTCCAAGTCCCAAACCCACCTTGCAAACACTAAGTTTCCACCTGCTGCTCTTTTTTTTGGAGAGTACGGCCTTTGGGCTCTAAAAGCCACCTCCCAGGAAGATTATTCCTGGAAAAACAAAAGAGAAATTTATATTTCCAGAGCAACCACTCTGTAGAAGCCCAGGACTTTGTACACAGTTCTATCCTCACCACTACCCAATGAAGCAGACATCATGTCCCCTTTTTCCAGATAAGCAAAATTCCAAAGAGACTGAGGAACTTGCCTAAGGACACAGACAGCTGAGGTGTACAGCTGGCCAGGTTGTACTGCACAACTCTAGGGAGCACAAGCCACATCACAGTCTGTAGATTTATACATCTGTCATGAAAATTTTTCAGCAGAAAGTGACTTCAGATGCGGTATCTTTCTCCGGTTTGTACAAGGGTACATAGGAGCCAGCAATGGTTCTACAAGATAACCACCACCCTGCCAGTATGTGGGGATTTGACCTTATGTGTGTCTGACTCCATGGCCCTTGCTCTTTCCCCTGGATGTCTATACCTTCCTTGGGATAACTCCAAGCATTGACAAAGGTTCTTCATAGTTCAACAGGCAGAAATGGGGTAACCGACTTCTAGACAATCTCAGATGGAAAAGATGTTGGCAATCAATACTTTACCTCAACACTTTCCCTCTGCATTGAAAGAATACAAGGCTCAGAGAGGGGAACTTCCCTGGTGGTCCAGTGGATAAGAAGCCGCCTGCCAATGCAGGAGACACGGGTTCCATCCCTGGTCCAGGAAGATTCCGCACGCCACAGGGCAACTAAGCCCATGCGGCACAACTATTGAGCCCACAGGCTCTAGAGCCCGTGCTCTGCAACAAGAGAAAGCACCACAGTGAGAAGGCTGAGCACCACAACCAGAGAAGAGCCCCCGCTTGCCCCAACTAAGGAAAAGCCCGCGTGCAGCCAAAAATAACTAAATAAATAGGCCCAGAGAGGGGACCGAGATCACACAGCTGGGTGTGGCACAGCTGGGACTTGCATCTTTTATAACTAAAGGCAGGTCCAGTCCTGATATAAAGTATAACCACAGATGATCAGAACTAGATTACCTAGGAGAGTATCCATTTTCTGCATCAGAATCACTTTTGCAGTTGTAGGTGGAGGCAGCAAGTGAGGGGTTTTAGGGAGAATCCCCTAGCAAACAACTCTCTGAAGTCCAAGCTTAAGGATAAAGGAGGTTGGAGGGGAGGGGGAGCTCGAAGGGCCACATCTCCAAAGGCTCTCCGGGAGAGGCAAGAAGTATGTCCCTCTGTAGGCCTGTCAGGTCCCGGGAGGGAAACAGTTGCTAAGTGGAAGCTTCTAGGCCTCCCCAGTGGCTGTCAGGGCGGTCGGCGTCCACCTTGAAGGGAGGACTCAGACTCAGCACAGGCCTCCCTGGGAGCCCCTGAAAACCATCCCCAAGCGGCAACTCAGTTCTGTCTGGGCTCCAGCCAGGGTGACAGGAGCCAAGGGAGAAAGAACACAGGGAGGAAATCCGAGCACTTAATTTGCTGCTCCGTGGAAGATGCCAATTAAAATGCTTCACCCTCCTGAAGCTGCTTTCAGCCCTGCTCCTGTTGGCGCCTCATTAACAGCCCCTTCCAGACGCCTAAGAGTCACCTAGCTTTCATCCCAGACAACGGAGCCCAGACATCCCCACAGTAGGCTAAAAGGCACGAGGGCCTTAAAGACCTCTAGAAACACCAAGACTCCCCGGACACCGAAGCTTGGAGGAGCAGGTTGACCTGCTCAGAATCACTCAACTGGTCCTTCCTGGCTCAACAGCGGTCATGAGATGACATTTTAGACATCACTGCACATGATCACACCCACTTTCTGTGAGCCTGATCCATCCATTTTCTGCTTGAGTCCCTGACACTGATCCTGTGCACAGCTGGTTAGGAACCAGGCAGGAGGAAGATCCAGGACTGCAGATTCCCAGGTTCCACACCCTGCACACAGCCTGGGAGAGAAGAGACTGGTGAGCTACCTGCAAATTGGTGCTGGAAGAAGCTTTTACGTACAACTACTAGAAGAAGGGTCTAGTGACCACTAACAGTTCTCTCTGTATAGCTGTCTTCCAGATTAGCCCTCTTCCATTACACTTAACAGTCCAATCTCTATAAATGAGGAAAACCAGCTTCACTCTTCACAGGAGCAAAGTAAATCTTAAAGCCAGCAGATGGAAATAACTATTTAAAAGAGAAACACACAGAAAAAGTATGGGAAATTTTAATATTTTCTTGTTACTAACATGAACATTCACACAGGTGAAATAATACTAAAAAAACACCAGACAATAGCAGTTAGTAAACTGGAAAGCAAAAATGTACTTTTTATGATACAGCTTAAACAAATTATGCTTATCACAGAAGTGTAAGAATAATATTAGAGGATCTACTAATCTTATGATTTTGCATACTAAGAAATTATAGAAGAAAACAAAAATATCATATCCATAAATGTAGGAAGAGTCTTTGAAAAAAATCAGAGAGTACTTACTCATGAATGAAAAAACACAATAAACAAGGTTCTACTGTATAACACAGGAAACTATATTCAATATCCCGAGATAAACCAAAATGAAAAAGAATGTAAAATGAGAATGCATATATGTAAAATTAAGTCACTTTGTTGTACAGCAGAAATTAACACCACACTATAAATCAACTATACTTTTTTTTCCCAATGAATAAAAGAACACACACACAAAAAACAAGACAGAAAAGATGATCCAGCAATTCCACTCTGAGGTATATATCCCAAAGAACTGAAAGCCAGGATTCAAAGGGATATTTGTATACCAATGTTCACAGTAGCATTATTTACAATTGCCAAAAAATGGAAATAACCCAAATGTCCATCAACAGATGAATGAATAAACAAAATGCAGTACATCCATATAGGAACATTTTTCATTCATAAAAAGGAATGGAATTCTGATACCTGCTACAAAATGTGCATACCTTGAAAGCATTATGCTAAGTAATATAAGCCAGGCAGAGAAAGACAAATGTTGTATGACTCTACTTATACCAGATACCTAGAATGGGCAAATCCACAGAGACAGAAAGCAGAACAGATGTTACCAGGGAGTGGGGGGAGCAGGGATTGGGGAGTTATTATATAATGGGTACAATTTCCGCATGGGATGATGAAAGAGTTCTGGAAATAAATGGTGCTGATGCTTGTACAACATTGGGAATGTACTTAATGCCACTAAGTTATAAACTTAAAAATGGTTAAATTTTTTAAAAACCCTATAGTAGGATAAGAAACAACACAATTAAAAACTGGGTAAAAACAAAGTCACTTCACCAAAAAGAATATACAGTAGGTTTAAAAAGCACATAAAAAGATGATCAACGTGATTAGCCATTAGAGAAGTACAAATTAAAACCATAATGAGATATCACTACACACTTCTGAGGACAAATAAGATGGCTAAAGTAAAAAAAATAATTGACAATATGAAGTGCTAGTGAAGATTCAGAATGACTGGAACTCTCAAACATGGTGCAAATGCAAAATGGCAGAGTCACTCTGGAAAATACCCTGGCACTTTTTTACAAAGTTACACATACACTTAGGTATCTACCTAAATGAAAATTTAGGTCACACAAAAACCTGTATACAAATGTTTGTGGCAGCTCTATTCATAATCATCAAAAACCAAAAACAACCCAAATGCCCTTCAGAGAGTAAACAGACTGTGGTACATTCATACAATGGGATACTACTCAGCCACACAAAAGGAGCAAGCTTCTGATATTTGCAACTTGGATGAATCTCATAGGCCCCCATGAAAAAAGCCAGTCTCAAAGGTTACAAATGTAATATTCCAATCATGTATCATTCTTGAAAAGAAGAAAATTATAGTGGCAGAGATTAGTGGTTGCCAGAGGTTAAAAGTAGAGACAGGGTCTAAACTAAGTACAAAAGAATAGCATGAGGGAGTTTTGGGGGGTTGATAAAACTGCTATAAACTCATTGGTGGTGATTATACAAATCTAAGCATGGGTTCATACACCAGAAAGAATGCTATGTTAATTTAAAAAATAAAATTCAAAAGAGAACAAAAACCAGCAAACTAAAAATAAAAGGATACTTCCTTAATCTCATAAAGAAAATCTATCAGAAAACTATAGCAAACATTCTTCTTAGTGGTGAAAAATGAGAAAAATTTCTTTGAAAATCAGGAATGAAATAAGGATACCTACTATCACCACTTCTGCTCAGCTAGGAGTCCTAACCAGCAGAGGTTACAATTTTTTTACCTAGGAAATACAAGAGAATTCAGAGACAAATAATTGAATTAACAAAAGAGTTAAACAAAGTTGCTAAATTTAAGGTTAATAATAAGAATCTATACATATTTGCTTTCTTTATACCAGCAATATATAATTAGGAAGTGCAATTTTTCAAATGATATTCATTACAACAGCAATAAAATTTACAAAGTGCCAAGAAATAAATCTAGCTGAACCATCATGATCATTACAGAGAAAATTACAAAACTTTATTAAAAGATATTAAAGAAAGCTAGACCTTTGCCATGTTCATGAATGGGAAGACTCAACAGCATAAAGATGTCAATTCTCTCCAAATAAAAGTATACATTTTAACTGAGTAAGTATTTGCAAAGCATTCAGAACAGTGCCTGGCACATAATAAGTAACAAATAACTGTTGTTGAAGAAATAAATCAAAATTCCAATGAAGTTTTTCATGGAACTTGACAAGCTTGTTCTAAAAATTTTTAAGGCAGTAAAATGGTCTAAAAATAGCCAAAGCAATCTTGAAGAACAGAGGTGGGAAGAAGGATAATTCTCATTCTATTAGACATTAGCATTTAATTATGAAGCCATTAAGAATGTTTTCATTAGCCTCAAAGTAGACACACAGACTAATGGAACACGATAAGGAGTCCTGGAATATTTGCTATATATGAAAACTTGATATATAACAGAAAAGGCATTATAAATTAGTGGATGCTGGAACTGTTCATTACCCTTAACTGGAGAAGAAATAAAGTCCTGATTCACATCATGTACAACTCTCAACTCAAGGTAGAATAAAGACCTATATGCAAAAAGCAAAACTTTCAAAATAAAGTATAATTAACATATCCTCAGGATAGGAAAGGATTTCTTAAGCAACAGACTATTATTCAGCCACTAAAAAAATAAAATCTTGCCATTTGTGACAATATGGATGGATCTAGAGTTTATTTTGCTGAGTTAAATGAGTCAGACAAAGAAAGACAAATACCATATGATTTTTGTATTTGTGGAATCTAAAACACAAAACAAACGTAAGGCTGCCAGAAGCGAAGGAGGTCAGGAATGGTAGAAATTATGTGAAGGGGATTAAGAGTTACAAACCTCCAGTTACAAAATAAATAAGCCATGGGGATGTAATATACGGCATAAGAAATATGGTCTATAATATTGTAGTAACTTTGTTCAGTAACAGATGGTTACCAGACTTATTGTGGTGATCACTTCATAATGAATGCAAACGTCAAATCCCTATGTAGAACACCTGAAGAGAACATAATACTATATGTCAACTATATTTCAATTGAAAAAAAAAAGAAAACTGAGTCAGCATGTATAAAAATTATGTTGAGAAACTTTCCTACCAAGAAGATCCAAGATAGGGGGCAATCACTGGAAGAGAATCCAATGTACATAGGATTTGTTTCTTTCTTTCTAAGGTAGACACTATTAGAGCATGCTTGTGTGCTGGTAAGAATGACCCAAGAGAAAAAGAAAAATTGATGAAGAAACGGACAACATAATCATGAGCGAAGATCCTGCGAAGGTGAGAAGACATAAGGTCCACCTCCACAGGTGGGATATTGGCCTTAGACCTTAGACCCAGCCCGTGGGCTGCACCAGGAGACAGCACACGGGGAGAAACAGGAAGTGTAAGATATAAACGCAGGCGGTATCAGTGCAGAAGAAGGAAGGATTCAAGACATGGCAACGGGAGCATGCGGAAGTTCTCTTCAGCTGCTTCTCCCAGGGAAATAAGCAGCAATGTCATCAGCAGAGAAAGAAGAGGAAACCATGAAAATTTTGAGGAGAGAAGAGAGTATATCAAACATAGTCTCCCAAGAGACTTCTCTGGTGGTCCAGTGGTTAAGAATCTGCCTTTCAATGCAGGGGATGTGGGTTCAGCCCCAGGTCGGGGAACTGATATCCCACAGACCAAAGGGCAGCTAAGCCCAGGCACCGCAACTAAAGATCCACAACAAAGACCCAGCACAGCCAAAACAAAAAATAAAACATTTGTCTCTCAAAGTAGGAGAGGGTATTACGATTTATCAGGAAGAACAAGGGTCCGATACGGGATTCAAGGTCATGAATTTTTTATTGAGGTATAATTGTATGATATTACATAAGTTTCAGGAATACAACTGAGTGATTTGCAATTTTTAAAGGTCATATTCCACTTCAAGTGATTATCATATATTGGCTACATTTCCTGTGCTATCCTTGTAGTTTATTATGCACATTGTAGTTTGTATTATATTTCCTAATCTCCTACTCCTATCCCCTGCCTCTTCCTTCTCCTCACTGGTAAACAACTAGCTTATTCCCTACATCCATAAGTCTATTTCATTTGCTTAATGCTCACTAATTTATTTTTTAGATTCCATATATAAGTGACATAATACAGTATCTGTCATTCTCTGTCTGACATTTTATTGAGCATAATATACCCCCCAAGTCCATCTCAAGGTCATCAATTTTTAAATGAGACAGTAAGCCTGGTTATGTTTTTCTCAGCCACATTTCAGCTGTCAGAGAGTAGACAGAGAGTTGGTGGTTTACCTGGCTATCAGGTTGTGCCAGGCAAGTAAAATAGAGAGTAAGTAGAAACGGTATGCACAGGAGCAGTTGTGATGGTGGCACATGGAAATGAGATGGGTAAGAAGGAAACTGATGGCCTGACAGTGAAAACAAAGTAGGTTCGATAGTTTGGAGTTGCCATGAAGTTGAATTGTTGCAGGCGGGCTTCCAGAAGGAATGACAAGGAAGGAAGGAAAGGGTCCATCAACAAGTAGGATATTGTTAATGAGATTATGGGGGCTAAGAAAAGACAAGATTGTTCCAGGTGAGGAAGTAAATTAATAGAAAGCAAGGATCACCTGCTTGGTATTGGTATACTGAAACCACCAAATACTGAGACAAGAGTGGTGCATCAGGTATAAGTCTTCAAGGAATGACTGGACAGGGTTTACAGACAATTATAACAAGGAAGAGTGGTAGATGGTACCAACTGAGGCAGGAACTTCCAAAGACCTGGGGCTTCTCAGGAAGCAAGAACAACAGCCTGATGTGGCCGTGAAGAATAAGAAGCTCACATGCTCGCCTCTGAGCCTGGTGGGCATGGGAGAATAAAGCTGCTAGAGGAAACAATGTCCTCAGAAGACAGCCAAGTTGGAGGAAAAAAAATGTAAAGTAGCCATTCAGAGAAACTATTGAGGATGCGGGATTTTACTGATAAGACGATGAGAGTTCCATAGGGCCCCGTGGAAGGTTTAAGGAAACAGGGAAAAGAGTGAATTTGAGTTCAATTAAAAGATACAAGAGTGATGTGGAGATGAGTGGGAGATGCTGATGGATGATCCAGGGTCTTGACTTCCTGGAGTGCCTGATATAAATGAGTTACTCCCAACAGACAACTTGCAGAGATGGTGTCTTGGGCAGATTGGGGTGGGAAAGGGGAACAATTAGGAGGAGGGAGAGTGAGGCTTGTGTGGACCACATGGGCATGACACACTCTTGCACAATTAACACATGTATGAAGTACTTTTTTAGGGAGATAGTTCCAAGACAGTTTTTCACAAATTAACACTGTAAAAGGCAGCTCCACACACAGGCAGTACCAGTCTTCCTGGGTTGATAAGCACAGACTATTCACAAGCCAGGGAGAATAGGGAACACTCGGATTAGTCTTTTGAGCCTTAAAGATCAGCAGCTTGGCATGATGTTTCTGAGTGGGAGGAAGTTGATGACATTAGTTTAAAACAGAATGTGGAAACTGTCTGTGGTTTTCAATGAGTCACACTTTCCTTGACCACCTGTCATGGGAACTGGCTCTGGGTGGACTTAACATGATTCAAACTGCACATCAGAAACAGCAAAATAAAGTCTTCTACCATCACACAGATCAGCAGAAAAGTCAGGTCTTCAAGAGCATTGTGGTTGGGGCAAGAGTTGGTGACAGCGGGGCCTGGAAAAGTCCTTCTAACAATTGACAGCTGAAGGTAAGAGGCAGCAGTCTGGGTTCAAACCTGCCTGGAAGTCATTCCTCCAAGCTTCAGTTCCCCTGTATGATGTCTACATTTGACAGCAGTTGTGAAGAGAAAACTCTATTGGGCTTTTAGGAGTCAATCAGTGCTAATTTCCTTTTATCACCTTCTTTCTCAGAAAGAAACACTAAAATCTGGGACATACAGATATGAGTAAAGGAAAAGAAAATACGAGTATTTCTCACAGGGAAGCACACTTAACCACTAGAGCTTCTGAACTGGCAGTAGAATGAAGCACGTCTCAAAAGCCTTCAAGATGACGATTTATGTGTCAGTGGGTTTCCAAGGAGATAGATTTTACAAAAGCTACTATGAGACTCACTTCCTCTATAAAACCAAGATAATATAATGCTCCTGCTCTCCAGGAGATTTTTGTATATTCTGACAAATGATGGAAATGTAGGAGGAAGAGGCCTAGCATCAGGATATGAAGACTGCACCCCCACACCTGATTTGTGGAATGAATGAATGAATGCTGTGTTTTTTCTTCATGCAGAAATAGGGAAAGAGAAAGGCGGGTGTGTAAAAGTGGCCACATGTGGCCCCAGGCAGGAGCACAGAGGCAATGGGGATAAGAAGTAATGGTTGATAACGAAAAAGAAGGCAAGAGTCCAGATTCATTCCTAAATCTTTCAGTGCACTCAAACACCATGCAGCCCTATAGCCAGAATCACATGTGGAAGCTGGCCTCCCAAGCACACTCAATATTCCAAAACCTATTGCCCTGTCCTGGCCAGTCCTGTATTGAAGCAGCATTCTGACAGCAGGTGTCTGTGAGTCCTAACACTGAACACGGAATTGACTTTAGTTCTTTTTCCTTAGTGGGTGTTCACTACTTCCATCTAATCACGGCTCCCTCAGTCTGGGGCACTGTTCCCCAATGCAGTCCTACGGAATACCAACACCATAAGACAGGCCATGTGGGAAGGGTGCCCTCCCACCAGACAGACCTAAACTAAAGACTTGGACTCTGCAAAAGCAAGGAGACTCTGCCTTCTTTCATCCCACAAATAAACAGTAAGAATGCAAAGATTCTTTGAAAGATGCTGGCTTCACAAGAGGAACAGACAAGGTGTGGTAGGACTTTAGAAGAGGGGAAAGGTGACTGTTTTGCTGAACCAAGAATATTCTTAGAAGGAGGCACCGTGAAGACCAGCCCCATTTTAAGGTTTCTCTTTGATTGTCACATGAGTATCTAGGGCCATTAACCAACCTCACTGTGAGAATAGGTACTTTATACCTGTTCCTTAAAACTACCATTTTTTTCCATAAATCCATGGATTGAGAAATACCACATGAATTATAAGACTGTGTGGATTAGTGTTGTTAGTGGGAATAAAACAAATATTTCTCAGTGTGTCATCATCCCACCTCTTGGAATCACCCAAGAAAATAAAATGCACATTCTCAGGTCCACCCAGACTTTCTGGATCAGAATTAAGGGGACGGTGTCCTAGGAATCTGCATTTTAAACAACCTTCCCCACATGATTCTGATTCATGATTATTTATGTCTGAAAACTATTGAACCTGGGATTTCTTGAACTATTAAGAGTTCATAATACAACATTATAAATCACCTATGCTTCAATTTTTAAAAAAATCATTAAAAAAAAAAAAAGAAGAGTTCACAAAGGATTTTGAGGCAAGACAAGGCTTTAAGAAACCAAGAACAGAAACTGATAACACCAAATTCATGGTGACAAGAAAGGAAGCCTAAGAAAAGGAACGTGTCAGTTACACACTAGAACATTAACACCATTCAGGAAACTGCCTTGACAATAGCCAGGATTTTTACAGTCCCACCAGCAGGGACGCTTCCAGGTGGAAGCAAAGACGCTCAGCTGGTCACAACTTGACAAGAGGAACATTAAAAGCATATATTTTTCAATGGAAACTCTAATCTCACCAAGCACACTTCCAAAGGTCACAGCTTTTCACATAAACTGTCAAACTGAGGGCTTCCCTGGTGGCTCAGAAGGTAAAGAATCTGCCTGCAGTGCAGAAGATCCAGGTTCGATCCCTGAGTCAGGAAGATCCCCTGGAGAAGGAAATGGCTACCCACTCCAGTATCCTTGCCTGGAAAATCCCATGGCCAGCTACAGTTCATGGGGCTGCAAAGAGTCAGACATGACTGAGCAACTAACATTTTCAACCTCTTTGAGCAAAGACTCCTGTTGGAGCGGTGCTGGGTGTTTGGTCCATGTCAGCTCACAGGACCCTGGGAAAACCCTGCAAGGCAGGCCCTCTCCCCTCATGCTGCGGGACTGAGTCAAGCTTGCACAACCAGTGGGTGGCAAGGCAGGAGCCAGCCAAGGCTGGAGGGAACCCAAAGGCCACGCACTCTCCCTTGCCAAGTGTGCTGCCCAGGAGAAAAAGCACTGGCCACAGCACAAGAGTTCTCATGCCCTCGGAAGTTCAATTTCTCCTTGTAAATAAAGCAACTGGTAGGAGATGTGGTAACTCTGTCCTGGCACTGCCACCCAGTCAGGCCCAAGCTGAAAGATAGACAGCCCCTCTCCTGGCTTATCTTTAGCTGGAACAACAAAACCTCTAAGATCCCTTCCAATCCTGAAATACTTTGCATTTATAAAATTATTATGCGGTATAATAAGCTCCTTGGTTGTGCAAAGCTAATCCTAAGTCTATTTATGAAGAAAGCAGAATTCATTTCTGTGAGCTCTGCTGCCTAAAGCCATTTTCTGTCCTTCATCCAGCCAGGCCCATTCCACTCCCCCCTCAGACCCCCACCTCCTCCCAACCTGCCCTGCTCTCTGCTCACAGCCAACGAGTGTCCACTGAGCATAGTGCGCTCCTATGTTCTCTTCCAAGTGCATCAGACACAGACTCAGATTCATGATGAAAGAAGGGCTTTGCCCCCTGAGAGGCAGGTCAGAGGAGAGAGCAGGGGGTGGGCTATATACTCCAAGGTCAACTATCACTAGATAATGCCAAGAACACCTGGGTGTTCAGAACTCCTGCAGGAAATACAACCCTAATTTGCTGTCGGCCATACTACCCGATCCCCGGGTCAGGAAGATCCCATGAGTAGGAAACGGCAACCCACCCCAGTATTCCTGCCTGGAAAATTCCACAGACAGAGGAGTCTGACAGGCTGGAGTCTACAGGGTGGCAAAGAGTCAGACCCGACTGCATACACACATTCCAATGTGTGTACACATGTTCACGTATTTAGAATCTTCTTAGAACTCAGAGAAGCAGCACTTGGCAAAAGTGAGCCAGTGGTACAGGAACATGGATATATATAACTTCTAGGAAGTCCCCTCATCGACGAATTCAAGAGATATCTATTACAAGAGGCAGGGAGGCACGTTTATGCAGAACAAGGGCTTTGGAGTCCAAGAGATGAGCGGTCAAAGCCTGGCTGTCCTAATTACCAGCTGTGTGACCTTAGGCAGGTTAATGTCTCAAAGCTTCAGCTTCCTCAGGTGTAAATGAGTTTCCTGACAGTCTCTCCCTCTAAAAACTGTTGCAAAAACAAAATGAGATAACTCATGTTAATAATGTATTGTCACAATGCACAGCACTTAAGAGGTCAAGAAATGATGGCTCTAATCTTTATTCAATGCAGTGGGTGCCTTCTCTGTGCCAAGCACAACCCTGTGTTGAGGCTGGGGAGGTAAAGCACAGTGCCCCACCTTCAAGAAGCACTCAGTGGGAGAGACAGGTAAACAAATGACGATAACCTTAGAGGTTCAATAACAGAAGTACAGAAGTTAGTGTTGCGTGCAGGTCTAGGAGGAGGGGACTAACCTCCCTGAGAAAGTCAAGGAAGCCTCCACAGAAAAGGTGACACTTGCGCCTATAAAGGAGAAGTAGGAGTTAATAGAAGGAAAATAGAGCTCGGCATGTGCAAAGGCCAAGAAGGGTTTACGAGCGTGGCGTGATTGGGAATGATAGCAGGGATGCTGTATAAGATGGAGCACGGGACAAAGATGAGGGCTTGGGAGCCAAGGGCCTTGCTGGCCAAGCTCAGGATTTTTTATTTATTTCCTGTCTCTCCAAACAATGTCAGCTCTATGGTAGTAGAGAGGCTTACCAGGGAGACGCAACAGTGGAAATGGAGAGGAGAGAATGGATTTCACAGACATTTCCAAAGATGAACTGCCTCAACTCAATAAATAACTGAATATACTATATGGGTACGTTCACGGGCTGGCTGGCTGTTGAAGTAAGACATGTTGCCACGTAGAACAGGTTTGGGTGGCCCAGGTGAGGGTTTAAAAGATACTTAGTTGGACTTCCCTGGTGGTCCAGTGGCTCGGAATCTGCGTGCCAAGGCAGGGGACCCGTGTTCAATCCTTGGCCCAGGAAGACTCCACATGCCGAGGGGCAAGTAATGCCATGTGCTACAACTACTGAGCCTACCTACCTACAGTCCATGCTCTGCAAACAAGAGAAGCCTCCGCAATGAGATGCCCATGAAGGAGTGCTAAGTCGCTTCAGTCATGTCCAACTCTTTGCGACCCCGTGGACTGTAGCCTGCCAGGCTCCACTATCTAGGGGATTCTCCAGGCAACAATACTAGCGTGGGTTGCCATGCCCTCCTCCAGGGGATCTTTCTGACCTAGGGATTGAACCCCATGCACCACAATTAGAGAGTAGCCCCCCACCCCGCAACTAGAGTAAGCCCACCCACAGCAACAAAGAACCAGCGCAGCCAAAAATAAATAAATAAATAAAAACTTTCAAAAGATGCTTAGTTAACATAGTATATGTTGCTTTTGAGGCCCCTGGAGGATGTATAAACAGAATCAAATAACAATGGGACACGTGAGTCTGTGGTTTGATATAGACAACAAGGGGCTCCATACAGAAACTATTGCAAAGGGTAAGGTTTCCAAGGAAAGGAATTTAGTACTGAAGGGAAGACCAAATCTTCTTCAAATCAATATCATAGTCATTGAATCCTCAGAGTGTGAAAATCAATGGACTAGAAATACTCATACGAACAAACCAGAATCTGGCTTTAAACAAGCTTAAAATCTAGCAGGGAGTCAAGAGATAAACATATGGAGAATGAAAACAGCATGCAAAATTGAAACAACAGCTTGACTCAGCCCCAGAAGGGATTTCCCAGGACCTAGAAGAAAGTCTGCCCAGTGAACTACATAGATACAGTGCCCAATGACATAACGGAATGCCAGGAGACCTCCAGAGGAGGCAAACTCAGTAGAGACCTAGAAGGACAGCCGAGATTTACTACAGAAAAATACAACCTCTGCAAATAACCAACGCTACCTCTCATCAAACAGACGTGCCAGGACGACCCACTGCTGTAGCAAATACTCTCTGACCCAGATGCTGCAGCATCATTAACTTCTAATCACACTAATGGGCAAAACTGCACCAATACTTGAAGAACAAAACACCTGGAGAGAAAGACATTGTGAAAAGCTTCCTTGTGTTTTCATGCATTGCACATATGCGACGAACAGGCAGGAGATGTGCTGGGTGGGAGCAGCAGCAAAGTTCTCTATGGTAGAGAAGAGAAGTATCTTCAGTCTTCAAATGCAGGAAAGGCTGTCATGCAGAAGAGGGACTGGACACAAGTCCTAAGGTGGATGGAAGCACTTCAGAGTTAAACATTCCTTGAAACATTGTAAAGAATGTATGCAGTAGTCAAAGATATCTGGAAGAAAGCCAGCAGCCCTGGGGGATAACAAGTTCCCTTTCACCACTGGTTGTCCCAGCAGGGTCTGGACAACCTCTTATCAGGGATGCTATGGAGCAGATTTCAATATGGTGCAGAAAATCCCTTCTAAGATACTAAGGTTCTATAGTTCTCAGGCAAAGTATCTAGATTCTTTCACTGAAGATGGTGCTTCTAAATGCTTCAAAATATGGCTGCGAGAATCACCAATGGGTCTTTCCTTACAGCGGGTAAATGCAGGCCCTCAGAAGCAGGCATTTAACTGCACATTATAGGATCTGATCAATAATGAAATCCTAGCCTTACTTGGTGGAGAAGGAAATGGCAACCCACTCCAGTGTTCTTGCCTGGAGAATCCCAGGGACAGGGGAGTCTATGGGGTCACACAGAGTCGGACACGACTGAAGTGACGCAGCAGCAGCAGCCTTACTTGGACCATGGGAAATGGTACCCGTGCTGTAAGCAAGGGTGTCCCCTCAGTGGTTCCACAGGATGTTGGAGAAAAGGAGAGAGGCCCCTTAAACACCCACCTAATACAAAGGCTGTTGACAGGTGTGGGAAGAGGACAAAAGATGCCCCAGACCAGTTTCTGGAAGCCGATCTTAAAGGGCCATCCAACCACACTGGCGACCATTTTTGTCAATTCTACTTTAGACTAATCTAAAACTTTTTAAGAAATAAGTGCCTTTCACAACCTCTATCTCATGTATCCACTCAACAGCCCATGAGATGATTTCAATTTTGCAGATTAAAAAAAAAATCAAGGCACAAAAATAAGTCAATCATTGTCTCTTAAGTATAGTATAGTCACACCTTCTGTGGGGGTGAGGTTCTAAAGTTAGCTCAGAAGACAAAAATCAAATGTGCTCAAGGATTGCCTTTGAAAATCCCTTAAATCAACTGAAAAGTAAAGTCTCGTTGGTTGACTCACACAATTCTAAACAGTGCCTGAGATAAATGCATGCAGTAATAGTCAAGTCAAATATAAAGAATATACATGCAAACTATAAATTTGGAGAATTTCAAATTACATAAGAGAAGAAATGAGGGTACACAGTTTTTATAAATCAAGTGTACATATGACACCACTCCACCATCCACCCTGGGTATCAAATTCTATGGCTTATCACAACAGATGAGCCACCCGAGGTCATCTGTCCTGGCAGAAGCTGAATAATGACTCAACAGTCCCCATTTACTGGGCATCTCCTGACTGCTCAGCTCTGCTCTGAGCACTTCACTGAATCCTCTCTACCACCTAACTATGGGGCAGACACTGCTACCATCCTCATTTTACAGATGACACATTCGAGGCTGAAAAGAAGCAGTGGCCCTGGGTCACACACATAGCCAGTAAGTAGCAGAGGTGGAGCCAAAGGTCTGTCTGACTCAAAAACACGGGCTCACAGGAGTGATTCTCTAACCAGGTGTGTACCGGTATTACCTGGGGAGCAAGACATCAAAACGGGGGTTTCCTAGGTCCATCTCAGACCAATGGACTCAGAATACTGGCTCCCTTCCCACTGGATTCTGATGTGGACAAACCACTGAGCACATTTTGAGAAACCCTGCTGTAGGCTCTAACTTCCTGCTTAATACTCTTTCTACTAAACCACACGTCCGTGCTATCTGCCCGGTGCTGTGAGGGCTATTAATAAAATGCTGGATGATGCTGACTGATAATACTACACCCACATCCTCTTACCACGCATCTCAGAGGCAACGTGCCCCGAGTCCTTCCACAAGCACATCCAGCCGCCTAGGGTCTGTTTTAATGACTCAGGGAAGAAGAAAGCCCTGAAGCTGTGAGAACTTTTCCTGCATGAAATCTGTTTCATGGTTAATACAAATAAGCTTTTTACTAAAAAAAAAAATTACCTCAAAGGCTGATTACAAGTTCGAGTTTGGCTGTAACACACTGCAAAGGCATTCGATCACAGACTTGCATTTCTGAATGGAAGCCTTCCACTGCTTTTGATTGAAAAGCCACATGATCCAGTGCCAGATGGTGACATTTGTACAAGTCAAGCTGGATTAAGTCAAGAGCTTTAGTGAAGCATGATGCAGATCAAGAAAATGATGGGGATTATGCGCGCGCGCGCGCGCGCACACACACACACACACACACACGGCTCATGCTAAATTCTTCCAGCTGCGACAGCAGAGTTCCCATCAGCCTATTTCTCTCCCAGCCTCTGCAGTCCCCAGCCTCTCACAGCTGCATGTTTTTCCGCATCCACCCTCTGTAGCCCGCGTGTCCACAGACGGGCAGACCTAGGTCTAAGGCAGACAACCCAGTCTAAGGCCCCAAAGGCCCTCCTCCAACCCACCTCTGCCTGCACATTTGAAGCTGGATTGGCCCACTCTAAGACAGCAGAAGCAGCCTGAAGCTTCAGCTCAGGGAAAGGCACCATGATTCTCCCAGTTTCCCAGACCAGGCACCTAGTCATCCAACATCCTTCCCTCCTTTTCCCTCGACTTCCACATGGAATCCATCACCAACTCCCGTCAGCTCTACTTGCAGTCTGCCTGGCTCTTTGCATCACCACCCCCCTTCCAAGTTGACCCTAGTTTCTTGTTCTGGCCGCCATGCTCCCCCAGGACTACTGTAACAGTCTCCTAACTGCTCTCTGGCCTCAAGATTCTTCCCAGTCTTAAGGACTGCTCTCTTTCCAGCACCTAAGGATTGCTTTTTCCAGCACCGGCACAGAGGAGGTACCTGGCTCCGAGGAGGGGAATATGCACACTAAGCCATCAGTTCTCTGGTAGTTCAGTTGGCAAAGAATCTGCCTGCAATGCATGAGACCTATGTTCAATTCCTGGGTCAGGAAGATCCCCTGGAGAAGGAAATGGCAACCCACTCCAGTATTTTTGTCTGGAGAATCCCGTGGACAGAGGGGCCTAATAGGCTACAGTCCATGGGGTCGCAAGAGTCGGACACGACTTAGAGACTAAACCACCACCACCAATTAAAATATTCATAGCCTCTTGCCCATGCCCCACTCTCCATTCTCTACTCCACTTCCCTTAAACTTTCACAGCTTCCTCGTGCTGTTAAAACTAAGTACAAACTCTTCTGATTGCTTACAAAGTGGGTCCTAGTCATCTCTCTAAGTATGTCATTTGTCACTTCCCTCATCCCACTCTATAATCCAACCAAAGAGCAATTCTTTTAGCTGAGGTCTCATCTGACTGACTGTATCAATCAGATTTCAGCCCCAGGTTGTAAAGAAACCCAGTTGAAGGCTAACGTGTCCAGGGAGGACTCCATTTTGTATTTATTATACTCAAGGATTATGAGTACTTTAGGTAAATTCCAATTATTCAAGGGTGATGATCTAATCGGGTGATATACAGACCACTGGCATCCCCTCCTTTCTCCTACTCTTAGCAAACTGCTCTCTTGTTTCCAAATTATAGCTAACATCAACAGATAATAAGCAATGTGTACCGAGCACATTTGCCAACTGGTTCTTCATTCACTCATCAGTAACTTTCCTGAGCATCTACTAGGTGCCTGCCACTGCCCAATAGTAAAGGGCAATCTGCAAAATAGGAACTGTCCCTTTGCTCGTGGAACAAATAACCTAGTTGGAAAATAGGCTTTAAACAAGTTATACAATTAATTGTTTGATGATGATTTGGTAAAGTACTATAAAGAAGAACCAGGCGCAAGGAGAGCATACAACGAGCCAGTCTGGAGGGAAAAAGAAACAGGAAGACTTCTTTGAGAAACTGATGTGTAAGCTGAGCCCTGAAAAATAAGCGGGAATTAAATCCATGGTGAGGACCAGCAGGGAAGAAGCATTCCAGGCAGAGGGAAGAGCGTTTGTAAAGCTCCACGTGGAAGGAAGATGAATGTGAGGAGGCCAGCAAGGCTGCAGCACAGAGGATGTGAGAGGACTCGAATGCAGCGGGCAGGGTGAGAGCCCTCAGGCCCTGCAGGCCAGTGCTGCTCAGACTATTTCCAATATGTCCCGGACTGATATTTTTATAAAATATGGTGAAAATGTATTACTAGACAATTTAAAGACATAGAAAACACAAGCCTAAATATTTTTACTCATCATATTTACCAGACATAAAATGATTCTGCCAGTTACTATAAAAGCTTCTAAATACTTGCTCTCAATGTATGTTCCTTCTCAGGGCTTACTGATAAGCAGGCAATTGTCCACAGGCCACACTTTAAGAGGCACGGTAGATGGGAAGCCATAAAAGAACTTTAAGCATGGGTAAAGTAAATCCAGAATCACATTTCAGAGATCACTCCGGCTGGAGTGTGGAGAATGTCTTTGGGGCAGGAGGAGCAACTGGGGCTCTTTCAGGCGTCTTGGTGAGAGATGATATTCCTTAGAGGCAATAATATTTAACACTTGCAATAACCTACGAGGTAGTCATCAACATTCATTATTAAGTGAGGTTTAAGGTCATCTCCAGAAGTAGAATTCACATTTCCCCAAACCTGGTAAATCCAGGCTCTCTGAAGCCTTTTTTTTTTTTTTGAAGCCTTATTTAAATGCAGTCCTTAGGGCCACCTTATTGGTGACCTTATAACAAAATCTTTATTGCTGCTTCTGTAAATAGCCTTTCTGTGCCATCTACACCCTGCTGGCCTTTACTGAAACCCCTCAGTGATCCATCAGCATTACCCAGTCTTCCAGGAACACCGCCTCCATTCTTCATGCAAATGTCTTGCAATGAAGGAAACCCCAGAGGGAGAAAGAGAATCTGAGTATAATGGGCTGTGCGTTTCACTATTTTCTCATCTCTCTTAAGCTGATGGATTTCCAAAAGGTCTTGATGACTTTTAAAAGGAGATGATTGAGTTTATCCAACTGGGGAATGAGGGGGGGGGTGGGGGGTGTGGGGGGGGGGGGGGCGGGGCAAGAGGCAGCCCAGCTCAGGAGCAAAGGACTCTGCCTTTTTAGATGGAAGCACCTGAGACCCGCCTCCATCATACAACTGCTGCTAGACCCAGTGCCCATCACTCAGCCTCTCAAAGCCTTGGTTTCCTTATCCACACATGGAGCCAAAGATCTCTGCTCTGGCTTATTCAAGGGTCTCGTGTAAAGATGGTTACATTCAAACAAACATTTCTGGGGCACAAGCAATGTGACAGGCATTGAGTTGAACACTGAGTTTACAGACATAGGGCGACAATGTGCAAATAATAAAGCATGATGCTGCAGGGTGAATGCCCTACACAGACACACACACACTCTGCTGTCCACTCCGGGTCAGGAAGACAGTGGGTCAGGGAATGCGTCTTGAATGAGGCAGTGGTTGATCTTTGAAAGCAGGGAAAGGAATTTCCCAAGCAGACAAGCCTAAGAACACTATCCTGGTGAGAGAGATCAGAATGATGCCTCTGGAAACCATAGGACGCTCACTACCAATAAAAAATATATGAGAAAGGGGAAAGGAAATAAGACTGGACAAGGACAGGGGAATCACCAAGGGCCTTGTGCACCAATGAAGCAATGAGATGAAACCAGAGGATCTGGGCTGGACCAAACTCCACATTTGAATATGGGTCATTTTTGTCATTACTGTTATAGCTGAAACAGAACCAAAAAGTGATTGTGTACACAGGACACTCCTTCATGGATACCTCTAGAAACAACAGTGAGACTCTGAGGGGGCTGGAAGTCCTATGCTATACAGGTGAGGACAAAAGCAAGTGACATGTGACTTGCTAATGTGATTTCACTTGTGCTGCCGGATCCAGGAAACTTGGGTTCTCTGTTCATTCATGAGAAGGGAAAAAAATAAAAGAACAACTTTTCTCTATTTGGCCCCGAGACAGCAAGGAAAAAATGCTCGCCCTTCCTCCCAACTTTACAAGTAGCCAATGGCTTCCCTGGTGGTTCAGTGATAAAGAATCTGCCTGCCAATACAGGAGACACGGGTTCGATCCCTGGTCCAGGAAGATAACACATTCTGCAAAGCAACTGAGCTCATGTGCCACAAATATTAAGCCGGTGCTCTGGAGCCCAGGAACCACAACAAGAGAAGCCACTGTCGTGAGAAGCCCAGACGCCGTAACTAGAGAGTAGCCTCTGCTCACAGCAACTAAAGAAAAGGCCGGGCAGCACTGAAGACCCAGGACAGACCAAGCAAAGATAACTAAATTTGTAAAATGTAGCCATAAAGCCCAAAAGCTTCCTTCAGTGATATCACCAAATTCCCAAAGAAATCAATAAATGTTATTTTAAGGTCGATGAGGAAGAGAGAAAGATTCTGACCCTTTTTCTCTACTATTCCTCAGGAACAGTACCTACTTAGGGAAATCCACTCAGAGTAGGTGAATGTGTGTGTGTGTGTGTGTGTGTGTACGCACGTGCACGCACATGTGAACGTTTATGCATGTCTAAGTGCCTGTACATGCATATGTGTGCACATTCATGTAGGTGAGCCAGGGGAAGGCAGAGGACATCTCAGAGCCCTCTATAGGATGTCCACTTCTAGAAAGGACTGCCCTGGAAAGGGGTCCGTGTGTGTGTGTGTGTGTGTGTGTGTGTGTGTGTAGCTCAGTAGCTCAGTGGTATCCAACTCTTTGAGACCCCATGGAAGCCCGTCAGACTCCTCTGTCCATGGGATTTCCCAAGCAAGAATACTGGAATGGGTTGCCATTTCCTTCTCTAGGGGGTTCTTCAGAGAATCTCCCTGACCCAGGGATTGAACCCACATCTCCTACATTGGCAAGCAGATTCTTTACTTCAGAGCCACCAGGGAAGTCCTGATCACTGTGTAGCAGGGCTGAAATTAATCAGTCCATCCATCCATCCCTCCACCACTCTATTCTACAAACATGTACCAAGCACAGTTCATGCATCAAGCTTTGCACAGCTGTTGAGGTGACCAGGCACACAGCTCTTCCAGGAGCTCACACCAGAGCCTCTCAATCAGAGTGTAATGACCAGGGAGGCTCAATGAAGACTTGTTTATACTTTAATGATGCATCAAAAACCAACTCCCTAAATTCAAATCCCAGTTTCCTCATTTACCAGGTGATCATGGGCAAATTTTGTGACTTCTCTGTACCTCTGTGTCATCTATGAAAGAGGTACATAATGGTGGTACCTACTTTAAAGTGTTGGTATGAAGATTAAAATTAGTTAATATTTATAAAATGCTCAGTACAGTGCTTAGCAACATAGTCATTCTATGAGTTATTATTACTGTTGTTGTTATCATCGCTATTATTACTATTATCAATTCTCAAGTAATCATGAAATGGATGAGGTGTTGTCTGTCTCTTGGGCAACATGACCCACAATGCTCTCGAGTTCATTTTCAGCTCAATTGCCCAAGCCCAGTATAGGCTACTGGTGAGGCCAGAGCCCCAGCAGGGAGGCTGCCCCTAGCCCACCAGACACCAGAAAAGCTCTGCCTGGCACTCTCTAACTCTGGCCACATTCTGTTTCTGGGAGCAAAACCAAATAACCCCATTGCATCCTGACAATGCAGCTGCAAGAAACAGACAGAAACCAGCCCTAAATGGGGCTGTTCTGTAGCCAAGGAGATGGGTTCAGTAGGTTATATGCTATATCCATCCCATCTACACACTCTGCCTGCTGGGTAACCTCCAAGGAGCTGGAGGGACAGACTCAAAGACACCAGGCCCCTCTGCGAAGTTTCCAGGGGCAGCAGATGAAGGAATAAGTGTCCCAAAGGTACAGGACAAATGCCTCTGAATTTAATTTTGCTTTTTGCCTTCCACCAGCTGGAGATCTTGGGCAAGTTCCCTAACCTCTTACAGTCAGTGTGCCCTCATCTGTATAATGGGGATTTAAAAAAACTTCTCGAAATTAAATCATCCTAACACAATGTCCAGCAAAGCAGAGACACTCCAAACGTCTGTACTGGATGAAGTCTGTATTGCATCTGGTATCGAATCAGCCCCTGCTTGTGAACCTGCCGATGCAAAACACAGAAGCTGGACAATGACTCTCTCACCAACACCTCTTCACTTCTTGCCCGTGAGAGCTGGGCCCCTGGCCCAAGGCATGACGAGGATGAAGGGCAAAGGCACGCCCCTGGCGAATTCTCAGTTAACAAGCTTTGTGTGCCCAGCATACCCTGTGCCAGCCAAGGGAATTCAAGATTTCGGGGTCCCTGAGGAATCATCATTTTTAAAAAAATTAGCCAAGCCAGTAAATGCAAGAGGCTCAACTGAGGGACTGGCTCATACATGGACCCTCCAGGAAACCCAGTGGGCAAGGCAGCCAACTCCCTGAGACTTTATTCTAGCCAAGCGTGCAGCCTTCTGTGATTATTTTACACAAGCCAAAGATATCCTTCCTCATAGCCTCAAAAAAGAATTCTTCAAAAGCTTCAGCTCCTTCCTAGGGCAGCTCTTGCTCTCAAAAGGACTGCCAGACGCGAGTCACCGACCCTCCCAGAGCCTGAGTCCACTCACCTGTGAACTGAAAACAACTGGATCTCCCTCTCAGAGAAACTATGGGACTGAAGGAGTCAACACAGTCATCATATCCAGCATGAGGGGCCTCAGCAGGCCCCCATCTCACTCCATAGGTTGGATCTCAATGGATCATCACACAAGGTAGGCAATCAGCAAAAATTTATCAAAAAGGACATTTTTACAGTCCTGATTTTTAAACATTTCATACAGTGTTTGTTTCCCAATCCCCCAGACTCAAATGTCGCCAGCATTTTTATCCTGCCAAAAAGATTTGATAAACTGCTGTCCCATAATCTAAACAAGGAGGAAGACAGGGCTGGTAAAGGGCAGCACGGAGAGCCCAGTTGGAGAACTCCCCTCTCCAGGCTTCTTGTTCATTTTCTCCCCCTTCATCAGTGCATCCTTGAATTCCCCCCATGCCCTGGCACAAGCAGGCATGACGGAACAAGTACTCCAAGGGTACAGGACAAATGTGGATGAGTCTCTGTTCCAGACAGGATACTGCCTTGGAGTCAGGACCAGTGCATCCAAGCAAGTTTCCAAACCTCTGTGTGTCCTCTTAGGGAAGATGAGGCATTCCTGGGACTTGAATCTTTTTGTTATGTGGATCATTCTTTTAATGATCTTTAGTAAATTTTTTAATCTTTCTTGAATCTATCACAATATTGCTTCAGTTTTATGTTCTGGTCTTTTGGCCACAAAGTATGTGGGATCTTAGCCCCCCAGCCACCGACTCAACTGTGTGCCCTGCATTGGAAGGTGAAGTTTTATCCACTGGACTGCCAGAGGAGTTCCAGGACTTGAGTCTTTATATGACTTAAAAGCTCACGGTTTCTCATTACACTGGCCTGAAGTTTTAAAATGCAAAACAAACACACAAGCAGAAACACTACTCTCCAGGAAGGATTTTAC
The DNA here is from genome assembly GCA_006410635.1 of Cephalophus harveyi. Classification (NCBI taxonomy): domain Eukaryota; kingdom Metazoa; phylum Chordata; class Mammalia; order Artiodactyla; family Bovidae; genus Cephalophus; species Cephalophus harveyi. The sequence continues at coordinate 1,993 of SJYT01067836.1, read as the reverse complement.
ACATCCTCTCATCCATTCCCAGGGAAACACCGTGCGCAAACATCGTCACATTTCTACCCTGGGATATCACTACGGTAGCTGAAGTGGACCCAATTAATCCAGAGAAAGAGAACACAGTCAACAGAGACCACCTGTCCCCTCAACAAGCTCCTCCTGCCTCCAAATAGAAGACAAATCCATGTATTCAGCAGGCTGACTTCCGCTCCACACATCTGTCAGGGTCACTGCATAAACAAACCCTCAGCGTGTCCCTTCTTTCACCCAGTCATGGACGAGCGCCCAGAAAGTCTCTGGTCCTACCTAAACACTCAGCTGTTCCCCAAGAACTGTGATCAGACCCTGAGGACTGGGCCTAACCAGTCTCCTGAGAGCTGCTACGTGGATCTTTCTATGTCCAGGCTCACTGGCGACGGTCATCTCTGCAGAGGAGACTTCAGTGGTTAGGACTTGGGCTTCAAGTTTCTGACCCCAGGCAGGAAGTCTGTGAAAACCCCAGTCACGGTTATGGAGGGAGGCAACGATGGGAAGGGCAGTAACTGAGGTTAATACGTGCTCAATTGCTCAGTCATGTCTGATTCTTTGTGACTCTTTGGGCTTCAAGTTTCTGACCCCAGGCAGGAAGTCTGTGAAAACCCCAGTCACGGTTATGGAGGGAGGCAACGATGGGAAGGGCAGTAACTGAGGTTAATACGTGCTCAATTGCTCAGTCATGTCCGATTCTTTGTGACTCCATGGACTGTAGCCCACCAGGCTCTTCTGTCCGTGGAATTTTTCCAGGCAAGAATACTGGAGTGGGCTGCCATTTCCTATTCCAGAGTTTAATATAGTCCAACCGAAAGCAAATGAACTATCCAGTCAGCAGTGGAGAACTGGGGCAGACTGGCTCCACCCCTCACTAGCTACATGACCTTGGAAAAGTCTTGCAATCTTTCTGGCCTCAATGCTCCCGTGTGCAAAATGGGGATAAGTAATTATCCCTACTTTTCAGGCCTGCTGTAAGCATCATGGGATGATGTACAAGAAAAATATCTGGTTCAGAGAAGGTCCCAATGGAACATGTGTCACTTTCCCCTCTAACCTTATACACCCCTGTCCTCTACTTCATGGGTTGAGTGGCCAGTCTGTGGAGGGCATGGACTACGGACTGTTTTCCCTGTGGACAGAGCTCATCTTCCTCACCCATGGGGGACTGAGGGGAGCTCAAAATTCCTATAACTGCGCCATGAGTTCACTGTTGGGCCCTAGGATCAGAAGCCAGTAATTAAGTCAACGTTGATTTTTACACTGAACCTGCCAGTAAGTGTCCAATCATGTGACCAAAAAAAAAGATGGAAATAAGAAAAGCTAGACACGTTCAAGGTCAGGGGCAGCAGCTGAGAGTGCCAGGCTGCGATAGCGCAGGAGCGGCCAAGAAGAGCCACTCCACGTCTGAGGTCAGAGGTGGCGGCCGAGAGGAGCTACCCCATGTCCGAGGTTAGAGGCGGCAGCCAGGAGGAGCTACCCCATGTCCAAGGAGTGGTGGCTGCGCGGGCGCAGGAGGGCCGAGAGGAGCTACTCCACATTCAAGGTCAGGAGGGGTGGCTGTGAGGAGATACCCCTCCTCCAAGGTAAGGAGCAGCCCTGAAGAGATGCCACACGTCCAAGGTAAGAGAAACCCAAAGAAGACGGTAGGTGTTGCGAGAGGCATCAGAGGGCAGACACACTGAAACCATACTCACAGAAAACTAGTCAATCTACTCACTTGGACCACAGCCTTGTTGAACTCAATGAAACTAAGCCATGCCGTGTGGGGCCACCCAAGACGGGCAGGTCATGGTGGAGAGGTCTGACAGAATGTGGTCCACTGGAGAAGGGAATGGCAAACCACTTCAGTATTCTTGCCTTGAGAACCCCATGAATAGTATGAAAAGGCAAAATGATAGGATACTGAAAGAGGAACTCCCCAGGTCGGTAGGTGCCCAATATGCTACTGGAGATCAGTGGAGAAATAACT
>SJYT01067831.1:61592-91429 GCA_006410635.1 Cephalophus harveyi | reverse complement strand
GATTGGGGGCAGGAGGAGAAGGGGACGACCGAGGATGAGATGGCTGGATGGCGTCACGGACTCAATGGATGTGAGTCTGAGTGAACTCCGGGAGATGGTGATGAACAGGGAGGCCTGGCGTGCTGCGATTCATGGGGTCGCAAGGAGTTGGACACAACTGAACGACTGAACTGAACTGAACCAATATAATCAGCACATTTTTGTCAATGAAAAAAAGGTTGTTTATTCCTGCAGCATAAAAATCCATGCTTCCGATTCAGTGAACTCTTGGAAGGCATCTTCTGCCTCCAGCAACTGTGGAAGTGTTTTCCCTGCAAAAAGTTGTCAAGATGCTTGAAGTGGTAGTTGTTTGGCGAGATGTCAGGTGAATATGACTCATGAGGCAAAGCTTCATAGTCCAATTTGTTCAACTTTTGAAGCACTGGTTGTGTGATGTGCGGTCCAGCATTGTCATGGAAAATTAGGCTCATTCTGTTGACCAATGTAGGCTGCAGGCTTTGCGGTTTTTGGTCCATCTCATCAATTTTCTCAGTATACTTCTCAGATGTAATGGCTTCCACTGGATTCAGAAAGCTGTAGTGGATAGATGGGCAGCAGACCACCAAACAGTGACCATAACCTTTTTTTGGTGCAAGTTTGGCCTTGGGAAGTGCTTTGGAGCTTTTTTTTGGTCCACCCACTGAGGTGGTCATTGCTGGTTGTCATATAAAATCTCCTTTTTGTCTCATGTTACATTCAGATTGAGAAATGGCTTGTTTTGTTGTGTAGAATAAAAGAAGATGACACTTCAAAATGATGATTGTTTTTTGATTTGCAGTCAGCTCATGAGGCACACATTTGTCAAACTTTTTCAGTTTTCTAGTTTGCCTCAAATGCTGAATGACCATAGAATGGTCGACCTTGAGTTCTTCAGCAATTTCTCTTGTAAGAGGATCAGCTTTGATGATCCTATCAATTGGCCACTGTCAACTTATAATGGCCAGCCACTACGCTCATCTTCAAGGCTCATCTCCTTTGCACAACTTCTTGAACAACTATTGCACTGTATGTTCATTAGCAGTTCCTGGGCCAAATGTGTTGGTGATGTTGTGAGTTTTCTTTGCTGCTTATGACCCATTTTGAACTTAAATAAGAAAATCACTCGAATTTGCTTTTTATCTAACATCATTTCCCTAATCTAAACTAAATTTAAAATAAACAGCAAGTAATAAGTCATTAGCAAAAAACATAAAGTGAGAAATGCACATTAAAATGATGTATAACATAACCATACTTATTTAAGAATGTATTCCAATAGCAAATAGCAAAGTTCAATGATGTGAAACTACAGTTGCTTTCATATCACTCTATAGCTAAAGCATTTTACCTTTACAGCTGAAGTTTTAATTAAATTCAGCAAATTAAAAAAAAATCACTTCACCTACAGAATTTCTTATTATGCCTGTTGCATAATTGGCACTCAATTGACACTCAGTATTTGGGAATGAGAGAACATATAGAAATATTTTGTTAGCGGAAACAAGTTATATATAAATGTATGTAACTGGGTATTCAAACAAGTAAAGACAGAAAAGAACTAAATGCAGAAGAGCAGGAAAATGAGAACACTCAGGAAGTGCTTGGGCACAGTACATGGTTCCATGTCCTTGGAACTTCATGCTCTATATGTAGGGTAGAATGAGAACTTAAGTGAACTGACCTCCCATTTTAGAGAGATTTTAACCTAGACTGCATTTTACTTGAATGCTTGGGTAATGGACACATCTTGGAAGTGTTTTGAGTGCAGAGATGACGTGGTGTTAGGAAGTAATTGGATAGTAGTTTGTTAAGTGACATGTCAGTCTAAGAAAGAGGTTGCTGGAAGTGGTACAGCTAAGAGGAAGAACAGGCCATTTGGTGATAGGACAGAGGATGGGATGGCTGGATGGCATCACTGACTTGATGGACGTCAGTTTGAGTGAACTCCGGGAGTTAGTGATGGACAGGGAGGCCTGGCATGCAGCGATTCATGGGGTCGCAAAGAGTCGGACATGACTGAGCAACTGAACTGAACTGAGGGCTGTGTTTCTCAGATTATTGTTATTTTCATTTTCTGGATTCTCATAGTCTTGCCTTCCAATGTTTACTGGCAACTCTAGAACACTTTTCCTCTTAGCATATCTTAGCTAATTGTCTCTTAAATCAGTAGCATAATACCTTTACTTTCTTCCTTAGGTATGATATTTAGCTATATGAGCTTTTCAAAATACTGCATTAGTTCAGATCATATATGTACATGTATATGTATGTATAGCGTTGGCTGATATTGCTGTTCATCCTTAGTTATCATTAAAAATTCCAAATATATGTAGGTCATAGATGGCAAAGATAAAAACATGCATAATTGTGCTTAAGATAAATTATCCTCTTTTTATCATATTTAGGTTCAACAAAGATTTTTAGAACATGAACTATTCTCTAAGTACTTTCTTTTACTAGTGATAATTAACTTTTGTAGTGTATAATAAGGTGACATTGTGCTAACATACTACTTATATTATCTTGTATAATAATTGGGCTTCCCTGGTGGCTAAAACAGTAACAAATCTGCCTGCAATGCAGGAGACCCAGGTTCAATCCCTAGGTTGGGAAGATCCCCTGGAGAAGGGAATGACAACCCACTTTATTATTTTTGCCTGGAGATTTCCATGGTCAAAGGAACCTGTTTGGCTACAGTCCATGAGGTCACAAAGGGTCAGACATGACTGAGTGACTACACTTTCAATTTCATGTAATAATTACAGTCCTATAATTTGTATGTTTTCTTACCCATTTCTTAGAATACATTGAGGTTTAGAGACATTAAATATTTTTCATATGTCAGGCAGCTAATAAACAATAGAGGAAGTACCCAAGTTAGTCTGGTTTCAAGTAATGCTATTTAAAAAAATCAATTAATATAACTGAATCCTTACAGATATAGCTTTTTGCAGTCTGTGTTATCTCCATTTATTTTTAGATTAGTGAACAGACTCATTTATCCAGATAGAAAATGGCTAAGCTGAGCTTTAACTTAAGGATTCCTGCTCCAAATTTCATGACCTGCATGCTGTATTAATTTTCTTATCAAGTTTAGGATTAAGAAGCAAAGTAAAATACAAATAATTTGGGGCCATAAGCTCTGTGTTAATTACTGACTTCTCTAAAATATTGTCAGTTTTTGTTTTATTTTAATTATTCATACACTCAGCTTTGTTAATACTAATCATGGTCTTGGATTGAGTGTTTTCTGGCATGAATTTTATCTGCAAATCTGTATTTTTAGTAAGTTTTATTTCTATTCCTGTCTAGCATTGGAATCTTAAAACGCCGTATTCTTCCCCAGGGCTTTATTTTCTATTGCTTCTAGTCATCCACAAGAAATGGTATGTATGACCGTAGGCATCTTCATGGTAGCTTTTCCTGCCGCTTTCTTCTGTCTATTCTGTACAGCTGCCTAATGAGTCATTTCAATGTCCACTCCATATTTCCCAGCTGTGTTTCATTTAGTTACCCAATGTAGTACAGATGCATGAAGAAACACTTAGAAGGTTTGTGTTCAAGAATGCTTAGATTAGTGGGTGGCTTGGAGGGAAGGAGAGGAGGATGACAGGAAGAAATTAATGGGTTCTCCACAGAAAGGTGATTTTAAAAAATGCACAATAAAGAATTTCTTATAACTCAAATCACCCGACAATGTACATAATACAGTTTGAGCATACAGTTATCTTAACTTTTGAAACAACTCTTAATTTATTAAAGTGAAAGTGCTTGCTAGCATTCGTTTCAGCTTGCACAGAAGAGGTAAATGATTGGTTTAAAAATGTTTCATAATACAGAATTAATTAATGGGTCTTAGGGACTTAAAATTGTTAGGAATGATTTTTTTTTTTTAATCTATAGTACAGCTTTAAAGCACCACCTGCAAAATGAACAAGTGTTCCATTGCTTGAAATATACTGATAGGAGCTAAAGTGAAGCTCATAAATTTTTTTGTTCTGTTTCTCCTCTTAACAAACACAGCTTAGAGTTATATAGTGCATTTCTGGGGTGGTCTTGGTCATTGGGCTGTCAGAAAGTGGTTTGCTATGTTGTGCCAGAAATATAGATGTGATATATTAGTGGGAAAAGATTCTTCAATGTTCCAGCATTATTCTCCTTGCTTTTAGGTACAGATCACTTAGTAAACATTTGTTGAATTAATACTAATTAGAGCATTTATTGGAGAAGGCAATGGCACCCCACTCCAGTACTCTTGCCTGGAAAACTCCATGGGCGGAGGAGCCTGGTGGGCTGCAGTCCATGGGGTCACTAAGAGTCGGACACGACTCAGTGACTTCACTTTCACTTTTCACTTTCATGCATTGGAGAAGGAAATGGCAACCCACTCCAGTGTTCTTGCCTGGAGAATCCCGGGGATGGGGGAGCCTGGTGGGCTGCCGTCAATGGGGTCGCACAGAGTCGGACACTGACTGAAGCGACCTAGCAGCAGCAGCAGCAGCAGCAGAGCATTTATTCTCCAATATGACATACACCAATTCTGCATTATACTCAAAGCAGCCTTTTCATTTATGTTATCTCATTGGCTCCCCTAGGAATTGAAAGCATTTAAATATTTTTTTTTTTTTTACTAGGGATAAAATATATATAGCACAGATTTTAGCGTTTTAAGCATTTTTTAAGTATATAGTTCAGTGGCATTAACTATACTTACATTACTGTGCATCCATTGCCAGAACTTTTTTTTTTAACTTAAACAGAAGATCCATACATAAATACTAAGGAGTAATTCTCCCTTGCCCCATCCCACCAGCCCTTGGCAATCATCACTCTACTCTCTGTCTCTATGAATCTGCCTACTCTATATACTTCATATAAGTAGAATTTACAGTATTTGTCTTTTTGGCCTCATAAGGATTTAACTTAATGTACTATTACTGTTTTATTCACCCTCCTCCAAAATTACATCTGGACCGAACGAAGACTCAGAAATGAGAGAGTGCAGGCAGAGTCATATAAGTAATTGATGGTAAACCTAGGCCGGGACCAATTTCTTTTCTCCTAGACTTGTGTTCATTGCACTAAAGATGTAGATTTACTTATTCTCTCATTCACATAAAGTGATATTCTAAATTTTTAAACCAAAAACGAGAGACAAGACATCACAGTCAAATAAAATTCAGCCTAAACCTAGGTTGTGGTTCAATATTTGAAGAAGTCTCTAATCATGATAGTGTTTCAAAATTCTTTCTTACAAAATTATAAATCAGTAGAATTTGTTAAAAATACCCATACTATATTCTGTGTTTGCCTATCTGATTGAATTTGTCTCTTTTCTGGACTACCCAATGAAAATAAGGCACAATGGTATATACATAGAGACAAATGCCCTAAAATGTTTCAAATACATAGTTTATATCTGTCCAGCAGCCTCAGCTGATTGAAATTGGTGCCAGAACACCATTCCAGTGGCTGATTTGATATAACTTATCTATGCATTTACCCTTGGGCTTGTGTGCTAAGTCACTTTAGTCATATCCAACTTTTCTTTTTATACATAATTATATTTATTTTTAATTGATGATTGCTTTGCAATATTGGTTTGATTTCTGTCATACATCAACATGAATTAACTATAGGTGTACACAGCCCCCCTCCCTCTTGAACCTCCCTCCCAACTCTGTGGTTTTATTCCTAGATTCTTAAGGACTGTTGGCTACCCTATGTAACTATAGCCCACCAGGCTCCTCTGTCTGTGAGATTCTCCACCCAAGAATGCTGGAGTGGGTTGCCATTCCTCCCTCCAGAGGATCTTCCCAACCCAGAGATAGAATCTGGGTCTCCTGTATCTCCTGCATTGCAGGCAGATTCTTTACTGCTGAGCCACCAGGGAAGGATTTACCTTTAGAAAAAGTTAAAAGTGATTATTATTTAAGAAAGTCATTTTATGTTTAGACTAATTTAAGCTGTGTTTGAGTGAATTATTTTTCTTTTGGTTAAGACTGAAGTTCTGCCTAATGACATTTTTGGCTTGACCTTGGCCCACAAAGGATGAACTCTCTGCCAGGCACTGTGGCATAACAAGTGCACGTCTGACTCTTAATGAAGCCCTAAACTTCTCTCCCAAGGAAAGGTATAAAGAATTTCTCCAGTGTTTACCTTTAGCCTCACACAAGAATCAAAGGCCAGTGCTCATCCAAAAGTCTTCTTTGATTATAAGCTGCCTGCCTATCAAGAATTATTACATTTTTATCCTAGATTTCATACAGTCCTCTATTTTTTCTCATGCATTATAACTGTGGGATGTTAGACTTTGTTTCATAAAAAATTACATAGCTAAAAAATTTAGGAAATACCAAGTTAATAAAATGTAACTTTTTCTTTACTTTGTTTAGAACCTTTAATATGCTAAGATGTGAATTGTATATTTATGCAAAGGATATGTAACAGTATCTCCCAGACTTTCTTGACCAACAAGTTCCATATTAATGGCTTTTGAGGCTGGAATTCTTTCTAGAGTATATTCTCTAGGAAATAAATACTAAAAACATTTTCCTTGGTCACTTTTTACATTAATTTAAAAAACATTTTAAATAAGGAATTAAGCTCAATAATATGCAATTTGGAAACATTTCAGTCTCTATTATCAAGGACCTCTTAGCTTCAAGGAAAAGAAACTAGTCAAACCTACTGCAATAGACTCTGTGATGGAAAATGAGGTGCTCTGGGGACTCGTTGAAGGGGCACAAGACCGAGATCATAGAAGATTCCCCCAAAAGGTGATACTTAAAGGATGAACAGAGACTAAAAGAAAAAAGCATGTTGTTCTAGGAAGATAGAGGTTAAGCAGACACAGAATGAACAGGGTGATTCTGATGGCTGTATAGGTGCATGGATAAAATTATTCAGAATGTTGTTTAGGGAGAGAGCACTAAGAGAACAGAAACAATCTCCAGATGGAAATAAACCCATGGCAATGAAGCATCATAATTGGAGAGATAGCAGCAAGTCTGTAGAAGTTGGAAAATGAATATGAGCTGGGAAGTGGATTCAACATGGTACAAAAAAAAACCACACAAAACTATTTAAGAATAATATGACCCTATGAAGCTTTTAGAGGTATTACCAGGTGACTCTCAGGTGGAACCCCAGAGGCAGGTACCAAGTGTAGATGTGAGAAGAGTGCGAGATGCTATTCCTGTATCCTCTAGCATTTTGTACCCCAAGCACTGAACAACTTTGGTGTGTATGTACCTGGACAAGAAAATGAGAGAGCTCTTCTGTAAAGAGAATGGCTAACCTTCTTAAGGAGAGCTGAGATTACTAAAGTGGACATTGGCACTCCAAAATAGTCCTCTACATACAGCCTGACTATTGTGGGATCTGCACGATACGTACACTCCAAAGAAGTTAGTCGATACCCCTAAGTTGTGTACATAGAGCTCCCAGCAAGCTTCTCAGCTGAGAGAGAGGCCTGATGACTGCTAGATACCCCTGTAATCAACATACTCCTTTCCTCAAACAGGAAAAAGGGAATCATAGTCACTAAGCCTGAAAGGAAAACTGGCTGCTTGGGTGAGAAAAACCAAGACACTGCTAAGTAGCACCAACTGGTATATATTCCCTGGATAGCAGAATTAGACAGGAACATAGTACTTAGAGTTGTGGAAGTAACCAACAAAAGCAAGAAGTACAAATTATTGCCTCTGGCTGGTGGGACTGGGCCTTATGTTGATGTGTGCGGGGAGGGATAGGGAAGAAGCTGTTACTTTTCATTACAAATTTTATAAGGTAACATATACATGCATTAATTGTTAAAAATAAAACAACTTTTTGTACGTTTGTATTCTGAACGTTGTACAGAATATACAACATTCAGTGTTAAAAACAAACCCAAAGAATTACTGTATCATTGAATTCTCCACAAATTATATATGTTTCACAGGATATTTAATCATAGTTGCAAGATTTTGAGGGTTTTTTTGTCTTTGATTTCAAAACACCCTTCTGAAACTTTTCCTGAAACAACCAACTCATGAATCATATTTACTTTGTAATGGTTCAGATTTATAGTCACATAATGTCATATTTAGAATAAGGAAATCTTTCTAAAGAGACTCATCAAAATCATTGTAGAAATTTTTGTGTAATTTGTAATAATTTGGGGGGAAGAAAATTGGCCACTGGTGAATGTTTAAGCATAATTTAAGCAGCCATAGATGGAAAATACTTTTCCTAAATTATGTTTAGAGATACACTAATCTAATAAATCTATTTATGTTGAGAATTTATCTTTAAAAAACCATTTCTTCTTGCAAAATCTCTCTTTGTATGTAAATTCATTTTCTCAAACAGTCTGAGTGCAGGTATCATTTGCTTATTTTAAGAAACTCTGGTTTAATAAATTTAGATGGCTTACTGGAATTACAGTCCAAGTTTTCTGATTAGTTCAGTTCTTTTACTGCACCAGACATTCATAATTGTAGGGATTTTTTCAAAATCATTCAAAGCCCATAATTTTAAAATATTTGGAGGAAATATATGTTATGCATTTAGTTACTTTTCTCAGTGATGAAAGAACTCTGGAATTATCTTAGCATTTTAGCCCAGACTGGCAATACCCAAACCTCTTGGTATGGCAGTTCTTTAGATTTGTGTTTAATCACTCTTTTACTCTCAAAATGCATGTGGGAAGCTACGATAGCTGAATTTGTGTGTGTCAGGGCTGACTGGGTAACTTGGATTTTACCAAATTAGCTTGCCCATAGAATACCATTTTTATTAAAGGTAAATAACAAACACTTGCTAATTTGAAACATACATATATTTCATTAAAATTCAACAATAACAAAAGCAATGTTAAGAACATAGAGCAGAGATTTGCAAACTACAGCCTGTAGGCCAAATCGCACATCATCCCAGGTGCACCATTTTTGGGGAGAGTAAGAGCGAGAGCAGAAGGCTAAGATGCCATTTCTGAGCATGAACATACAAAGTGGGGCTGAAGATTGCTGTGTACGTGAGTGTTGCTCTGTTAGGCTATATTAAAAAGTGAACACAGGCATGTTAAGGCTGTATATTGTCACCCTGATTATTTAACTTATATGCAGAGTACATCATGTGAAATGCCAGACTGGATGAAGCACAAGTTGAAATCAAGAATGCCAGGAGAAATATCAGTAACTTCAGATATGCAGATGACACCACACTTATGGCAGAAAGCAAAGAAGAACTAAAGAGCCTCTTGATGAAAGTGAAAGAGGAGAGTGAAACAATTGGCTTAAAACTCAACATTCAGAAAACTAAGATCATGGCATCCGGTCCCATTACTTCATGACAAATAGTTGGGGAAACAATGGAAACAGTGAGAGACTTATTTTTTGGGCTCCCAAATCACTGAAGATAGTGACTGAAGTCATTAAATTAAAAGATGCTTGCTCCTTGGAAGAAAAGCTATGAGAAACCTAGACAGCAAATTAAAAAACAGAGACATTACTTTGCCAACAAAGGTCCATCTAGTCAAGGCTATGATTTTTCCAGTAGTCATGTATGGATGTGAGACTTGGACTATAAATGAAGGTGAGCACTGAAAAATTGATGCTTTTGAACTGTGGTGTTGGGGAAGACTCTTGAGAGTCTCTTGGACTGCAAGGAGATGCAACCAGTCCATCCTAAAGGAAATCAGTCCTGAATATTCATTGGAAGGACTGATGGTGAAGCTGAAACTCCACCACTTTGGCCACCTGATGTGAAAAACTGAGTCATTGGAAAAGACCGTGATGCTGGGAAAAGATTGAAGGCAGGAGGAGAAGAGGACAAAAGAGGATGAGATGGTTGGATGGCATCTCTGACTTGATAGACATAAGTTTGAGTCAGCTATGGGAGTTGGTGATGAATAGGGATGCCTGGTGTGCTGCGGTCCATGGGGGCACAAAGAGTTGGACACAACTGAATGACTCAATCAAACTGAACTGAACAGTAACTCTGAGTCTTACTCTATGTCAGTATGTACTCAGCTGTTCACACTTTTTAAGAGATTCCTTACTTTGAAAGAATTGGGCCAAATCAACTGGTTGATGTATAATTTGGAAGTCATAAAAGACTTTCCTCTGTTAGGAAGGTAGAGATAAATTTTGATGCCCACTCTAAACACAGTTTACAGCATTTATTGCTATGTGCCCAATTTAGTCCAAGCATAAAGAATGGACAGCTCATGCTCAAAGAAACCAAATTCCATGGTGGCTTTTGAAGAAGGGTTTTTAATGACAGTTGAGGGAGAGGGTCACAGGTATATGATCAGCTTGTGCTTACTTCTCTGACTGATTTGTGAGAGAGCAGTTCAATGTTTCTAGAGTCTAGAAACATCCATTCAGAGAAGTAAGCACAATCTGATCATATACCTGTGATGACCCACATCAGAACTAATAATATTTATGCAAGAAAGTTTTGAAATACTTTTTATACTACCTTTTTGTTACAGCAGGCAGGTAGCTAGATATGAGCAGAGAAATGGGGGCAGGGATCAGGTGGAAGGAAATCACACATGTTTAAACAGTGGGGGTCTATGGGCAGACAAAGAAAAACAGGAAACCAGATTGACAGGAAGCCACACATTTTGGGTGATAAATGTCCTGGAGACAGACAAAGTTCGGCAAAGATTGGAATCTCCTGCCTCTGAATGTAAACTTTAGCTCACTGTGTTCTTATTATAATAAAATTAGCCTTGCATATAAGAATTACCCATTAAATGCCAATGCTGTGACACTTCCTATCTGAGCTAAATGAGAATAAAAACCCCTCCTCCCCCCAGGAAGGTGGAGCTGAGATGAAAATCAGGGAGTACAACCTTAAACCCCTTCATCCCCAATGAATATTCCAACCCTTCATTTGTATTTCCCTCATAACTGGCTTGCCAAAAAACCCAGGGCAAAAACCACTTGCCTGTCTGCTGGCTTTCCCTCTAAGAATGTATTCTTGCTTAAATAAATCTTTACTTTACTTCCTGAACCTCCCTGTCTCATCTCTGAATTCTTTCCATGACAAATAAGAACCTTAAATTCACCAGGGACATGATCACTGTAAATTCACCACTCTGTTAGTAGAATTCGTCCTCATCTCAATAGATATAGGAAAGTCATTCAGTGTTGTAGACACATAAAAGTGTCTGTGTGTTTGTGTATGTGTATGTATTGAGTAGAAGAAAATTTTACTTAACCTACTTGTGTGTATCTTCCACAACTGAATGCAAAAACTGGTGCTTAATTTTTAACTTCAGAAGCATTTTAAAAAGCAATGTCCATTCTGCTTTGTGGCTGTTATTCAGGCTCTCAGTCGTGTCCGACTCTTTGTGACCCCATGGACTGCAGCACACCAGGTTTCCCTGTCCTTCACTGCCTTCCAGAGTTTGCTCAAACTCATGTCCACTGAGTCCGTGATACCATCCAACCATCTCATCCTTTGTCACCCCTACTTCTGCCCTCAATCCTTGCCAGCATCATGATCTTTTCCAATGAGTCTTCTCTTCACATCAGGTTTCCAAAGTATTGGCATTTCAGCTTCAGCATCAGTCCTTCCAATGAATATTCAGGGTTTTTTGATCTCCTTGCTGTCCAAGGGACTGTCAGGAATCTTCTCCAACACCACAATTCGAAAGCATCAGTTCTTTGACACTTATGCTCCAACTCACATCTGACATGACTACTGGAAAAACCATAGCTTTGAATATACAGACCTTTGTTGACCAAGTGATGTCTTTGCTTTTTAATATGCTGTTGAGGTTTGTCATAGCTTTCCTTCCAAGAAGCAAGCATCTGCTAATTTCACGGCTGCTGTCACCATCTGCAGTGATTTTGGAGCCCCCCAAAATAGAATCTGTCACCGTTTCTACTTTTTCCCCATCTATTTGTTATGAAGTGATGGTACCAGATACCATGATCTTAGTTTTCTGAATGTTGAGTTTTAAGCTAGCTTTTTCACTCTTCTCTTTCACTTTCATCAAGAGGTTCTTTAGTTCCTCTTTGTTTTCTGCCGTTAACATGGTATCATCTATTTATCTGAAGTTATTGATATTTCTCCTCAGAATCTTGATTCCAGTTTGAGCTTCATGCAGCCTGGCATTTCACGTGGTGTACTCTGCATGTAAGTTACATAAGCAGGATGACAATATACAGCCTTTATGTACTCCTTTCCCAATTTTGAACCAATTTGTTGTTCTGTGTTTGGTTCTAACTATTGCTTCTTGTCCTGCATACAGGTTTTCCACTCTCACTACTCCCACTTAAATCATTAATTACCGGAGGTCCTGGTCAATGTAATATGATTTTCTTCTCTGAATTTATGGATTACTGAATTATTTAGATGTGACTTTTATGGCTTTGAATACTTGGTAGTTTTGTTCTTTTTTTGGTTTGTTTTAGTTTTGTTAATTTCTGTTATTGAAATTCATAGGGCTGTGGTAAGAGAAGACAGTCTTAGAATATCAATTATTTGGAACTTGTGGAAGCTTTATTTCTGTGCCTTACTACATAGTTAATGTCTCCTTGGTGAAATGTACACTTTATATATGTATATATATGTATTTATATATTCAGTGTGGAACTAAAATTTCTGTGTCCTTGATTTATAAAGATGTCTTTAATTCATCCTAACTCTTGAGTGATAGTCTGAAAAAGCATATAATGAATACAAGGTATTTTTCCTACAGCTATCTATATATACTTATTGTCTGATTTCTGTCATATATTTCTAGGAATAAGAAATCTGTCATCCGTCCAAGTAGTAGCGAAGTTTCCTTACAGAAAATCAGGCTCTTATAGGAAATAATTTTTACTAAAATATATTTTAATTGCTGCTAACAGTAGCAAAGTTCATAATGTGTAGAGATGTGGATTAGGCATTTGGTGGACTTTTTTTTTTTTATGTGACCATTCACATAATTAGTTCTGGGAAAATTTCAGCTCTCGTATCCTCAATTATTACCTCTTTGTAGTCTTTCTATTTTTTTGTTTTCTGAAATTTGGCAGATATATGAGCTCCTCACATCTCTTAATCTCTCTCTTTTTCTCTGTTTTAGTTTTTGGGAGATTCCCTTAGTTCCATTTTCTAGCTTATTAATTTTGTGGTTACATTTCTTTGAGATTTACCTTCTAGTTTGAAGGATTTTAAGTTTTCCCAACAACTCTATTTTTGTATTGCCAAATTATTAATTTATCCTTTTTACTGTCTGCTATTTTATAATCACTTGTCACTTTCATAAAAATCTTTTCTCTTTATCTCTTTGACATATTTATTTATTTTTAAATAGTTATTTTTAATTTATTGGCTATGCCACATGATATGTGGTATCTTAGTTCCCTGACCAGGTACAAAGCCACACTCCCTCTAAGCACAGGGTCTTAATCACTGGACCACTAGCAGATATTTAAACAATTCTTTTAACATTTTTCTTAAATTATTAACTTAATTTTCTGGGTTCCAATTCTCTCCTGTTGGAAGCAATGAACACTCTTACATTTTATCTGTTTATTGTGTGTTTGATTTTACTTCTGCTGGTACATAATGTTTGCTCCATGAAGGTGCTGATTTGTTAACTACCTTTATAAAAATCATTTTTTTTTATCAGTCTCAACATTTAGGCATATAGTAGGTACGTAATAAATATTTGTTGCATCAGTAATATGACCTCTATGGTGGCTCACATGGTAAAGAACCTGCCTGCAATGCAGTAATGCTTGTGCTTTTGTTCTTTTTAAAATCTCTTCTTAAGCTCACCCTAAATGTATTTGTAACTGTCTATATGGCTGCGGTTGTGTTTATTTCTTCTCTAGGTTTATAAGGTGCATAACTTGAACATGGTAAACATTTGGCTTAAAACTCAAGTCTGTGCGATGCTTCATATTCATGCTGCACACAACTAACTTTTCACCTGTGCTAGGCTGCAGTCTGGTAGTTTCTTTCTTTTCCCTTTTCATGGGAAGAGGGTACAGATCTGGCTCCCAGGATTGTATCAGTCTAGCCCGTGATTTCATAACCTGTATTTGCCTCTGTATTCATAGGTTACATAACTAGAGCTTCAGTTTCTTTCTTTCTCTTGCTTTTACTTTTTCTAAGCTATCCTTTTTCTCCTTCCTGGATATTTACCTATTTATTTGATGAGTTTGTCTCCATATTTTAAACAATAAAAAAATAAGCCATTGCCTGTCATTTCTTCATTTTGAGAATAGAAGAGATAATTCTATATGTTTTTTCTTTCTATCTTCAACTAAAAAATGTTTGATTTGTTCACAAAATTCAGAATTATTTATACATCTTCTCATTTCAGCCCCAAAGAGAAAAAAAAAAAATGCTTTTCTAGGTGGTAGCATGGAGCTATAACAAATAAATTCATACTTTTCATGAAAAGATAGCTAGTCTAAGTGGTACTGGGAAAACTGGACTGCTGCATGTAAAAAAATGAAACTAGAACACTTCCTAACACCTTATACACAAATAAACTCAAAATGGATTAAAGACTTAAATGTAAGGCCAGAAACTATAAAGCTCTTAGAGGAAGACATAGACAGAACACTCTTTGACATAAATCTCAGCAAGATCCTCTTTGACCCACCTCCTAGAGTAGTGGAAATACAAATAAAAATAAGCAAATAGGACTTCATTAAACTGAAAAGTTTTGAACAGCAAAGGAACCGATAAATAAGAGTAAATGACAGCTTTCAGATGGGGGAAAATAGTTACAAATGAAACAACTGACAAAGGATTAATCTCCAGAATATATAAGCGGCTCATACAGCTAAAGTTCAGGAAAGCAAACAACCCAGTCAAAAGATGGGCAGAAGACCTAAACAGACATTTCTCCAAAGAAGATGTACAGATGACTAATAAACACATGAAAAGATACTCAACATTGCTCATTATTAGAGAAATACAAATCAAAACTCCAATGAGATATCACTTCAAAATGGTCAGAATGGCCATCATCAAAAATCTATGAACAATATATTTTTTTTTTAATAAATTTTATTTTTACTTTATTTTACTTTACAATACCGTATTGGTTTTGCCATACATTGACATGAATCCACCATGGGTGTATATTAGCTCCCAATCCCTAATCCCCCTCCCACCTCCCACCCTACATCATCTCTCTGGATCATCCCCGTGCACCAGCCCCAAGCATCCTGTATCCTGTATCGAACATAGGCTTGTGCTTCGTTCTTACATGATAGTATACACGTTTCAATGCCATTCTCCCAATTCATCCCACTCTCTCCCTCTCCCACAGAGTCCAAAAGTCCTTTCTATACATTTGTGTCTCTTTTGCTGTCTCACATACAGGGTCATCATTGCCATCTTTCTAAATTCCATATATGTGTGTCAGTATACTGTATTGGTGTTTTTCTTTCTGGCTTACTTCACTCTGTATAATAGGTTACAGTTTCATCCATCTCATTAGAACAGATTCAAATGAATTCTTTTTAATGGCTGAGTAATACTCCATTGTGTATATGTACCACAGCTTTCTTATCCATTCATCGGCTGATGGACATCTAGGTTGTTTCCATGTCCTGGCTATTCTAAACAGTGCTGCAATGAACATTGGGGTACATGTGTCTCTTTCGATTCTGGTTTCCTTGGTGTGTATGCCCAGCAGTGGGATTGCTAAATTCTGGAGAGGGTTTGGAGAAATTGGAACCCTCTTCTACTGTTGATGGGAATGTAAATTGACACAGCCACTATATCTGTATGGAGGACATACTGATCAGGACAAGAGAATGGAGATTCTTTAAAAGCTAGTAATAGAACTAATATATGACCCAAGAATCCCACTACTGGGCATATACCCTGAGAAAACCATAATTGAAAGAGATGCATATACCCTGCAGCATTATTTGCAATAGCTAGGATATGGAAGCAATCTAGCTGTCCATTGACAGATGAATGGATAAAGAAGTTGTGTATACAATGTATAATGGGATATCCCTCAGGCAACCTAGCTGTCCACTGACAGATGAATGGATAAAGAAGGTGTGTGTACAATGCATAATGGGATATCACTCAGCCATTAAAAGGAATACATTTGAGTCAGTTCTAATGAGATAGATGAACCTAGAGCCTATTATACAGAGTGAAGTAAGTCAGAAAGACAAAAACAAATCTCATATATTAATGCATGTGTATGGAATCTAGAAAGATGGTACTGATGAACCTATTTGCAGGACAGCAAATGGAGGTGCAGACACAGAGAACAGACTTGTGGGCAGTAGTGGGAGGAGTGGGTGGGGTGAACTGACAGAGTAGCACTGAAACATAAATATTACCATATGTAAAATATGCAGTCACTGGGAATTTGCCATGTGACTCAGGGAGCTCAAACCCAGTGCTCTGTGATAACCTAGAGGGGTGGGGTGGGGTAGGAGGTGGGAGGGAATTTCAAGAGAGAGGGTACATGTATACCTATGACTGATTCATGTTGATGTATGGCAGAAACCAACAGAATATTGTAAAGAAGTTATCCTCCAATTAAAAATAAATAAATTTTAAAAAATAGTGGCTCCTCTTACAGAGTGCTGATTTCATAAGAATTTATGCCACAAATTACACTATTGCATCAAATCCTTAAATTTTCTAGGAGGTAAATTAAGGCATTTATGATAGTCTTCTTTTATTTTAAACTTCTTAAGTCTGTAGTGCTTCTGGTCTTCTTGTCTGTTTAGAGAGTAAATGGTACTTAATCACTTGCAACATGATTTATACAAATGCAGGTATTCATAAAAATGCTAAATTTGGCTTCTAGAGGAGAGTGGACTTTCCTACAGGAAGCCCACAGGATAATTACCCTAGACTGTAATCATGGGGTTCTCAGTCCTTGTATCATATCTTTATGCAACTAATTGGTGTCTGCCTTCATGTTTCTTTTCAACCTCAAATTCAAATCCGTCATCCTCTGAAGCTTGCCAAAATGTTACCTAGTTTCCAAAAAAACAATTTTGAATTCTTAAATTTTTTTTTAGAAAACTTTTAAGACAAATTAGGGAGAAATAACTCTTCTATTCTAAACTCTTCCGTGAACATATAGTAATCATAAAATACTCTTATCATCCTCAACTATTTTCTCAAATTATTTCCCATATTATACTGTGTTAATACCTGTTATAAATTTAAGTTTTATCATGTGCGTTAGTCGCTCAGTCATGATCAGCTCCTTTCAACCCCATGGACTGTAGCCCGCCAGACTCCTCTGTCCATGAGATTCTCCAGGCAAAAATAATAGAGTGGGTTGCCATTTCCTTATCCAGGGGATCTTTCAGACACAGGGATTGAACCTGGGTCTCCTGCATTGTGGCCAGATTCTTTACCATCTAAGCCACCAGGAAAGCCCAAGTAATATCATATGTATCTATTTTGTCCTTCTGTCATATTTATAGATAAGGTCTTTGTGGTTGTGCCTTACACTATTCATGCATCTGGATAAATAGTAAACAGTTGGTTAAGTTATCTCGACATTAAACTGTGTAATGACAAGTATGTGTTTGTTGTTATTCTTCAGTCACGAAGTCATGTCTGACTCTTTGCCACCCAAAGAATTGCAGTATACCAGGCTTTCCTGTCCTTCACTATCTCCCAGAGTTTGCTCACTGTCTGTTGAGACAGTGATGCCATCCAAATATCTCATCCTCTGTTGCCTGCTTTTCCTCTTGCCCTCAACCTTTCCCAGCATCCGGGTCTTTTCTAATGAGTTGGCTCTTTGTATCAGCTGGCCAAAGCATTAGAGCTTCAGCTTCAGCATCAGTCCTTCCAGTGAATATTCAGGGTTGATTTCCTTTAGGATGGACAGGTTTGATCTCCTCGCTGTCCAAAGGACTCTTGAGAGCCTTCTCCAGCACCGCAGTTCAAAAGGATCAGTTCTTGGGGGCTCAGCCTTCTTTATGGTTGTAAACTCATGACTACTGGAAAAACCATAGCTTTGACTATATGTATTTGTTAGCAAAGTGATGTCTCTGCTCTTTAATGCGCTGTCTAGGTTTGTCACAACCTTTCTTCCAAGAAGCAAGGGTCATTCAATTTTTGGGCTGCAGTCACAGCCTCAGTGAATTTGAAACCCAAGAAAATGCTTAGCTGACTTAAATTGTTGCACTAATATCAAGATTTGATGTCATTTAACTGTAGCTTTAGCCTAAGCTACCAAAGAGACCTATTGTCATCAGATTTTTTATGTTACTGTGAGTAAAAGTACATAGTAAATACTTTTGGAAGAGTATGGTGATTCTGGAAATCTATGTTAAATTAAAAATATCCAACTTTAATAACCATTTATTTTTAAAGTAATATATGTTCACACACATGGAATTCAAACAATGGAGAAAAGGTGAAAAATAATAAAAGCATCTTTGCTTCTCTGGTCCTACTGGTCTGAAGTAACCAATTCTAAGGATTTGGTAGTACACTCTGGACATATTTAAATAGTACCTTTTCTATTCCTGTTTTGAGTCTTAATATTTGCCCCTATTTGACTTTATTGCATGTTAATTTCCATGTATGCTTTTGCTACTGCCGCACAGTCTTTTTTGGCAGCACAATCTAGTTTCAGCTTTTATATCTTTCCAATTGATATAACAGTTCTTGGCATATTTTGACAGATATAGCATCTATCGTTAGCTAGTCAGAAATGATCACACTGTTGATTTTTTCTTTTTATGTGTAGCATTGCCTAAAATACTAGATGATGAATTATAGTGACTCATACCATGTATTCTCTCATACATTTATTGGAGGCACCCACTTAGAGTACCTTTCACAAATAGGTAAATTATACTTTGATGCTTTCTCCCTGAATCACGTTTTAGCTTAAATGATTTTTACCAGAGTCCCGATTTTACCAGAGGAGTCTCTACTACTACTGTAAAGTACTATAACTTTTCTCTTTGAGAAATCAATGCCTATTACCTTCAGGTTATACTTAAAAAAAAAAAAAATGAACCTGTTTGCATTAGTTTGAAAATGTCATGGTATCTTGTGAATGTATCTTTATAAATGATCATGATAAAAATTCAGGAAAGCCTGACTTATGTATATGAGAAACTTAAAGCTGAGAACCTGAATAAACAACAGGCCACGTCAGCATTTCAACTTTAACATGTTTAACAAAGGATTATAGAATTGTCCCACAAGTATAAGCTAAATCATGAAAATTTACATTTTCCTTCTGTAGGACAGTTCCTTCTAACATTATCCCCAGAGCAACAGTTCATTTTCTTGTGCCAGTATTCTATTCCCTGAACTGCAGCTTGGCAGCAGCCAGGTCTCAAATTTCAACCACATGTATTTCAAAAAATCAAAAGATTCTTATTTGGCACTTTAGTCACATATCTTTAAAAGCAGTGTTTGTGCATCAGATTTAAAAATAATTGAAACCAGGGGGTTCAAAAAACCAAACTTTTCTTCCAAGATGTTTCAACTTCAACTGATTCCAAAAACACTGAAAGCAAGAGAATGGAAATGCAAATAAAAACTGCACGCAGCCTGCAGCTTCATAAACCAACAGTGCCGGCAGAAACGCATTCTAGGTGCGCACTCTACCCTCAGGTCAGGAAGGGCATCCCTGAAGGGCCTTGATCCAACGCCACAGCCGGCCTGAAAACAGTTCTAGGGCTTTGCGGGTATGCAGAGAGTGCATAGGCCCATGAGATCATTTTCTCTAAGACTCAACTCCTCCCCAAAGATAAGAACACATGTAGCTGTTTTGAGTTGGTTATCCAGTATTTTAAAAATCACATTAAAAACTATAGGCGTATATATTTCATGGTCACGATTGATTTTCCATTCCTCAAATTTGCTTTTTTTTTTTTTAAAGAGGGATTCTTGCATCATGTGCTTGTCATAACCTTAAAAAAAATCTATCGAAGCTGTGCTTATATGTCCTTGTGAGCAACATGGTTTGGAGTTCCATTTGGTGCTGAGCAATTGTCAAGTTGACCTAATCATGTGAAAACAGCACTATATATTTGTGTCAAGACCTGTTCTTTTGTATTTGTTGGCTTTAAAAGAAGCTGAAGGGAGCCCAAATACTTTTTAAGAAAAATGACTCCTTATTGTAAAGTGCAGATAAAGGACATATCATTAGCAAATAGGCCCTTGTAGATTTATAGCACATGCTTCCCCTATTGTGTGCAGGAGGGTAGCGGTGATCTCTCTGGTCCAAAGGAGCAATTAGTATTCCCTTTCTGAAGATAAGCAAAGAATGAATTTCACTCTGCCTATAGATAAAATAGGATAATAGAGATGTATAAAAATGGTAAATAGAAAATGACTCAATTTTTATGTAAATGTGTTTACTTGTAACTCTAATGTTACATATATAAAATTTTTTCCCTATAATTAAAGGGCGTAAAGTGTTGGTTATTTTGATCAGACATTTTATTTTAAACTACAACACTAATTTAATAATTTTGTAGTTCTTTCGGCTTTCATTCATTCTTAATTCCAAACATTTTTTATGTTAAGTAGATTCACATTTATAGAGAACAACTTAGATTGTCCTCTGACCAGTGGAAAAAACCCTCTCGTTAAATCACCATTTTCTTCTATTCAATCATGTTCAAACACCTTAGCCTGAAAGTAAGATTCCTTACAATTTTTACAACTGGCCTTCAAATCCCTTTCCAGTTTTAAAGCCCATCATTCTCTCACCTTCCCCCTTGCCTATCATTGCATAGCAGAAAATCCTGTTTTTCCTAGCAGAGTATCCTGCAAAAAGAACAGACTTTCAGAATTCAGAAAACTAAAATGTCAACTTTATCACTTCTTTGTTCTGAAATCTTATAAAAATAATTTAATATTTACAAGATATCTCTGTGATACGTATCCCTGTGATTTTCCAAATGAGAAAATCCAAAGGAAACATTTCGAAAAATAAAATGTGATATACCATTAGATCTCAAAGAGTACTAATTCCATTTTATTTTCATAGTTCTTTATTAAAATGTGGCTCCATGCTTACATGTGTTTATTTGAATCCCAGCTCCACAGTTTACCAGCTGCCAACTTGGATAACTTTGTGATACTTAATCTCTTGTAAAATGGGAATAATAATGATTCCATCAAGTCTTTTGTGTTCATTCTTATGAGAAGTTTAATGAAGAGTTAAAAAATGTCTAGAAGAGTTCTCCTGAAAAAGTAATGCCAGATGAGGGTTTGCTGCACAAATAAGCAACACATTAAGTAACGGCATTAAGTAACTTTCTTTACTTTAGGACTTATTAGCAACTATGCATTGTTGCTTTCCAAGAGAGAATATAATGGACAGAATTTCTCAAAATTATTTCCGAAAGGAAAATTTCCTTTGAAGACTACCTTGGAAAATGCTGTTCTTTACCAATTGTAGTTTAATTTTTCCTTGACAAATCATTCATTTTCCTCACTGCCTAACTTTATTAAAGAATAAGATGCATATTGGCATGACCTCCTTAATTTGCATACCATTGGAAATAATCTTTAAAAAACTTTAATGAACTTTATTTTTAGAGAAGTTTTAGATTCATTAGCAAAACTGAGCTGAAAATACAGAGTTCATATATACTCCCACTTCTGTACCCATAGAACGTCCCCAACATTTGACATTCCACACTACAGTGGTACATTTGTTACAATCAGTGAACCTATACGGACACATCATTATCACCCCAAATCTGTACTTTATATTGGGTTTCACTCTTGGTTTTTACATTCTGTGGGTTTTTGACAAATGTATAATGACATATAACCACTGCTTTGACACCATACAGAATAGTTTTTCTCCCTTAAAATTCCTCTGTGATCTGCTATTCATTCCTCCCTCCCTCCAGACTCTTGCAGCTACTGAACTTCTTCCTGTTTCCATAGTTTTCCCTTTCCAGAACACCATATGGTTGGAATTATACAGGGTGTAACCTTCTCAAATTGGCTTCTTTCATATAGAGTATGCATTTAAATTTCCTCCATTTCTTTTCATGGTTTGATACTTCATTTCTTTTTAGCACTGAGTAATATTTCACTATCTGGATGTCCTATAGTTTACTTATTCAGTTGCCTACTAAGTGCATCTTGGTTGCTTCCAAATTTTATCAATTATGAATAAGTCTCCTATAAACATAATTTTCAGTTTTTTGGGGTGAATACCAAGGAGCATGATTTCTGGATTATATGATAAGAGTATACTTAGGTTTTTAAGAAACTTCCAGATTGTTTTCCAAAGTGGTTGGACCATTTTGCATTTAAACCAGCAGTGAATGAGAGTTCCTGTTGTTTTGTATACTTACCAGTATTCGGCATCAGTGTTGTGGATTTTGAACATTCTAATAGGTATGTAGTGGCACATACTTATAAAGGGTTATTGCATTCTTTTAATATTGACATTTTTATCATTACATAGTTTCTCTTTATCCCTGATAACTTTCATTACTCTGAAGACTGCTCTATCTGAAATTAATATAGCTACTTCTGCTTTATCTGAATTAGTGTTCATGTGGTATATCTTTCTCCATTCCATTACTTTAATTTAAAGTAGGTTTCTTCCAGGCAACATACAGTTAGGTCTTTCCTTTTTTTGAGGGAGGGAATCCTCTTTGACAATCTCTTTTATAAGTTGGTGTTTTAGGTTGTTTATGTTTAATGTATTTATTGATATAATTGGATTAATATCTGTCCTATTTGTTACTGTTTTCTCTGTGTTGCCTCTGTTCTTTGCTCCAGTTTCTATCCTTTACAACTTTTCTGACTTTTATGGTTTTAAATGAGCATTTTATATGACTATAATTTCTCTCCTTAGCATACCAGTTTTACTTTCTTTCTTTAATTTTATATATTTTTACTTTTTTAGTGATTGTTCAAGAATTTGGAATGTATACTTACAACTAAAGTGAAAGTGAAAGTGAAGTTGCTCAGTCGTGTCCGACTCTTTGGGACCCCATAGACTGTAGCCTACCAGGCTTCTCTGTCCATGGGATTCTCCAGACAAGGGTACTGGAGTGGGTTGCCATTTCCTTCTCCAGGGGATCTTCCCGACCCAGGGATCGAATCTGGGTCTCCTGCATTGTAGGCAGACACTTTACCCTCTGAGCCAGCAGGGAAGCCCCAACTAATCCAAGACCATTTGCAAATAATGCTGCACTGTTTCATGAGGTGAGGTGAAGTCACTCAGTCGTGTCCGACTCTTTGTGACCCCATGGACTGTAACCTACTAGGCTTCTCTGTCCATGGGATTCTCCAGGCAAGAATACTGGAGTGGATTGCCATTTCCTTCTCCAGAGGATCTTCCCGACCCAGGGATCGAACCCAGGTCTCCTGCATTGGAGGCAGACACTTTAACCTCTAAGCCACCTTATAGTGACAACAGTTACTAGCTTTTCTCTCCTGTTTCTTGTATCATTACTGTCATTTATTTCACTTATGCATAAGCATTCATATGCATATTTATACATAAGCATACATAATTGTTTCAATTATAATTTTGAAGAAACTGTTGCTTGTTAGATTAATTAAGAATAAGAAAAGTAAAAGTTTTTGCTTTACTTATATCTTCTTCCTGCTCTTTTTTTCTTTATGTAGATCTTGCTGAAGAACTTCATTTAACATTTCTTCTAAAACAGGTTTACTAACAACAAGTTCCCTCAATTTTTGTTTGAGAAAGTCTCCTTTACTTTTGAAGGACAGTTTCAGAGGGCACACAATTCTAGGTTGAGGTTTTTTTAGCCTCTTAACACTTAAAATATTTCATTTTACTTTGCTTGCATAGTTTCTGAGAAGTCAGATGTAATTTATCTTTGCTCCTCTATAGCTAAGAATTTATTTCCTCTTTGGCTCTTTTCAGGATTATTTTCTTTATCTTTGAATATGTATAGTTATGTCAGGTGAGTGTATTCTCAGTTCTGTCTCATCACAACAAAGATTTGAAGTGATGGACGTTAAAGCCCTCAGTGCATCACAGCTCTTGGACAGACCGTGTTATAACTTTCAGGTCTCAAACAGACCATGTTGTAGGTCTTAGACAGATCAGTGTGACAGCTCTATTTTATTTAGAAAATAGCAGGAAAATCCATCTTCAAGGCGTGAGGGCATGCCGACCCAAAGACATGAAGAGAAGAGAGTGGGGGAGCATGCGAGCATGCATGGGGGGAAAGAGAGAGAGAGAAAGAGAAAGATCTGGCCCTTTGGCTCCTCTTTTTATATGCTTTTTCCTCCCCCCTGGGCCTGCCGTGTGTAACTTGGGCTAGCCAGGAGTGCTGTTTGTTCTACCTGAGGTCCTCACTCTGGTCCTTGGACTTTCCTTTGACCTTCCTTTGTTCTATTTTTGTGGGCTTTTCCCTTCCTTGTCTTTTAGCCGTGGCCATTTTGGACTCGTTTTTCCTATTCTAACTACCTAACAGTTTGAATATGCCTAGGAGTAATTTTTTCTTTTTTTGTTTTTGTATTGTCCTGCTTGGTGCACCAAGTTTCCACCAAAAAAGGTGTGGTATCTGACATTAATTTGGGGTAATTCTCAATCATTATTTCTTTGACTATTTCTTTTCCTTTCTTCTGATATTAACATAAATCGTATGTTATATGTCTTGCCATTGTCCCACAATTCATGTATATTCTGTACATTTTATTTAGTTTTTTTTTCTAATTAAAAAATAGTTTGGGATGTTTTTATCATCATACCCTTATGATCACAGATCCTTTCTTCAGCTATGTTACAGTCTACTTATGTGCCCATCAAAGGCATTCTCATTTCTCATACACATTTTTATATCTAGGGTTTACTTTTTGTTCTTTCTTGGTGTTAGGTTGGTTTATTTTCTCTCCTTTATTTCTTTTCTCAAGATAAAAAAGATTTGGAACAACAGACTAATTGCAGCTTAAGCAGGGTTTCTCAAGTCCTGTCTCATTGTAGCAAGGGTTTGAAACAAAAGACTGGTTACAGCTCAGTTACAGCTCAAGCAGACAGATCTTTTATTGAACAGACAGAGGATAGTACACTCCTGAAACTTGGGAGCAGGCTGGCCTTGAATGTGTGGCCACTTTTCTTCTTGACTTTCCCTTTTCCTTGTCTCCTTCTCTTGGTTCTGCCCTGTGCAAAATGCAGATGGGGCTATGCTCAAGGCCAGTCTGGAAGGAGGTGTATCTGGGCACAAGCAAAATAGGGCTTTCACATATTTACCTGGGTGGGCATGGACTGAGAGTTTTGATTGACAACAGGCTCTACTACATGTCTTTCCCATAATTCAGTCTGTTATAATCTGGTATATGTATGTGTAGAGTATTTATGAACCCTTAATGGGCTCCTAGCTGCCTAGGGTAACTTGAAGTCATAGCTGTGCATTAAGGGCACATGTGTCGGAGTCAAAGACGCCCCTGTGTTTACTCTGTATCTACTGTGTGCCTAGGGGGCATGTGCAGGAGTTGGAAAAGTCTCTGTGGTTATTTTTGAAGCATAGCTGTGTGCTCACTCACCTGGGTGTGTCTGGGGCGGGGTATAAAGATCAGCTTGCATCCTTTTCAGCTAGGCCACCTCTTGGTGGCTCAGAGGTTAAAGCGTCTGCCTCTGATGCGGGAGACCCGGGTTCGATCCCTGGATCGGGAAGATCCCCTGGAGAAGGAAATGGCAATCCACTCCAGTATTCTTGCCTGGAGAATCCCATGGGCGGAGAAGCCTAGTAGGTTACAGTCCACGGGGTCGCAAAGAGTCGGACATGACTGAGCAACTTCACCTCACCTCACCTCACCTCTCATTACTCATGCCTAACTTCCTGCCTAGCTCTCGCTTATATTATCTGCCTTGTCTACTCTTGAAGTTAGTCTACTGTTCTCATTAAAAACTTTCCCATATTAACCATAGTTTAAAGGCAGTACTTCTGTTGTCCTGACTGTGATCCTGATGTTTACTCACTTTCTTTATGCTTTTTTGCCTTTTAGTTTACTTTGTAATTTTCTGTTGACATATGAACATGATATGCTAGGTTAAAGGGACTATGGTAATAGATCTTTAGTTATGTGATAGTAAGCAGGTGGCTGAATCAGCTATAGTACCAAGATTAAGTCTCAGTCTTTTGTTGAGCCGGTATCCCTGGGCTGTGAATTTCACCAGTGCCTCTCAGTTGATAATTGCCCCTGTAGGTAGAACAAAATGGCTAGAGTAGGCTGGAGTTGGATATTTCTCTTTCCCTGGGTAGGGTAGATTTTGTAAAACCCATTGGGTTATTTATTGATAAAATAGTTTCTCTTAAGGTCAGGCCATGTTAAGAAGAGCAGAATGCTATTGTATATTTCAAAATGGTTAATATCCCCCTCCTCCTGCTAGAAGAATAAGGTGATTTTTCTCTGATAGTCACTGAAAACCTAGTAGAGCTTCCTAGAGGTAAAACTCCCAAGTGTGTGATTGCTATGACTATGTCTCCTTGGAGTTTTTAACTTGCAGAATTGTCTACACTGAATCTCCAGCAATTTTTCAGTTACAAGTTAGATTTTCATACCCTGGATTGGTTCCCATGGAGGTTTCTACTAGTAGCTTTCTGCTTTGCTAAGTTCTGGTTCTCAGTATCTACTTGTCTGTCCAATTTTTGAGGCAGCCTTTGGGCTTGCAACCTCACTTCTCTGATGTGTCTAAGAAGAGGTTTTTTTTTTTTTTTAATTTGTTCAACTTTTTATTTTTTTATTAACATGGAGTGGTGACTTTTAACCTCTTTAAATTAACAGACTGGAAACCTGAAGTATCAATAGCCTTTCTTCATTAAAAAAAAAAAAGTTACAATGGCCTACAAAAATGAACAAGATATAATTACTGAAATAGGAGTAATACCTAATACCATTAATTGTATTTCTAGATAAGAGGGTTTTTATTTTTAAACTGTATATAATATTTGAGATTGGGCTAATTTTCCAGTATAATATTTTATGATTTATAAAATTACTTTTTGACATCTTTCATTCCCCCTTTTTTGTTGCATGCAGATGTTTTATCTTCATTATTTCTCTGTAGTTTAGTTTCTTTTGAAAGATAATTACAATATTATTCTAATTTTGGCATGATGAAATATAACATATGCTGCTGCTGCCCCTAAGTCACTTCAGTCGTGTCTGACTCTGTGCGACCCCATAGACGGCAGCCCACTAGGCTCCTCTGTCTCTGGGATTCTCCAGGCAAGAATATCGGAGCGGGTTGCCATTTCCTTCTCCAATGCATGAAAGTAAAAAGCGAAAGTGAAGTTGCTCAGTCGTCCTGACTCTTAGCGACCCCATGGACTGCAGCCCACCAGGCTCCTCCGTCCATGGGATTTTCCAGGCAAGAGTACTGGAGTGGGGTGCCATTGCCTTCTCCGGAAATATAACATATATTTTAATTTAAATAAACAAATTGGATTAATCAATTATTTTTATTTTTTGAAAATTTCATTGAAAGATTTTATTGTAGGAAAGTCCAGCCAATTGTGAAACAATATAGCATGTTGTTTTATAATACATTAATCTCATTGCTGTATGTTTGTACTGCTTAACTACAATTGATACAACTCTTTTAAGTATAATTTTTTAAGGTACATTTTAAAATAGCTATTTCCTATAATTGATGATTTTAGCATTCCTCTTTTGCCTATCTTTTGAAACATTCATAGGTATTCTTTGCTTAAACCATTAAATAATCTGGCTGTTACAACATTAGGACAATCTGTAATATGTACACATAGTTTTTCTTCCTGGTATGTTTATATGTTTTTGAAACACATGGGTTTTTATTTTTAAACTGTATATAATATTTGAGATTGGGCTAATTTTCCAGTATAATATTTTATGATTTATAAAATTACTTTTTGACATCTTTCATTCCCCCTTTTTTGTTGCATGCAGATGTTTTATCTTCATTATTTCTCTGTAGTTTAGTTTCTTTTGAAAGATAATTACAATATTATTCTAATTTTGGCATGATGAAATATAACATATGCTGCTGCTGCCCCTAAGTCACTTCAGTCGTGTCTGACTCTGTGCGACCCCATAGACGGCAGCCCACTAGGCTCCTCTGTCTCTGGGATTCTCCAGGCAAGAATATCGGAGCGGGTTGCCATTTCCTTCTCCAATGCATGAAAGTAAAAAGCGAAAGTGAAGTTGCTCAGTCGTCCTGACTCTTAGCGACCCCATGGACTGCAGCCCACCAGGCTCCTCCGTCCATGGGATTTTCCAGGCAAGAGTACTGGAGTGGGGTGCCATTGCCTTCTCCGGAAATATAACATATATTTTAATTTAAATAAACAAATTGGATTAATCAATTATTTTTATTTTTTGAAAATTTCATTGAAAGATTTTATTGTAGGAAAGTCCAGCCAATTGTGAAACAATATAGCATGTTGTTTTATAATACATTAATCTCATTGCTGTATGTTTGTACTGCTTAACTACAATTGATACAACTCTTTTAAGCATAATTTTTTAAGGTACATTTTAAAATAGCTATTTCCTATAATTGATGATTTTAGCATTCCTCTTTTGCCTATCTTTTGAAACATTCATAGGTATTCTTTGCTTAAACCATTAAATAATCTGGCTGCTACAACATTAGGACAATCTGTAATATGTACACATAGTTTTTCTTCCTGGTATGTTTATATGTTTTTGAAACACAGAGAATTTATGAAGTTTACCCAGTTTTGTTAGCTAATTATTGTGGTCAATAAAGAAGACTCTCAAAATTTTTCATGTCATAGATGTTTATATTGTGGTCTTTTATCTTTTGATTTATCCATTAATGGAACTTAGTTCCATTTTTCTTTAAGAATACACTGAACTTGAAACTGTATCTTCAGTGCAAAATATGTGAATAGACACATTCTAAATCTAAAGTGGAAAGGACACATACTTTATCAGTCTGAAAGTTTGACAGCATCAACTAGTCAATGTAAGCCTCATGAAAAAAAAGTATTGTTATTTCATTTTTCTTATTGTATTCTTATTTCTTATTTTATTGTGTATCTCATAAATCTTGGACAGATATCTCTATGTAACTATATGTATGCTGTGTTTTCAGTTGCTCCTTCAGGTCTGACTCTTTGCGACTCTAGACTGTAGCCAGCCAGGTTCTTCAGTTTGTGGGATTCTCCAGGCAAGAATAGTGAAGTTGGTTACCATTTCCTCTTCCAGGGGATCTTGCCTGGCCCAGGGATTGAAGCCATATCTCCTGCACTGGCAGGCAGATTCTTTGGTGTCACCTCGGTAGACAAAATGTTTTTGATCCTTCTCTTTTACTATATTTTTACGTTCATTCATGACCTCTATTTAATAAGTGATAAACATAAAATTTTTTAAGAGAAAATATAGTATTGAAAATGTATAAAAACATACAAAACCATAGTTACAAACATACATAGTTACAACATAAACATAGTTAAAATAGCATTTTGCAAAGTAAGATCAACATACAAGTGGTAGAATATGAAAATATTAGGAGCAGGCATATCAGCAATCTTTTTTACTTTTAATTACTACTTACTTATTGTATGCCATTAGAAAAATGTTAATACATCCAAATCTTAATTTCATGAGAAATAGAAGGATATGTTAAAAAGTTATGTCTTACAAAGAAAAATGCTAAGTAAGTGATAGTATAAACTGAAGGTACAACAAAACTATAAAGATGTCAAGCATGAAAGTCTGAGAAATAGTGAGTTAGGAGTCAATAGAAGCATTACAATAACATTTCTTATTTTCAGTAGCCTGACTGCAGCCATGAAATTAGAAGACACTTACTCCTTGGAAGAAAAGTTATGTCCAACCTAGATAGCATTTTCAAAAGCAGAGACATTACTTTGCCGACTAAGGTC
>SJYT01067831.1:0-61363 GCA_006410635.1 Cephalophus harveyi | reverse complement strand
GTGTTGGAGAAGACTCTTGAGAGTCCCTTGGACTGCAAGGAGATCCAACCAGTCCATTCTGAAGGAGATCAACCCTGGGATTTCTTTGGAAGGAATGATGCTAAAGCTGAAACTCCAGTACTTTGGCCACCTCATGAGAAGAGTTGACTCATTGGAAAAGACTCTGATGCTGGGAGGGATTGGGGGCAGGAGGAGAAGGGGATGACCGAGGATGAGATGGCTGAATGGCATCACTGACTCGATGGATGTTGAGTCTGAGTGAACTCCGAGAGATGGTGATGAACAGGGAGGCCTGGCGTGCTGCGATTCATGGGGTCGCAAAGAGTCGGACACGACTGAGCGACTGAACTGAACTGACTTCCTAGTGTATTTAGTTATAATTCACAAAAATTAGCTTGATATGTATTAGCTAAGATTGGAGCTTCCCAGGTTGCTCATTGGGTAAAAAATCTGCCTGTAGGAGAAGCTTGTTCGATCCTTGGGTCAGGAAGATCCCTTGGAGAAAGGCATGGCAACCCATTCTGGTATTCTTGCCTGCAAAATCTCATGGACAAAGGAATCTGGCAGACTGCAGTCCATGGGGTAACAAAGACTTGGACATAACTGAAGCAACTGAGCAACACACACACACACACACAAAACTGAAGCGACAGTGTCTTTTACACACACACACACACACACATACATACACACCCTAAATTCAGGTTCAAGTGAAAGTCTCAGAGCTCATTACTATCACACAAAGAGTGAAGGAAGACAAAAACTACTAAGTTGGATTTATTCAGTGAAGCAATTTTGGTGCAAATGATTTGCAACCTCAAATTATAACACACACAAAAGAAATGAAGGCACATACGGTGACTTTCCTGGAAGGTATGTATAGACTGAACCCTGTAACTCTTGTGACTAATCTCTCCTCTCTCACGCCCTGTGACATAAAACCATTTGTCTTAGAGCTGCTGAATCTTACTGATGCCTTCCTATCATCACTATATCCATAACTCATACCCTAAAAGTTGCCAGGCTTTGTAACACATACATAGTCTTAATAACTTTGTTTTTATGCTTTCAGCAAAAACAATACTGTAAGAGGTCTAGGGAAATATATTGGCTTTAATCATGCACAAGATAATAATAATCATGCATTATTCACAAGATTGTCTTTTACAGCTATACCAATTCTTCTATGTTCTCTATTTGTTGTGATAATTCACGCCTCACTGGCTGATAGCAAGGCCTTTTTAAAAAGTTGGTTGTTACCCATTAAGATTGTGTATTAACTTGTGACACAAAGTAACATTGCATTGTATTGTAACATGAATAGAAACAACTCCAAAGTTGAGTTCCAAGAATTTTAAATCTTTAAAAGAGGAATATGATCATACTTGGAAAGGTGTGGATTATTTAGGAGGAGGCTATGCCAAAATTATGGACTTCCAAGGTGGTATTAGTGGTAAAGAACCTGCCTGTCAATGCAGGAGATGTAAGAGATGCAAGTTGGATCCCTGGTCTGAAAGATCCCCTGGAGAAGGAAATGGCAACCTTCTCCAGTATTCTTGCCTGGGAAATCCCATGGACAGAGGAGCCTGGCAGGCTATAGTCCATGGGGGTCACAAAGAGTGGGACATAGGCAAGTGTCTGAGTACATATGCCCAAATTATTAGTGTTTGAGGAGGAAGTAATAGAAAAGGTACTTGATGTAAACTTAAAACTTGTATTTTGTAAATCCCTGAACCTTTGGCATGTAATCTATTCCTTTTTTCCACTATATGAGATGACTTGAGCACCTGCTTGATTTCCCAGATGGCGCTGGAATCTCTTCTTCAGATTTGTTTGGTTCTATTTATTGTTTCATCATATATTATTTGGTTAATACACTTATAAAGAGAAATTCAAAGTCTATGAGATAGTTATTTTTCTTTTTAATGACAAATATATGAAGTGATTTGCCTCTTAACCTCAGGGAAGTTTCCATTTCATAAATCATAGCCATTTAAAGATGAAAGTGATCTTAAGGATAATCTTTGACTGATTTCCTATGATCAACTTTTAAAATTAAGAATTATTTTTTGCCACTTAAAAATATAACAGTACACTTGCCTCTCATGTGTGACTACACATATATTATCTGCAGGTTAAGAGGGAGAAGAAAGGGAAAAAGGGGGAATGAGAAAATTTCTTTTGGGGGGAAAACTGTCTTAGTATAACATCATGCACATATGGAACTTTTTTGTCAGAAAGATGTAGACTTCTGTATGTGATTGGAAAAAGAGAAACTATTTGACTTGTAATAGAAAGAATAGGGTTATTTGTGGATATAGAAAGCCAGGTAAAAAAAACATAGTTCAAGCTGAAAGAGAGAGGTAAGGTTATACAGTACTACATATTAGATTGTTAATGATCTTGCCTTATGATATAAAATCTTACTTTTTGTTTCTGGTTTTGAGTTGGTGGTATTAAGGAGAAGGGGCAGAACTCCATCCAGAAGGATGATACGGTGTGTACAGGGACAGTACTTCTAGGATGTGAAAAGCAGAACATAATTTAAGGATTGAGTTGAATAAATATTTGCTTGTGGCAATATGATAGACTAGAAACTCTGGAGCAATCTTTTGCTATAGAACAACTAGATTTTGCATAAGTGAAGTGAAGTTGCTCAGTCGTGCCCGACTCTTTGAGACCCCATGGACAGTGGCCTGCACCAAGCTCCTCCGTCCATGGGATTTTCCAGGCAAGAGTACTGGAGTGGGTTGCCATTTCCTTCTCCAGGGAATCTTCCCAACCCAGGGATCGAACCCAGGTCTCCCACATTGTAGACAGACACTTTACTGTCTGAGCCACCAGGGAAGTCCATAAATCATACCTTTTTTGTTTGTGTGTCCCCTCAAGGACCATCCTCTACCATTATCTTCCAAAACAAACAAACCAAAGTTTACACATCCAAACCTCAAAAAGTATGCCCTAGGAGATGAAAGGCAGGGATACTTTCAGGCAGATGTTCAAAGAACCACTGGCATTCAGATGAGTGCTTTGAGCCCACTTTGGTGGTATATATGAGCCTGGTACTACCATGTCTGCTTCAGAGGGCAACAGAGATTATGCCAAGTTTGTGGTACCCACCCTCTCCGGCTATAAGGAGAAGAAACAGAAACATCCTACTGAAGACTTTTAAGATTCCCACAGATTTTTAAGCTCAGAGAACTCACAAAAAGCATCAGGCACAGGGGGAGACAAGCCACCATGAAAGAAAGTCAGCAGAAACAATGAACAGATTCAGGTTCACAAAGACATCAGATATTGGATCTGTTGAAATCAGAATATCAACAGCCTATATGTGAAATAGTTAATAAAGGATGAAATCATAAAAGTAAGCAATCAACAAAAATGCAATTTTAAAATGAAAATTATAGTTAATTGAAAGGAATTAAATGGAGGCATTAAGAAGCAGATTAGATATAGGACTAATGAATAGAAAATATACACCTGAAATTTTAAAAAATTGAAGTATATTTCCATTACATTATATAGTTTTCAGGTGTACAGTATAGTGATTTGATATTCTTTAGATTATGCTTCAGGCTTCCCGGGTAGCTCAGTTGGTAAAAAAATCCACCTTCAATGCAGGAGACCCTGGTTTGATTCCTGGGTTGGGAAGATCCGCTGGAGAAATGATAGGCTACCCACTCCAGTATTCTTGGGCTTCCCTGGTGTCTCAGGGAAGTGAAAGTGAAAGTGAAGTTGCTCAGTCGTGTCCGACTCTTTGGGACCCCATGGACTGTAGCCTACCAGACTTCTCTGTCCATGGGATTCTCCAGACAAGGGTACTGGAGTGGGTTGCCATTTCCTTCTCCAGGGGATCTTCCCGACCCAGGGATCGAATCTGGGTCTCCCGACATTGCAGGAGACGCTTTACCCTCTGAGCCACCAGGGAAGCCCTGCTTCATCTAAAGTCCTTATAAAATACTATCCCTGTATACTGACTATTAATACTGTAATATCCCTATATGGTATATTACAGTATTATATCTTATGTATTTCATGCCCAGTAGTTTGTAACTCTAATCCCCTTTCCCTAACTTTCATCGTCTGTCAACCCTCTCCCCCATGGTAACCACTAGTTTATTCTCTGTGAATCTGTTTCTGTTTTGTTATGTTTTTTCATTAGTTTTATTTCTACAGGTTCCATATTTAAGTGAAAATGTACTACATATGCTTTACTGGACATAATACCCTCCAGTTCCATCCATGTTGTTGTAAATGCAAAATTTCTACTCCTATTCAATAGGTTACCTTTTTGTTTTGTTGATGATTTCTTTCATACTGCAAAAGCTTTTCAGTTTGATGTGTCCCATTTGTTTATTTTTTGGTTTTGTTTTCCTTGCCTGAGGAAGCATTTACAAAAAAATATATTGCTAAGACCTATAATCAGAGGGTATTCTCCCTATGTCCTCTTCTAGGAATTTTACAGTTTCTAGTTTTATGTTTTTAACAGGTTTTGAGTTTATTTTGAGATACAGTATTAAAAAACATGTTCTCATTTCATTATTTTACATATTTGTTGTTGTTCATTTGCTCAGTTGTTTCAGACTCTTTGTGACCCCGTGGACTGCCGTACTCCAGGCTTCCCTAGCTTCACCATCTCCCATAACTTTCTCAAATTCATATCCATTGAGTTGGTGATGGCATCCAACCATCTAATCCTCTGTCATCCCCTTCTCCTCCTGCCTTCTATCTTTCCCAATATCAGGGTCTTTTTCAATGAGTCAGCTCTTCGTATCAGTGGCCAAAGTATTGGAGATTCAGCATCAGCCCATCCAGTGAAAATTCAAGGTTGATTTCCTTAAGGATTGACTGGTTTGATCTCCTTGCAGACCAAGGAATTCTCAAGAGTCTTCTCCAACACCATAGTGTGAAAACATCAATTCTTTGGGCTCAGTCTTCTTTATGGTCCAACTCTCACATCCTTACCCAACTACTGGAAAAACCATAGCTTTGATTATATCTACATTGTCGGCAAAGTAATGTCTCTGCTTTTTAATATGCTGTCTAGGTTGGTCATAACTTTTCTCCAAGAAGCAAGCATCTTTTAATTTTATGGCTACAGTCAACATCGGCAGTGATTTTGGAGCCCAAGAAAATAAAATCTATCACTGTTTTCAGTGTTTCCTCATCTATTTGCCGTGAAGTGTTGGGACCAGATGTCCTGATCTTAGTTTTCTGAATGCCGAGTTTTAAGCCAATTTTTTCACTCTCCTTTTTCACCCTCATCAAGAGGCTCTTTTGTTCCTCTTCACTTTATGCCATAAGGGCGGTGTCATCAGCATATTTGAGGTTATTGATATTTCTCCTGGCAATCTTGACTTCACCTTGTGCTTCATCCATCCTGGCATTTCACATGATGTACTCTGCATATAAATTAAATAAGCAGAGTGACAATATATAGCTTTAATGTACTCCTTTTCCAATTTTGAACCATTCTATTGTTCCATGTCTGGTTCTAATTGTTGCTTCTTGACTTGCATAGAGGTATTCTCATCTCTTTAAGAAATTCTTTTACATACAGCTGTCCAGTTTTCTTTGCACCAATTATTGGAGAGACTGTCTTTTCCCCTTTGTATATTCCTGGCATTTGTGTCATAGATTAATTCACAGTATGTGTATGAGTTTATTTCGAGGCTCTTTATTTTATTTTATTGACTTACGTGTCTGTTTTTGTACCAGTACCTTACTGTTTTGATTAGTGTAGTTTCAAGTATAGTCTGAAATCAGGGTATGTGATACCCCCAGTTGTGTGTGAGTGTTTTCCTCTCAAGATTGCTTTGGCTATTTGAAGTCTTCGTGGTTCCAAACAATTAGTATTATTGTTCTAGGTCTGTAAAAAATGTCATGGTTATTTCTATAGGGATTTCATTAAATCTGTAGATTTTTTATGAGTGGTATGAATTTTTCAATTGTATTAATTCTTCTAATCCATGAACCTGGGATATCTTTACATTTATGTTTTATCTTCAATTTCCTTCATCGGTAGCTTATATTTTTTCAGACGATAGGTCTTTTGACCTCCTGGATTAGATTTATTAGTGGGTATTTTACTTTCTTAAAAGTGATTTTGAACAGGCTTATTTTCTTCCTTACTCTTTCTGATAATTCGTTATTAGTGTATAGAGATGAAACAGATTTCTGTGTATGAATCTTGTATTCTATAACTTTAATTCATTTTTTGTAATAACTTTTTGGTGTAAACATTAGGGTCTCCCATATATGGTGTCATTTCATTGGCAGATAGTGACAGTTTTACTTTTTCCCTTCTAATATGGATGCCTTTTATTTATTTACTTATCTGATTGCTGTGATTAGGACTTCCAATACAGTGTTGAATAAAAGTGGTCAGAGTGAGCCTGTCTTTCTTGTTCCTGATCCTAAAGGAACAGTTTATAGTTTTTCAACATTGAGTATGACATTACTTGTGAGTTTGTCATAAACCTGTCATGTCCTTTATTATGTTGAGATATTTTCCCTCTATATCAAATTTGTTAAGTGTTTTTTATCATGGATGAATTTTGAATTTTCTCAAATACTTTTTCTGTATCTATTGACATGATAATTTTATTTTTATTCTTTATTTTACTGAGTTTCAGATATTGAACCATTCTTGCATCCCTGGGATAAATCCCACTTTGTCATTGCATAGATTCAAGGGACTTGGTCTGGTAGACAGAGTGCCTGAAGAACTATGAACAGAGGTTCATAATGTTGAATGGGAGGTGGTGACCAAAACCATCCCCAAGAAAAAGAAATACAGCAAGGCCAAGTGGTTGTCTGAGGAGGCTTGCAAATAGCTGTGAAAAGAAGAGAATGGAAAGGTAAAGGAGAAATGAAAAAATAAACCCAACTGAATGCAGAGTTCCTGAGAATAACAAGGAGAGATAAGAAATCCTTCTTAAGTGAACAAGGCAAAGAAATAGAGGAAAGCAATAGAATGGGAAAGATTAGAGATCTCTTTAAGAAAATTGAAGATACCAAGGGACCATCTGATTCAAAGATGAGCAAAATAAAGGAGATAAATGGCAAGAGATTAAGAAGAGGTGGCAAGAATACACATAAATGTACAAAAAAGTTCTTAATGACCCAGTGTTGACCCAACGGTGTTGTCAGTTCAGTTCAGTTCAGTCACTCAGTCATGTCCGACTCTTTGCGACCGCATGAATCGCAGCACACCAGGCTTCCCTGTTCATCACCATCTCCCGGAGTTCACCCAGACTCACGTCCATCGAGTCCGTGATGCCATCCAGCCATCTCATCCTCGGTCGTCCCCTTCTCCTCCTGCTCCCAATCCTTCCCAGCATCAGAGTCATTTCCAGTGAGTCAACTCTTCGCATGAGGNTTTGCGACCGCATGAATCGCAGCACACCAGGCTTCCCTGTTCATCACCATCTCCCGGAGTTCACCCAGACTCACGTCCATCGAGTCCGTGATGCCATCCAGCCAGCTCATCCTCGGTCGTCCCCTTCTCCTCCTGCTCCCAATCCTTCCCAGCATCAGAGTCATTTCCAGTGAGTCAACTCTTCGCATGAGGTGGCCAAAGTACTGGAGTTTCAGCTTTAGCATCATTCCTTCCAAAGAAATCCCAGGGCTGATCTCCTTCAGAATAGACTGGTTGGATCTCCTTGCAGTCCAAGGGACTCTCAAGAGTCTTCTCCAGCACCACAGTTCAAAAGCATCAATTCTTCGGCGCTCAGCCTTCTTCACAGTCCAACTCTCACATCCATACATGACCACAGGAAAAACCATAGCCTTGACTAGATGGACCTTAGTCGGCAAAGTAATGTCTTTGCTTTTGAAAATGCTATCTAGGTTGGACATAACTTTTCTTCCAAGGAGTAAGCGTCTTCTAATTTCATGGCTGCAGTCACCATCTGCAGTGATTTTGGAGCCCCAAAAAATAAAGTCTGACACTGTTTCCACTGTTTCCTCATCTATTTCCCATGAAGTGATGGGACCAGATGCCATGATCTTCGTTTTCTGAATGTGGAGCCAGACATACTGGAATGTGAAGTCAAGTGGGCCTTGGGAAGCATTACTAGGAACAAAACTAGTGGAGGCAATAGAATTCCAGCTGAGTTATTTCAAATCCTAAAAGATGGTGCTGTTAAAGTGCTGCACTCAATATGCCAGCAAATTTGGAAAACTCAGCAGAGGCCACAGGGACTGGAAAATATCAGTTTTCATTCCAATCCCAAAGAAAGGCAATGCCAAACAATGTTCAAACTGTCATTCAATTATACTCATTTCACATGGTAGCAAGATTATGCTCAAAATCCTTCAAGCTAGGCTTCAACAGTACATGAACCAAGAACTTCCAGATGCTCAAGCTGAATTTGGAAAAGGCAGAGGAACCAGAGTTCAAATTGCCAACATCCACTGGATCATAGAAAAAGCAAGGGAATTGTCAAAAAACATGTGCTTCATTGACCATGCTAAAGCCTTTGACTGTGTGGATCACAACAAATTCTTAAAGAGATGAGAATACCAGACCATCTTACTTGTCTCCTGAGAAACCTGTATGCAGGTCAAGAAGCAATATTTAGAAGTAGACATGGAACAATGAACTGGTTCAAAATTGAAAAAGGAGTAAGTCAAGGGTGTGTATAATCACCCTGCTTATTTAAATTATATGTAGAGTACATCATGCAAAATTCCAGGCTGGTTGACTCACAAGATGGAATCAAGATTGACAGGAGAAATATCAATAATATCAGATATCCAGATGACACCACTTTAATGGCAGAAAGGGAAGAAGAACTAAAGAGCCTCTTGATGATGGTGATAGAGGAGAGTGAGAAAACTGGCTTAAAACTCAGCATTCAAAAAATGAAAACCATGGAATCTGGCCCTATTGCTTCATGACAAATAGATGGGGAAACAATGGAACAGTGACAGATTTTATTCCTTGGGCTCTAAATCACTATGGACAGTGACTACAACCACAAAATTAAAAGAAGCTGTTCCTTTGGAAGAAAAGCTATGACAAACCTAGACAGCGGATTAAGAAATAGAGACATTACTTTGCCAACAAATGTATATATAGTCAAAGCTAAGGTTTTTCCAGTAGTTCTGTATGGATGTGAGTTTACAACCATAAAGAAGGCTGAGCGCTGAAGAATTGATTTGAATTGTGGTGCTGGAGAAGACTCTTGAGAGTCCCTTGGACAATAAGGACATCCAACCTATCAATCCTAAAGGAAATTAACCCTGGATATTTATTGGAAAATGTGATGCTGAAGCTGAAGCTCCAGTACTTTGGGCACCTGATGCGAAGAGCTGACCAATTGGAAAAGACCCTGATGCAGGGAAAGGTTGAGGGCAAGAGGAGAAGGGGGGCAACAGAGGACAAGAGGGTTGCATAGCATCGCTGTCTCAATGGACGTAAGTTGGGCAGGGAAACCTGGCATGCTGAAATTCATGGGGTCACAAATCATCTACCAACTGAACAATAACAATGATCCTTTTTAATGATTTGTTGAGTTTAATTTGTCAATATTTTGTTAAGGATTTTTACATCTATATCCATTGGAGATATTGCCTGAAGTTTTCTTTTTTTCTTGATATTGTCTCTGTCTGGTTTTGTTGTCAGTCTTCCCTGGTGGCTCAGACAGTAAAATGTCTCAGGCCTTCTAGAATGAATTTGAAACCATTCCCTCCTCTTCAAGAGTTTGTGAAGCGTGGGTATTAACTCTCCCTTAAATGTTTGGTAGAATTCCCCTGTAAAACTGTCTATGCCTGACTGGGCTTTTGTTTTTGTTGGGGGGGGTGGATTTTTAAAAATTTAAACGATTTTACTAACCAATTTAATTTTAATGTTAGTCATTGGTCCTTTCAGATTGTCTGTTTCTTCTCAGTTCCCTCTGGGAAGGTCTTATTTTTCTGTGAATTTATCCATTTCTTCTAGGTTGTCGAATGTGTTGGAGTATAATTTCATAGTATTATAATTGTTTGTATTT
This sequence comes from Cephalophus harveyi, assembly GCA_006410635.1. NCBI lineage: Eukaryota > Metazoa > Chordata > Mammalia > Artiodactyla > Bovidae > Cephalophus > Cephalophus harveyi. The sequence goes on along the minus strand of SJYT01067831.1, from coordinate 51,362 downwards.
CTGTGATATCTGTGGTAACTTCTTCTCTCATTTTTAGTTTTGTTTCTTTGGGTCATCTCTCTCTTTTTTTTTTTCTTGATGCGCGTGGCTAGAAGCTTATCAGTTTTATCTTTTCAAAGAAAATAAAACCAGCTTTTGGCTTCATTGATCTTTTCTGTTTATTTGTTTTTTGTTATTTATTTCTGCTCTGATCTTTATTATTTCCTTCGTTCTGCTGACTTTGGCTTTGCTTATTCTTCTTTTTCTAATTCCTTTATATGGCAGGAATATGAATTTTTCTTATTTCTTACAGTTGATCTTTATTGCTATAAATTTCCATTTTAGACCTCTTAGAACAGCTTTTGCTTTGTCCCATAGATTTTGGAATGTTGTGTTCCATAGATTTTGGAATGTTGTGTTTTTATTTTCATTTGTTTTGAATTATTTCCTTCTTTCCTCTTTATGTTTTAATTTACCTATTTTTTGCACTTGTTTGTATTTTTTCCATTTTTCATCCTGTAATTTATTTCTAATTTTATACTGTTGTGGCTGGAAAACATACTTGAAATAATTTCATTCTTCTTAAATTTGTTGAAATATTTTTGTGGTTTACCATGTGATTTGTGTTGGAGAATTTTCCACATGCACTTGAAATAAATGTGTATTCTGGCATTTTGGGATGGAATGTCTTATAGATATCTAAGTCTAGCATCTAATACCACTGTTTACCTATTGATTTTCTATGTGGATATTCTATCCATTGGTAAATGGTGTGTTAGAGTCCCATAAAGCTTTTTTTTAATTACTGTCAGTTTTAATTTCTCCCTTGATATCTGTTAATATTTGTGTATTTGAATGCTCCTATATTAGATCCATATATGTTTGCGAATGGCATATCCTTTTGTATTGACCCAGTTATCATTATATAATTTCCTTTTTGTTTTTTATTGCTTTATTTCAAAGTCTACTTTGTTAGTTGTGAGTATTGCTACCCCAGTTTCTTTTTGTTTCAATGTGCATGGAGTATCTTTTCTATCCCCTTATTTTCAGTATGCATGTGTCTTTAGCTCTGATGTGCGTCTTACAGGTAGCACATCAGATGGGTCTTGTTTGTTTGTTCATTTTTAATTTAATCAGCCATCCTACTTATATTGAATGGAATGTTTAGCCCATTGACTCTTAAAGTGATTATTGACAGATGTGCACTTATTGCCATTTTATTACTGTGAACTGGTTGTTTTGTAGTTTTTCTTTATTATTTTATTCTTTTAAGTCTCTTCCCTTTGTGATTTGATGATTTTCTTTTGCATTGTTTTTGTTTCCTTCTAATTTTTGTATATCTATTATAGGTTTTTAATTTGTGGTTACCATGAAATTCATATATATTGATCTATATCTACTTATTTTAAGCTTATAGTAATTTAAGTTCAAACACATTCCAAGAGATCTATACTTTTATTACTCCCTAAATGCTTTGTTTTTGCCATACATTTAAAAACCGTTATTTATTTGTTTATTTTGGACCATACTGGGTCTTCACTGTGGTGCACAAGCTTGGTACTTGTGATGCATAAACTCAGTAGTTGTCGTGCATGTTCTTAATTGCTCTGAGTTACATGGGATCTTCCTGGACCAGGGATTCGAACCTGTGTTCATTGCCGTGGCAGGTGGATTCTTAACCATTGGACCACCACGGAAGTCCTATTTTGTGATTTTAATTTTGTACTTTGCATCCTCATGTCTAACCCTTAATTGTTTAGTGTTGTGATAGTTGATTTTACACTTGTCTTTTAACCTTAATATCAGCTTATTTAAGTGATTGATCCATTGTCTTTACTATATATTTGTAGGAAGGGATCTTTCCCTTCCTACATATTTTAATTTTTTGTTATAGCTGTTTATTTTTCAGTTAAAGACACACTTTAATATTTCTAGTAAAGTCAGTTTAGTATGATACACTTTTTACATCTGTGCTTGTCTGGGAAACTTTGTATCTTTCCTTTAGTTCTGAGTGATAATCTTGAGCGTAAAGTATCCTAGGTTATAGATTTCTTTTTCTCTCAGTATTTTAAATATATCTCGCCATTCCTTCCTGGCCTGCAAATTTTCTGCTGAAAAATCTACTGATGGCCTTGTAGTGGTTTCCTTGTCTCTTATTTTTTTCTTCTTGCTGCCTTTAAAATTCTCTCTTTATGTGTAAGTGTTCTTATTTGTACCTTTTGATTACCTTTATCCAGTTGTTCCTCCTCCTAACCTACCACCTTTAGTAACTAGAGATTTGATCTGCTATCCCTTAATTTTTATATCACCAAAAATTCCCCATATTACCTTCCCGTTTTTAAATTGCATTTTCCTGGATTCTTTTTCTTTTTTATTTCCTGTGGCAATTTGATAAATATATCTTCAAGTACCATTGATGAAAAGGTAGAAGGCTCATAAGTTTCTGATGTTTAATATATGAATTTTTAAAATTCTACCTTCCAATTGATTATCAAATTGTTGGGTACAGAATTTATCATTTGAATCTTTAAGAAATTAAATTGTTTTCCTGATTGTTGTTTAGCATCCAATGTTGCTAATGAGACAACTGATGCTCATGCAACATAATAATATTTTTGAGTTATTTAACTAATATATTTCTACTTGGATAATACCTTGCCATTCTTTGGTAATCAGTGGCATCCAATTCAATGAGAGGGCAATTCAATCTAGAAAATAGTGATCTTTGCTCAGTTTGGGGATCTCAAATTACACTTCTTCAACCCATGATACGAAAATTATCTTGAAAGCCCAAACTTGCTGAAAAGAAAAAAAAAAATTACTTCCTAAATTCTAGAAGTTTTTATATACATAATCAGAACAAGATTTACATATATTAGAGCTTAAAGTCTAAACTATAATGAAAAATAGTGCTTCCCAGGTCACACAGTGATACAGTGATAAAGAATCTGCCTGCTAATTCAGGAGACACAGGCTTGAGCCCAGGGTTGGGAAGATACCCTGGAGTAGGAAATGGCAACCCACTTCAGAATTCTTGCCTGGAAAATTCCGTTGACAGAGGAGTCTGGTGGGCCACTGTCCACGGGTCAAAAAGAGTTGACCATGACTGAGCACACGTGCACATAGTAAAAATAATAAATTTTAGAGTTACAGTCTCATCATTTAGAAATATAGATATATTTTTGTTTTAGAAGCTTAGGCAAGAGCAAAAGTCAAATGAAAGAGAGAGAAGGAGAAAGGAGGAGAGAAATAGTCTTGATACCATCTTTGTGCATTGAATTTTTACATATTGAATTTTCTGACTATTTTTTCCAACATAGCATGGAAACAGTAGAGTAGCCTCAGTAGCAAAAGTGTGTAGATGGGAGAACCTGAAATATCACTCCAAGTTGTCTGGGGCCCCCATGTCATAAAGAAATTTTGACACACTTTGGAAGACAGGTAAAGAAGTGTCAAGACAAACTAATGTTTTGAAAAAGTCTGGAGTAATAGTAGGTAGACTGGAGAGCATGAGAGTGAAACCAAGGCTGTGAAATTTGAGTAAGAGTTCCAGTACAGGACTCTTGGAGCCTGACAAATCAGACTGACTTAACAGACACCAGCACAGAAGGCTCATGGCCTGGGAGAAGAAACAGCTCAGTAGAGACCAGAGGATCCACAGGACAGCATATAGAACAGAGACCTTCCCCCACTTCTACAACAGAATGTGCAGCAGCTCAGCCGCTAATTAGAGAGCTGCTGCTGCTGCTGCTGCTGCTAAGTCGCTTCAGTCGTGTCCGACTCTGTGCGACCCCATAGACGACAGCCCACCAGGCTCCGCCGTCCCTGGGATTCTCCAGGCAAGAACACTGGAGTGGGTTGCCATTTCCTTCTCCAATTAGAGAGCACTCAACTCAAATTGCCTTAAAATAATAAAGAAATTGATTGACACCCACTACTTAAGGACTGCAGGTAGGGTGGCTTCAAGGTGTTTTCTTGTCTCTTTCACCGAACATGATGCTGCTGTGGCTGTGATCTGTGTGTTTGGCTATAGACACTGGGCCTCCTATCTGTGTAGGCTTTTGACCAGGGAAACGGAGTGACCGCTTGTTTTATGTGTCTCTCCCGAGGGCAAGACTGCTTTTCATAAGAAATCTCTGGAGAATTTCCCCCTGAATTTTATGTGTCTGAGGTTTTACGTGCTCCTCTCTGAATCTGTCACTGAGCTAACTGGATTTCCATAAGTTGAAGGGGGCATGGTATAGACTTTCTCATGTTTTCACGGACTGGTACACCCAGAGCTTCTTCACAGTAGGAAAGGGTTATTGATGTGAGACCCACAGTAATTCCAGTCATCTTCAGATATTACATGAGGTAGAAAATGGGTGAGTGGAAAAAACTCCCGGGAACTGAGAAAGAGCCTGACAGGATATTTGTAACTAAAGTTACTTAATGTTCCCGACAAAATGACTCATTTAAAGCAGTTTGACATTTAAGTGCATGTGTATCTTCATATTTTCAAGTCCTCCATCCAGTCTTCACCAATGAGGATCCAAAGTTCCTCTTCTTTTTTTGTTTTTTGTTTTTCCCCTTACATTTGATTTGTACTATGCTAATTTTGACCTGGTTACTCTAGTTTTATTTTTGTTCCTTAGTATGTTGTATATTTTCTTTCTCTGGAAACTTTTAGGATCTCTTTTTCCCTTAACATAGCAAAATTTCACAAGGCTCTGTCTAGGTCTAGATATTTTATTAATTTAGACATATATCACTTTCTGAGTGTGCTTTTTTAATACTACATTTCATGTTTTTATATGAATTTTTATAATTTTGAATTCTTTTTTATGTATTTATTGTTAGGTATTGAACCTTTTCAATAACTTTTCAATCCTGGTATTGAACCAGGATTCCTTAGTAGCTCAGCTGGTAAATAATCTGCCTGCATTGGAAACCCTGCAATTCCTGGGTCAGAAAGATCCCTTGCAGAAGGGGTAGGCTTGGAAGAAAAGTTATGACCAACCTAGATAGTATATTCAAAAGCAGACACATTACTTTGCCGACTAAGGTCTGTCTAGTCAAGGCTATGGTTTTTCCAGTAGTCATGTATGGATGTGAGAGTTGGACTGTGAAGAAGGCTGAGTGCCGAAGAATTGATGCTTTTGAACTGTGGTGTTGGAGAAGACTCTTGAGAGTCCCTTGGACTGCAAGGAGATCCAACCAGTCCATTCTGAGGGAGATCAACCCTGGGATTTCTTTGGAAGGAATGATGCTAAAGCTGAAACTCCAGTACTTTGGCCACCTCATGCGAAGAGTTGACTCATTGGAAAAGACTCTGATGCTGGGAGGGATTGGGGGAAGGAGGAGAAGGATGAGACCGAGGATGAGATGGCTGGATGGCATCACTGACTCGATAGACGTGAGTCTGAGTGACCTCTGGGAGATGGTGATGGACAGGGAGGCCTGGCGTGCTGCGATTCATGGGGTCGCAAAGAGTCGGACATGACTCAGCGACTGAACTGGCTGACCCACTCCAGTATTCTTGTGCTTCCCTGGTGGCTCAGTTGCTGAAGAATATGCCTGCATTGCGGGAAACCTGAGTTTGATCTCTCGATTGGGAAGATCCCTTGGAAAAAGGAATGGCTACCCACTCTTATATTCTGGCTTGGAAAATTCCACGGACTGTATAGTTCATGGGTTCACAAAGACTCAAACACAACTGAGCTACTTTCACGTTGAACCTTTTAGACTGAGCCCCTATTTTTTTTTTTCTCTTATGTTTCTCATCTTGTCTTTTGTAATATATTTTGAGACATGTCCTGCAATTTATATCATAGACTTTCTATTCTTTAACAGTTATGTATTTTAATTTCTAGGAAATTTTTCTTGTTCTCTTTTCATCCCCCTTTTTAACATCTCAATCTTACTTTATATGCAATTTTTTTCTTTTATCTGTAATAAAATCCACTACAAAATTTTAAACTATTTTCTTATGTCCCCTTCATTATTCTGATTTTCTGAGACCACTTTTTTTAATTTTAATAATTTGATTTGCTTATTTTTGGCGTGCTTGGTCTTTGTTGTGGCACAGGCTTTTCTCTAGTTGTGGCAAATGGTGGGAGCGAGGGGCTACTCTCTAGGTGTGGTTCTCCAGCTTCTCACTGCGGCAGCTACTTTATTGCAGAGCATGGACTCTAGGTGCACGGGCTCCAGGAGTTGTGGCGCCTGGGCTCTAGAGTTCAGTCTTAGCAGCTGTGGCGCATGGGCTTAGTTGCTCTGCAGAATGTGGAATCTTCCCAGACCCAGGAACAAAACCCATGTCTCCTGCACTGGCAGGCGGATTCTTTACCACTGAGCCACCAGAGAAGCGCTCTGTTTATTTTTGACTTCCTTTTTCAAACTGTCCCTGTATTTGAAGATCATAATTGTCCACTGGAATTCCTTTGCTCTCTGTTTCCTGATAAGGCACTCAAATAGGAGGAAATGTGAGTGAGGAACTATCCTTTGGGAGGAATTAAGTCCGTAGTCAGGTTCTATTTAGGGTGAGAGGATGCTGTGACAGCTTTTAGGTGTGGACCCCATGTATGAATCTGGGGTAACAATGCCAAACCTAAAAGCAGAGCTTCTGTTCTGTTTAAAGTTAATATATAGAAAAGATAATTGCTTTTTTCTTGGTCAGAAACACTGCTTGGCTTGCTGTGCTGGGGATAAAATAGGATTTATCCATTAATTTCTTTATGTTCTGCTAATGCCACCCTCTATATCACTCTATAATATCATCTGACTCTGAGGTGGAATTTTCTCCTGGGTTCCAATGAACCTATGCTCTCATCTCAGATGCAGCCCCTCACAGCATATACTGGGATGCAATTCCTTCCTCTTTATTTCATCAGGTGACACACTTGGTTCCCTCCAGACATGTATTGAGATTTTATATCTGCTTGATGAATCTCTTTTACACTTTCCTGGCTGACATTTTGCAGTTGTACACTGTCATTCCATAGAGACCTGAGAGACTGACAGATGTGCCCAACACAACAGATATTTATTCTTATTCACCTTTGTGCCAGATACTATTCCATATATTCGGCACTGAAGTAAAAATCACAGTTTCCTGGTGGCTTGGAAAGTAAAGAATCTGCCTGCAATGTGAGAGACCCGGGTTCAATCCCTGTGTTGGGAAGATCCCCTGGTGAAGGGAATGGCTATCCACTCCAGTATTCTTGCCAGATAATCCTATGGACAGAGATTCCTGGTGGGTTACAGTCCATGGCATCACAGAGTTTGAGATGTCTGAGCAACTAACACTTTCACTTCTGAAATAGGATTTAGACTGACAAATCAGCGAGTGGAGTTGGGGGTGGTGGTGAGATCAGGAAACAGTTTTTTAAGAATAAAGAATTTATCTGGAGGAGTATTAAATTATCAGAAAGAAGAAATACGAAGTGCTTCAATGTCACCCAACATGAGCCGGAGAATCTGCCTCGAGCATAAACTGTTTAAGAGAGGGAAGGTGGCCAGGAGATAGGCAGGGTGAAATGGGATTCAGGGCAGAGAGGGTGAACAACAGTGCTGCCAACAGAGGCAGAGGATAGAGAGTCGTCTGTATTTTGGGGGAAACAGAAGAAAATAGTTGGCAGGACCATGAAGATGTGAGATAGAAAGACCAAAGGCCCTGATGGTGCTGTCAGTTTTGTTGACAGTTTTGACTGTTATTCCAATTGTAATAGAAAGCCTTTAAAAGCTTATAATCGATGGAGTAACAGGGAGCATTTCAGAAAGCTCACTCTGCTGACATGAAGAATGAGTTATCCAGGAAATGAGCCTGGATAAATGGAGGGAAACTTCAGGAGATTCCTGTAGTCTTGACCTTGACTGGTCCTGGTCTAGATCTTGATAGTGGTGATGAAACCAACTGGAAGGATTTGGTGTAGATATTTGGTAGGGGGAGACTTAGTAGAGGTTTTTGACTTTTTCCATATGAGAAATGAAGAGAAGGAAGGATTCAAAGATGATCCATTTTAATCAGACTGTTCCATCTCAGAGTCTAGAGTGAAGCCTGGAATAGGGATGGGTATGTAGGGAAAGTGCAGTTGCTAATGATTTTTTCAGTGTAGGGTATGTTGACTCAGCTGAACCAAGAGTCAGCAAGAGAAAGAAAAGCTGATCAGAATTTCTGAGGTGGGGGTTCAGGTCCAGTGCCACTGGTGTTAAGATTCTTAGCTGGATTGCCCTTCATATGGATACCTGAAAGTTGAATTGCAGCACCCAGGCCTCCCTGTTCATCATCATCTCCCGGAGTTCACTCAGACTCACGTTCATCAAGTCCGTGATGCCATTATTAGAGGGTTTTTTTTTTAATGGTGATGGCCCAGTGTGATTTGTGTTTGTGTATGTGTATGTACACCTACACATACGATGTTTTCTTAATGTGGTTAGGAGAATTGGAAAACTTAGGAGAAGAAACTAAGGAGTTAAGAGTACAATAATAACCAAACACTTATCGAGTGCAAACAGTGTGCCAGGTCACGTTCTAGGTGTCTCTCTCATATGAAATCATCTAATCCTCCTACATAGGAAGGTAGGTGGTATTAGCATCCAGGAGGAAACTGAGGTACAAAGCAGTTAAGTAACTTTCTCAATTTTGCAAGTTTAAGAATTGGTGGAATTAGGATTTAAACCTTGGGAGGCTGACTCTGGATTTCAGCTAATTATCTATCACATTATATAGGTTTTATATAAATATATACATATCTATACATGACATAGTCATAAGTATAATATGCAATCAGATAACTCATCCCAGGTCTATACATGGTAGAGCTGCTCAATAGAACAGTTAAATACTTGACTGAATGTTCAGGTGCTTTCACTGATACACCACAGAAATCAAATTAATTAACATATATGACACATATATATCTAAAGTAGTATACACTAAGTTATGACTGATGATAGAAAGGGAAGCCCACCTGTATACACAATGTATTTCTTTGATTAAGAAAAAAGGGGGAAATAATTAAACTATTAATGAATTTGCAGGACAGGCCAAGAAAAGGGATATTACTATTTTCTAAGAGCTCCTAGATACAGGCACAGTGGAAGCAGTGACCTTAAAGTGACAGAAGAAGTAAAAAGAATTTTGAAAATGGTTCTTTTTATGTTTGGTATTTTCATGTGTGAGTTGCTCATAATATGGGCATTGCTAAAAGCAGCTATCCCTGTTTTTATTTTAATCTTCTTAATATGATTTGATGTATATAAAATTGAAACCTGTCTACATAAATATGAATTTAAAATTTTTTAAACTAGAGAAAGTTTAAGATAAAAATATCCATGTGCATATATGCAAGAAAAAAATGTAGTTATTTAATGCTGCCTATGGGCAGTTTTGAAAGTATGAACATAAATAAGGATTTAATTTTCTCACTCAAGTATTTTCCTAATTTGATGAACAAGCTGAAAAAGTAGAAATGACAGCCATTTAAATGATCTTCCAGAAAAGCTTAAAGGGACCTCAAAATCTTCTTTTTTTTCTTAAAGGCAACTCTCTGTAAGTATACCCAGGCATAAATACATTTTGTAATTAAAGTTAAAGCCATAGAATGTTGCCTTAAACTCAGCCATCCCATTAGCTGTAAAGAAAAGGATAAACTGAATCAGGGGCTCTTGGGAAAATTTAAGCAGGGGGCATAATTCATAGCCTCCAGGAGACAAAATCTATTTATGTAAAAGTGTAAGAACAGATGAGTCATGAGCATAAAAATATCAGAAATGGGAAAAAAAAATCCTAGACTCTAGTAGGGGCAGAAGATTGACCTAGAAACAAGCTGGGTAGACTCAAGTATTCCTCATGCTTATCATAGACGTTTGTTTTTTTGGTTTCAACTTAAAATTAGTGACATGAAAAAAAAAAAGATTTAAATGAAATACCAAATCACCCACATGTGACTCACAGCAAGTAACAAACAAGACAGACATTTGTTACCATTAAACAGCTCCTTGGTATTTGTTATTTACATAGTGTGCAGTTACCAAGGAGGGTTTTCACAAAATTAAAATATTAAAAGTAATTTTAAGAATTATAACCAATTCATGGTTACAATAGATATGCTAAAATATTTACTTTATAATTTTGTGTGTTTCTATGTGAACACCTAGAAAAATGACATATGTGTGGATGGATATGCACACTTGTTTTGAAAGACAGCCTATTTACAGAATTGATTCTCATGCCCTTTGTCTAGTGCCTAGTGTTTACGTGCTGCTGGATAACTTACTCCTGGTCTGTCTATAAATAGTGGAAATGTGGGATAGAGTAGTCAGGTGCCTAACTGAATTGTGTGTGTGTTTTCATTAATGCACCACAAAAGTAATTTGACTAAAAGCATCTCTTGTAGCTTTTAATAGTGTGGTAATGAAGGCATCATTAAGTTCAAATTATATTTAAATTTGTTTTCCAGAATTATTTCTCAACCATGAATTGCATAATTTAGCATAGAAACCTAGTCAATCTGCTCATAGCTGAAGGTTTGCTCTGATAAACCAATTTATAAAACCTCACTTAGGAGATTTTTAATTTTTATTAAAACTTCTACCTCCAAAATACACCCATTCAACATTTTTTTTTTTTTGAGACCTTGATGGTAAATGTTATTAGGCACACTTGCTACTTTCAGTTTTATTAGAGTTAATTGAAACAGCAAAATAATTAGTGTTCTTCAAGCTGTTTTACACTCCATATTTGGAGACATGGTTTTCTTTTAAACTATGAAGGGTTTTTTTTGTTTTGTTTTGTTTTAACTGCATGTTATAGTTCTTTTCTTGTCATAAAATTAATCACACAGTCTTGTAGTTGTTAACTGTGCATTGGTGTCTTTTGGGTACACATGTACAAAAAACTCACATCAACTCAAATAAGCAATTAAACAAATAAGCAAATAGAAAGGCTGGTTAAAAGGCTGCTAATGTGCTCACATAATCGGAGCTCTTGAAGCAGGGGCAGGTAGCTTGGAGGACTCAGCTGCAGGACCTTGCAAAGCTTCTCTCTAAATCTGTAGCCTGAAAATTATGGTACAAACACCAAACACCATTGCCTGCAAGCTAATAAGACTTTGTTTTGCTTAAGTTTTGAATAATTAGAAAACTAAAGATAATACTACTTTGTGACACAAAAGAATTATATGAGAATCAAATTTCAGTAATCATAAATAAGGTTTTACAGAAACATACTTCCACCCATTCATTTATGTATCGCATGTGGTTGCTTTAGTGCTACGATGATAGGGATTATAGTGACAGAATTGTTTGCAGAGAGCTTTGCCTACAAAGCTGAAAATATTTATTTCTGAGCCTTTACAGGGTAGTTTTGCTGACCCATAGACTAGAGAGCTCACTTAAGATAACTAGTCTTTAATATCCCTCAGTAGTCTTGTCTCCAGTCATCTCAAGTAGCCAGGAGAAAGAGTCTGAAAAACAGTAAACTTCGATCAAGCTTTCATCCCCTGACCTGTGACTGCTGGTGGGAACATTGGTTTATAACTGGACCAGCCTTGACACTACTGAAGCAACTTAGCATGCAGCCTTGTTTTGTGTGTTTAAAGCAGTGGAATCTACAAAGAGAAGGGAGGACCCACAGGAAAGCCTCTGGGGAAACAAAAATAATGACCGTTTCAGCACTACAATCCCATGATCCTTTCTCTCATTTCTTTGTTAATGCAGCCTTTATTTCAGATCAACAAGCTCTTACTAAGTACATACCTTATGTGTTCTTTTCACTGTATCAGGCATTAGAGAGACATAATGAAATAGTTCCTATTTGAAGCTATTTGAGGGTCTCAAATTAGGAAGACATTTATTCAAAAGCAGAAATGAAATACCATGTGATAAAAACCGCAGAAGAGATACAAATCAAGGGGAAGAAGAGCAAAGAGAGAGGAATAAAAGTGAATTTACCTTAGAACTGTAACATTATAAAGAATATATATATATATAGGCTTCCCTGGTGACTCAGTGATAAACAATCCGCCTGTTAATAAAGTAAACATAGGTTTGATCCCTGGGTCATGAAGATCCCCTGGAGAAGGAAATGGCAATGCACTCGAGTATTGTTGCCTAGAAAATCCCATGGACAGAAGGAACCTGGTGGGCTGCAGTCCATGGGGTTGCAAAAGAGTCGTACATGACTTAGCGACTAAATAGCAACTATGTGTAGACTGTTCATGGGTAAATTGGAAGTGGTCAAACAGGAGATGTCAAGAGTGAACATCAACATTTTAGGAATCAGTGAACTCAAATGGACTGGAATGGGTGAATTTAATTCAGATGACCATTATATCTACTACTATGGGCAAGAATCCCTTAGAAGAAATGGAGTAGCCCTCATACTCCACAAAAGAGTCTGAAATGCAGTACTTGGGTGCAATCTCAAAAACAACAAATGATCTCTGTTTTCAAGGCAAACCATTCAGTATTACAGTAATCCAAGTTTATGCCCCAACCAGTAATGCTGAAGAAGCTGAAGTTGAATGGTTCTATGAAGACCTACAAGATCTTCTAGAACTAACAATCAAAAAAAGATGTCCTTTTCATCATAGGGGGCTAGAATGCAAAAGTAGGAAGTCAAGAGATACCTGGAGTCCAGGAAAGTTTGGCCTTAGAGTACAAAGTGAAACAGAACAAAGGCTAACAGAGTTTTGCCAAGAGAACGCAATGGTCATAGCAAACACCCTCTTCCAACAGCACAAGAGACAACTCTACACATGGACATCACCAGATGGTCAAAACCAAAATCAGAGCGATAATATTCTTTGAAGCCAAGATGGAGAAGCTCTATACAGTCCGCAAAAACAAGACCAGGAGCTGAGTGTGGCTCCGATAATGAACTCCTTATTGCCAAATTCAGACTTAAATTGAAGAAAGTAGGGAAAACCACAAGACCACTCAGGTTTGACCTGAATCAAATCCCTTATGATTATACAGTGGAAGTGACAAATAGATTCAAGGGATTAGATCTGATAGACAGAGTGCATGAGGAACTATGGCCGGAGGTTTGTGACTTGGTGATGGGCAGGAAAGCCTGGTGCACTGCAGTCCATGGGGTCACAAAGAATTGGACACAACTGAACAAGAAAGCCTTCCTCATATTTCAGTGCAAAGAAATAGAGGAAACAATAGAATGGGAAAGACTAGAGATCTCAAGTAAATTAGAAATGCCAAGGGAATATTTCATGCAAAAATGGGCTTGATAAAGGATAGAAATGGTATGGATGTAACAGAAGCAGAAGATATTAAGAAGAGATGGCAAGAATACACAGAAAAACTGTACAAAAAAGATCTTCACGACAAAGATAATCATGATGGTGTGATCACTCACCTAGAGGCAGACATTCTGGAATGTGAAGTCAAGTGTGCCTTAGAAAGCATCACTACAAACAAAGCTAGTGGAGGTGATGGAATTCCAATTGAGCTATTTCAAATCCAGAAAGATGATGCTGCAAAAGTGCTGCACTCAATATGCCAGCAAATTTGGAACACTCAGCAGTGACCACAGAACTGGAAAAGGTCAGTTTTCATTCCAACCCCAAAGAAAGGCAATGTTAATGAATGCTCAAACTACCACACACTTGCACTCATCTCACATGCTAGTAAAGTAATGCTGAAAATTCTCCAAGCCAGGCTTCAGCTATATGTGAACCATGAACTTCCAGAGGTTCAAGCTGGTTTTAGAAAAGGCAGAGGAACCAGAGATCAAATTGCCAACATCTGCTGGATCATTGAAAAACCAAGAGAGTTCCAGAAAAACATCTATTTCTGCTTTTTGACTATGCCAAAGCCTTTGACTGTGTGGCTTACAATAAACTGTGGAAAATTCTGAGAGAGATAGGAATACCAGATCACCTGACCTGCTTCCTGAGAAACCTATATGCAGATCAGGAAGCAACAGTTAGAACTGGACATGGAACAACAGACTGGTTCCAAATAGGAAAAGGAGTACGTCAAGGCTGTATATTGTCACCCTGCTTATTTAACTTCTATGTAGTGACTGCAGCCGTGAAATTAAAAGACGCTTACTCCTTGGAAGAAAAGTTATGGCCAACCTAGATAGTATATTCAAAAGCAGAGACAGTACTTTGCCGACTAAGGTCCGTCTAGTCAAGGCTATGGTTTTTCCTGTGGTCATGTATGGCTGTGAGAGTTGGACTGTGAAGAAGGCTGAGCGCTGAAGAATTGATGCTTTTGAACTGTGGTGTTGGAGAAGACTCTTGAGAGTCCCTTGGACTGCAAGGAGATCCAACCAGTCCATCCTAAAGGAGATCAACCCTGGGATTTCTTTGGAAGGAATGATGCTAAAGCTGAAACTCCAGTACTTTGGCCACCTCGTGTGAAGAGTTGACTCATTGGAAAAAACTCTGATGCTGGGAGGGATTGGGGGCAGGAGAAGAAGGAGACAACCGAGGATGAGATGGCTGCATGGAATCACTGACTCGATGGACGTGAGTTTGAGTGAACTCTGGGAGTTGGTGATGGACAAGGAGGCCTGGTATGCTGCAATTCATGGGGTCACTAAGAGTCGGACACGACTGAGTGACTGAACTGAACTGAACTGAGCTACTGAACTGAACTGAATATGTATGCAACTATATATATATATATATATATATATATATATATACACATATAAAATTTCTTTATCCATTCATCCGTTGATGGGCACTTGGGTTCCTTCCATGTCTTGGTTACTGACAATAGTACTTCTATGGGCAACTGGGTACATATATATTTTCAAATTAGAGTTTTCATCGTTTCTGGATATAGTCTTAGGATGGGATTTCTGGATCATATGGCAACTGTATTTTTAGTGTTTTAAGGACCCTCCATACTGTTTTCCTTAGTGGCCACACCAATTTACTTTCCCACCAGCAGTGGAGGAAGGTTCCTTTTTTTCTACACAGTCAGCCATAAAAAAGAATGAAATAAGGTGAGATGCAGAAACAGGAGTGGACCAAGAGATTATCATACTATGTGAAGTAAACCAGACAGAGAAAGATAAATATCATATGATCTCACTTAAATGTGGAATCTAAGAAAAAGTGATACAAGTGAACTTATTTACAAAATAGAAACAGACTCACAGACATAGACAAAAAATTTATGTTTACCAAATGGGAAAGACAAGAGGGGGATAAATTGGGAGCATGGAATTAACAGATATACACTACGATAGAGGAGCCTGGCAGGCTACAGTCCACAGGGTCACAAAGAGTTGGACATGACTGAAGCAACTTAGCACACACACATGTATAAAACAGATAAACAAGGGCCTACTATATAGCAAAAGGAACTGTATTCAGTACCTTGTGATAATCCATAATTTAATATATATAACTGAATCACTTTGCTGTATACCTGAAACTAAGACAACATTGTTAATCAAATATTTTTCAGTAAATTATTTTTTCTGCAGGAATGTATAAACTGGATTGCTGCCACAGCAGCAATTCTGAGCTGCATCTTTAAGGATAATGTTCCAAGTATTTATTACTATAAGAGAGCCCCCAAATTTAGTGGCTTAAAACAATGTTTATTTTACTCAGTGAACTGTATTTTGTGCAGTGCTTGGTAGGAATGAACTATGGCTGCTTTCTTGGGACAGGTCAAATAGTGATTAAAGGACCAGCTTTCAAGGCACTCACTCACTCTCTGTCTAGTTGGTGCTGGCTGTTGATTTGAAAGGGTCTTGGGCCTTCTATGAGCTTCTCTGGTGGCTCAGCTGATAAAAGAATCCATCTGCAGTGTAGGAGACCTGGGTTTGATCTCTGGGCTGGGAAGATCCCCTAGAGAAAGCAACGGCTACCCACTCTAATTTTTTTTTTTAACTTTATTTTACTTTACAATACTGTATTGGTTTTGCCATATATCAACATGAATCTGCCATGGGTGTACACGTGTTCCGAATCCTGAACATCCCTCCCACCTCCCTCCCCGTACCATCTATTTTTGCCTGGAGAATTCCATGACTGTATAGTCCATGGAGTCACAAAGAGTTTGACAAGACTGAGCGACTTTACTTTTAACCCTGAAAGTGAAAGTGAAGTCGCTGAGTCGTGTCCGACTCTTTGCGACCCTGTGGACTGTAGCCCACCAGGCTCCTCTGTCCATGGGATTCTCCAGGCAAGAATACTGGAGTGGGTTGCCATTTCCTTCTCCAGGGGATCTTCCTGACCCAGGGATCGAACCCAGGTCTCCTGCATTGCAGGCAGACGCTTTACCCTCTGAGTCACCAGGAGAACAGTGGGTCTGTTTAACAGTGGGTCTGTTTAACAGTGGGTCTGTTTAACCCTGGGTCTTCTATATAGGAACCTCTTCACAGGCTGCTTGAACTTCCCCATAGCATGGTAGGTGGGTCCTAAGATCTAAGGTCCCAAGTAAACAGGGTGGAAGTACATAGCATTTTTCTAATACAGCCTTGGATTTCGCATTGTGTTACCTGCACCATAGTCCATTGGTTGAGGCAGTCACAGAGTGCTGCTTGGTTTTAAGAAGAGACATAACTCTTGATGGGAAAGCTGCAGGCTTCCAAAAGAGTTCGAAATATATTCGTTCTTTGAAAACCATAACTTTCCATGGGTTAGAAGAAATTTGAAAAACTAAGAAGATAGGAAATATTAATAGGAAATGTAGAAAAAAAATTGTGCCAAAGCAAGGATTTGTGAAGGGCTTAGCACATTCAAGGAGCATCAGATTTTCAGTGAGTTGAGTGTTTATAACACTTAACAGGTGCTATAGATAGTGCTTAAAGATGCAGCTCCAAATTCACCTGTTCTTTATAAGATTCCTGGAGTTCTAAAGATAAATTTAGTTGTTACTTCCATTGTTTTTTATTCCTCTGATATTGGGATTATATCTCTCTTGCAGTATTTATCAAATAGTATTTTATTTTTACTTTTAGATGACTGTCTTCCTCATACAACTAATAGAGCAGACTTACAGAAGCATTTAAATAGGAGTAGTAAAATTTTAGGTTTTTTTTTTTTAATAAGGGATTACATCCTTTCATATCTTAGTTATATCCTTCAGGTTAAAAGCATAAAGACAAATATGAATGTAACCATATTTAATAACATGAACTTGGTAACATACTATACTGTATACTGTTATAAGTACATTTTATTTTTTTTCAAGTTACTACAGATTGAATGTATGACTGACTTAGAATTTTTCCATGATCAAATGGAAATAGTTCTTGCTAGACACACAGACCACAAACTTGAAATGTCCAATTTTGCAAGTAAAACACTGGTGGCTGTTTGTCATCAGCTCAGTCTAAGAGTTTGTAGTTCTCAGAAAAACCTTTGTTTCTTAAATATCTCTATATTTTGTCAGGATCATTAATGTAGTCTTTAGCAACTTGACTGATTCTAATTTTGAAATCTGTGCCTTTTTTGACTTAAAATTTCTTTTTCTGCTACTTCTTTTTTCCTACCATAGAGTTTGAAACTATAATTTGAATATTCAAGTATTCCTAGGTTAACCACATTTGTGGTCAATTGCCTTGTAACAACGGAGAAGGCAATGGCATCCCACTCCAGTCTTCTTGCTTGGAAACTCCCATGGATGGAGGAGCCTGGTAGGCTGCAGTCCATGGGGTCGCTGAGTCAGACACGACTGAGTGACTTCACTTTCACTTTTCACTTTCATGCATTGGAGAAGGAAATGGCAACCCACTCCAGTGTTCTTGCCTGGAGAATCCCAGGGATGGCGGAGCCCAATGGGCTGCCATCTGTGGGGTCGCACAGAGTCGGACACGACTGAAGCGACTTAGCAGCAGCAGCAGCAGCCTTGTAACAAATACAACAAACCTAGGTGCTTTGTGAGCTCACAGTTTTGTAGGTCAGAAATCTGGGCCCAGTATATGCCAGATATCCCAGATCTTACAAGGCTAAAGTAAAGGTGTCGGCTAGTGCTGTGGTCTCATTAGGAGGTCAGAGTTCTCTTCCAAGGTAACATGGTTGTGACAGAATTCAGTTCCTTGTGGTTATGGGACTGTGGTCCCCCTACCCTATTGGCTGTCAGCCAGGAGCCATTCTCAAATCCTAGAGGCTGACTACATTCCTTGCCCGTTACTCCTTCTGTCCTAACACAGAATGGAAAATCTCCCTTGTAGCATATCTCCGATACTTCAAATCTCTTTCTTCAAAAAGAGGCCTGTCCCTTTTAAGGGCTCACTTGTTTAAGGTGGTCCATCCCAGATAGTCTTTTTTTTTTTTTTAATAAAAGCAACTATGCCATAAAACACAGCCTAATCATGAGAGTGAAATCTGTCATGGTCTTGGTTCTGTTCCAAGGGGCAGAAATCTTATGGGATAAACATTAAAAATTGGACAATTTTGAGAGTAAATGGGGGCGCTCTTACTTTATTAATAGTTACACTGAGACAATAAGTGGAAACTGAGGCTATCTTGGGAAAACAGGATCATGTTTACATTTAATTATTGCCTTTGCTTTTCATTAACTCTTAAGTCCACATGCTCACTTTTCAACACTTATTTCTTTTATTTTCAAATTTATTATTTGAAACATGCAAAAAAATTAATACATGCAACATGTAAGTTATGAAGCACAAAAACCTTAAAATCATGAACCCAACATATAGCTTAAGATTCTTAACATACCACTACCATTGCGTCTGCTTTCAGCCTCCTCCCTTGTCCCATGCCGGGTGCCTCCTCTTTGCTCCAGCTTCTGCCAGAGTTTGTGGTTTTCACATTAGAGTTGAACTTTGAGTGTCTAAGAGGCCACTGTGTGTAGAGTTACCAGATGGAAAAGTCACCAAGGTACTGAATATTTTTCCCCATGTTTACTATAGTAGCCTAAAGTTATCATGCTGCTGACCCCTAAATACTTTGAAGGCAAAGTATTCATAGAAAAGTCAGCTGTCATTTGGAGTCATCTCAGTATTATCCCTTTGTAACTTGTTCCTGGACATTTGCCACTTGGAGGTACACTCCACTGACCAACCACTTTCATCACAAGGCTTTGCTGGCACTGGTCAGTGTCCTGATTTTTTTTTTTTTTCTCACAGCTGCTGCTGCTGTGAAATTGTGTCCACTAAATTCCCAAGAGTCCTTCCTTGATTATTTTGATTTATAAGCACATGGGTACTTCCCACAGTGAAAACTCATTTGTACCATATTGTGTACAAAATCATCTGGGTATCTGGTCTGGTGATATCAGCAACATACTTTAACAAAAAGAATCTTATATTTCTTTGGTTTGTAATCTTAATGTGTTAGCAAGTCTGTTTTAACCCTGATTTTCACTGGCTGTTGCCTACCTCCAAAAAGCAACTGAAATCATAAAGCACTTTGCATTGATAATACTGTATTTTTCTACTGTAAAAGATGGCCTGTATTCCTTTTACTTCCAAAGAGTCATTTGTGAAAATTCAAAATTCAGTTTGTCAAGACCTGTCTAGTTCCTAGAATTTTTGACTCACTTTTTTCACAGGTAGTACCAGTTAATTGCAGCCTGTAAGCTCAGCTCACCTCATGTCAGAGGAGAAGTTCTAGCTTAAAAAGAGAAGTCAAAATAGTTTTAGCTCATTTCTGTTAGACTGTGCATAAATCTCTATTGCTTGTCCAACTTTCACATTTGCACAGTTCTCATTTTTGCAATTCTGCCTTGTCCTTGCTAACCAAACATTTTATGATATTCGTATATTTTCCTAGATGTATATTCCTTTATGGGAGTAGGGCCTTGTCTATCTCATACCATACCTTTTTCTTATTCTGCCTACATAGCCCAGGGACCTACTACTTGTTGATATAATATCCATAAGCTGCTACCTATCTTTTGGCATTCAGGGCATTCTTTGGTCTTGGCCTCTGTATGCCAATTGCCTATGAATACTGTATTTTTTTCTCTACTATTCAGGATGTTTAGCTCAATTTCTGCCTTCTAGTGTGGGCTCACTGGCACTGCACATCTGTGGTAGGCCTCTGGGTTTCTGTAGAAACAAGATTATGTCTGTTTGTGACTTTAGAAAGGACAGAGAATGGGAGCCATGTCAAATTATGTGCAATAAAGTATTAAACTTTATTGATAAGTCAACAAACATTTATTATTTTCTAGCTCCAAAGCAGATGATATTTGTCAGCAAATACAGTACATCAACCCCTTGCCATAAATTGTCTTCCTCCTTTCTAATAAAAATTTCAGTCTCACTTGTATTTTCATTTAGATGGCTTTCATAGCAGCTTCTTTAATCACATTGCAATTTCTCTGTCTTCATTGTTTATTCCTAAAGGAAATAAATTCTTTGTCTGGGATCTAATACACTTACCGTGACATTCACAGTATGACTCAGATACTTTTCTCCCAACTTTCTAATTTAACTTGTTTTGCAGTTTGAAGTTCTCATCTAATATCTATCAAATATTTGAATTATAACAAATTACCAAATGGGAAGATTGGCCAAATGGGAAGATTCTGTGTAGATATCAGCTGCTATTAATCTTTTATTTTCTTTGAATCCTTATGATACTAATAGCTTCCATCACAGCCCTTGCTCAACAGCTGCTCTCATTCCCTTTGAAGTGCAGCTCCCTAAAATGCTCTGCGCGGTCTGCCTGCCCTTCCTCGAGTCCCATAGACTTGACTTTCACTCTCCTTTCTTTTGTTCCCTCCTGTCACCTTGCAGATGACGAAGTGGACCTACAAACACGACTTCTTTCCTTTGTCACCTTCGTTGGCCTCGCTTCTCTCAGGCCTCTTCCGTAGCTGGGCTCCCTGTATTTATCTCTCTTCTGTACTTCCTCCCCTCCATGGTCCTGATTATGGATGATAGTTGAGACTCTCCAGACCCTTGGCAGCCGCGAGGGGGAACACAGTGGAGGCTGTGTTTTCCCTAACTCCCACAGGCCTGTTCCTCCAGATGTTCTCCTTGCTCTCCCCGTCCCCCGGCTCTGTCCGCCTCGTGCCTCCATGCATGATACACTCCACCGGCTCAGCCTCCTCTGCTCCCGAGTGCCTGTGGGAGTCGCCGCAGCAGCAGGCTCTGTGACCGCTCAGTGTCGTGGGTCTCCCGGATGTGAAGCGCTCCTGCCTCCCTCCCTCTGGGCACTCATCCACTGGGGAACGCCATTTCATTCCACGGGCGTCTGATATACAGATAATAATTCTTCAAAACCCTCTGTTTACAAAGATGAGAAAACTAGGGCATAGACAGATTAAAAGACTCTGAAGCAGTCACATGGCATTTACATGTTAGGTTTAAATTTGCTGCTAGATCTTTTGACTTCTAAGCAAAAAAAAAAAAAAAAAAAAATTGCGGAGCAAATCAGGGTGTTAGGAATAGTTGCCTCTATCCATACGTTCTAATTTATTCTCAGCCCCAAAACACTAATTTGTAAACATGCCAATCTGCTATTACTATGTTGGGCTTAAATCTTCTTCAGAAAAGTCATTGAAATTTTAAACAGAAAGATAGTTTTCATTGAGTATCAGACCCAGAAGTTCAAATATAAAGGTCTTGGATTTATCTTTACACATTTTCCTGCTTGGATGTGGACTTTGAGGGAACTTGGGGTTAAATTTCATAATCCTTTTTAAGGTTGTACTGCTTAAAAAGGGAGGATCACTGGTGACTCAGTGGTAAAGAATCTGCCTGCAATGTGGGAGACATGGGTTGGATTCCTGGGTCAGGAAAATCCCCTGGAGAAGGAAATGGCAACTCACTCCAGTATTCTTGCCTGGAAAATCCAATGGAGAAAGGAGCCTGTTGGTCTACAGTCCATTGGATCATAAAAGAGTCAGACAAGACTTAGTGACAAAATGACAACAATAATTACATATTTATTGTTTCTTTTCATATAAGAAAAGTGAATCTATACCCTTAATTGCAAATATCATTTCAGTCACTGTAAACTAATTAATATTATAAAATAACTATTTATAAGCATATCTCTAAGCAGCATTTACAATTTTTCTTTTAACCTGATTTACAGTTCTCATAAAAAGATAGCTGTATAACTTATCTGAAACATAGGCTATCAGAAAATACCCCTGCTGGTTTTGAAGTGAGAATCATAATTTCCAGGAATAGTTTTTATTCAGAACTAACTTTCCAGGCTGTATCTAGTCAAAACCGAAACAGCAATCTGAGTAACTAAAATTTGAATCAAACTAAAAATAGATGTTGTATTACCTAAATGGCTCAAATCCAATATGTTTCTTAACTCTTTCTGAATGATATTGTTCATAATAAGTCAAAATACATGGAAAATAAGGTTTAAATGAAGGTATATTCATTTTAAATGTTTTATACAGTGCCATAATTAAGGCAACTAACAGTGACATATGAGCTACACTCCAAATAAATGACATTTACAGAGAATCTCCTATGTTCCTGCTATTTTTCTAATCCTATGTACAGAGGAGGGCATAGTAGTCCCTGAAAGCAGTAATTCCAACCCATGAAGCATTTAAGTCTTAGTTTCAAAAATAATATGAAAATAATAGGGAAAGGATGTGTTTTTTATATATATATATACACACATATATAATATATAAACTATTTTTGTCCCACTTCTCATAATATTTTAATATGTTCTTTAGTTGACTTTAAAATTTTTAAAAATAATTCATTCATATTGTGACATAGTTATGATTCATAAATTTACATATTATTTGTGAATGTTCCCCTTGTTTTATAGAGGGACAGATTTCACACCATTTAGAAGGGCTTGACTTTTTAAAATAAAGTTCTATTTAGTAACTGTGACGTGGTATTTGAATTTAGAAAACCCTTATAAAATAGATCCATGTGACTGGAAAGATTAATGAATCTTCAAAGAATGACATCACTTGAATGAGTAAGTACTGTGACATTTTAAATGAATCTATAATGTAAAATTTACTCCTTAAAACTACAAAATATGTCATATTTACTTTACCAAATGTACAGATCTCTCAAGATTAAGGTCTTCTAGTCTAGTACATTTATTTTATAGGTATGGATACTCCTGTGTTTTTTCTTCTTAGTCTATTTTCGTGTGAGAAATTGTCTGTAATCTTTCAGAGTGAAAAATGTTTTCTCTGAAATTTCTCTTACAGCTTCACACCATCTAACGTGAAGTTGAATTTACCCTAGAATTCATCTAACTGTTTGCTAATGTTCAAAGGTTCACTGAGAAATATATTTTGTACTTTAATAGCTTTTAGGATAAATAGATACTATGCAGGCTAATGGAGAAGGCAATGGCACCCCACTCCAGTACTCTTGCCTGGAAAATCCCATGGACAGAGGAGCCTGGTAGGCTGCAGTCCATGGGGTCGCTGAGTCAGACTGAGCGACTTCACTTTCACTTTTCGCTTTCATGCATTAGAGAAGGAAATGGCAACCCACTCCAGTGTTCTTGCCTGGAGAATCCCAGGGATATCGGAGCCCAATGGGCTGCCGTCTGTGGGCACAGAGTCGGACATGACTGAAGCGACTTAGCAGCAGCAGCAGCAGCAGCATGCAGGCTAAATTGCTAAGGAATAAGGAGAAAGGAATAATAAAAGAGATGTTAAATCAGGGTAGGATGATAAATAGAGAGGAATGATTCAATAAAGAATTGCACTATTTTGTGTGTGTAGTCTGCAGAATTGAGTGAGTTTTCTTTAAAATATTTTTCTCCAGCTGCTCAGTGATTCAAATTTAAGATTACTTTGTTCATATCCATTTAAATTTGTTGCTGTATTTTTCTATCAAGTGTATGTCTAAAGATAATGTTAAATGAAATAGTCATTCACTTTTGTATGTATGTCAACGTGATATTAAAAAACATAGAACAACAATTTTGTGCCAGGAACCTACCAATAACTATTAGCTAATCAAACTAATGTGATTATAAGCTATTAGTGTTCAATTTTCTGAGATTTGAGATTAAAAGGATCCCAAATGGAGTACCTAAAAGTCATAGCTTACCAGTTTGATGAGTAGCATTCCATGGATTGATATTTAGCTTATCAACTGTCTTTTAAGTGAAATGATAACTCAAGGTTAGAGGAAAGATAGTCTTATATTTCTTTCCCTCTCCCTGGTACTCACTGCTAGCCATTGAAAATTGAATATTCCTTCACAATCTCTTATATTGTGAGCATTCAGGATACTGGTTTAACATTATACCAAAATTTTAAATGATTACTTACCATGCAGTGAAACTGATCCTCATGGACATTAATTTTGTAAATTGAATTTTCCCTAGCTTAAATAGCCCAAATTGCTCAACTGATCTTTCATCCTTTGGTTCTTTGCTAGACTTTATGATTTAAGTCAAATGAAATCTCCTGGGAGACTCCTAATTCCTTGTGTAAAAGAACCCTATTCATATTTTTGTTATAAAACTTACCATATTTTACTGAATATGCCTACTTATGTATCAAAATCTCTCTCATGTAAGATTATAATTTCTAGAAGTGGTTATGAGGTGAATGAGTGAGAGAGAAGCAAAGACAATGTCATTAGTATCTTATGTCTTGTTTTCTCCAGGACCTAAGAGAGTAGGTTTCTATGAATATGTTATAAACAATTATGTGTGGAGATATGTCATGATTATCAACTGATCTTACTCCATTTTAAGCCCTGTGTTTTAGTTTACAGATATCCACATATCTGTATTGTGATAACTAGTATTTTATTTAATGCAGAAATATTCTTACTTTCATTCTTGTTTGTAAAATTTATTCTAATTTTCTTGATGAGTTTATTGTGGTTAACTTCATATGTCAGTTATAAACCACAGTGAAGACAATTCAACTTAAAAATCACTTTTATAATTCAAAGTACTTTTCTAAAGTCGTCAAACTGCTTAATAAACAGGAGACTTTGCTAAGAGTGTAGATTTCCCACAACCTCTTCCTCCCTTTCCCCCTTAAGAAAATTAATGTTCATCAGAGATTTTGGAATGTTGAAGACCGCTCTATACACTGTAAGGACTCTCATAACTTTGTCATAGTTTTAGAGTTTAAGTTCTTACACTGGAGTAATATTTGCATACCTTTTTTACACCCTCCGGCCTAGGAGGTTTCTAAAAATGGCTTGGAAAAGTTTCCTTCATCATGGGAATGTGAAGGTAGAGGATAGCATGTTGAACTTTTTCAGGGAGAAGTATGAACAGACCCTATGCTCTAGCTAAGGTTCCACTTTGAGAGAGTGCATTTAAACACAAATCCCATAATGTCTGGAAATGAACATTATTGCAGTCTGACACTGGATGAAGTAAATGTTTTCTCTAATGCTTAAAGAAAGTCTCCTTTATTACAGGGGACCAGGCGCCTGCTGATGAAGAAATCTAGATCCTCCTGGCTGGCAGTGATAGGCATTCTCCTGTTTTCATACTGTATTTGTCAGTAGGATCCTATAGTTCCCTAGATGAGACTGTAACCTTCCCTGTTTTTCCCCTCCTAGCACTCACTTGGTCATAGGTAAATTGATTACTGTAGCTCAGTTGCTTTGTGAATAAAGTGCTCAGTCTGTTTTGATTCTCAGTCTTCAATCTTCATCTGTCATGCATCATATATTGTTTTTTTCTGCACCATTACCCATAGCGGCAGACTAGACAAGACTGTATCATTGACTGCAGACCTCATTGCAGCCCCTCTGGAATTGAAAACACATTGCTGATTATTATGTTTAAAGTTCCTAACCTGTATGCAATCTGTTTAGGATAACAAGATTTTGAAGTTAGCTTTCTGATTCTGTGAACCATGACAGAATTTAATTCTCTCAGGCTACTTGGAGAGAAAACCAGATCTTGACCATGTAAAGCTAAGGAAAGTCAGGAGAAAAAGGAATATAAAGTAAAAGAGATGAAGGCACACTCTTTTCTTAGGAATTAACTCACAGAATTGCCCCCCAAAAGATACAGTTTAAAAATTAAACTTAGTTATTATCCTACCTTATTTCAAAAAGGCTTTGAATCGGAGAGCAAAAGTTGTCTTCCTTTTTTTTTCTGCTTTGAAAATAAAAGGTAGAAATATTAAGCAAATAAATAATTTTTTGAATTATCACACTGGAACTTATTTATTCAAATGTATTTTCACATTTAAAGTAGTGGCTTTAGAGTGCTGTAAGCTACCTAATCATTCCACTTTTGATCTTTTGGATTGTACTGCATGATTTTTAGAATAACTCCAATCCCTGGGTCAGGAAGATCCACTGGAGAGGAGAATGGCTACACGCTCCAGTATTCTTGCCTGGAGAATTCCGTGGACAGAGGAGCCTGCTGGGTGACAGTTCATATGGGTGGAAAGACTCCAAGAGTTGGACACGACTGAGCTACTAACACTTTGGGCTTCTCAGGTGGTGCTAGTGGTAAAGAATCTGCCATCCAATACAGGAGACATAAGAGATGCAGGTTCAGTCCCTGGCTCAGGAAGATCTCCTGGAGAAGGGAATGGCAACCCATTCCAGTATTCTTACCTGGAGAATCCCACTGTAGAGGAGCTGGTGGGCTATAGTCCACGGGGCTGCAAAGACTTGGACAGGAGTGAAGTGCCTTAGCATGCACAAAGTGCAGTTATTAGTCCTTTGGGGATTGTTTATAGTTTTTGAAATGGTTTAGTGTCCATTGGATACATATTTCATAAAAAGGAAACATATATAAGCTGAATAATATATATTTTTATTCCAAAATGTCACATAGAAATAATGAAACTGATTTCATGTGTGTATGTGGCTGGTAAAAATTGATTCTATGATAATCCTAGAAAAAAATTTTCTGTAATTAACTTGTGCATATACTTTCTTTTATTTTATATTTTACTTTCAAACAGTGATTTAAAGTTCCTTGCCATATATTTCAAATCTATTAAAAGATAACCCACTAACCATTTCATGACCTCATGACGTTTTCTGTCTTCTCCTTTTGTAACCATGCACTCTATTAGGGAATTTATAGCACTTTCCATATTTTCTTCTAATTCCATGACTTTGTATAGAAGATAATGGCACCTTAGCTTTACCTTAAATTTGTCATATTCAAAGGGAATTATTTCTACTTCCATTGTTGTAATTTTCAAACTATTGTGTTGTTCCTGTTCACTTATCAGTGATATCATTCTTCATTTCTTAGTCTTGTATTTTTTCTTCTCTGCAATTGCAGATGGAAATTCTTCATAGTTTCTCTTTGCTGTTCCCATTATCTAATTCTTCTTGCTTCATATTCAGCATACCCACATGACTATTCCATTGCATTTCTCTATACTTTATTCTTTTAATTTATGTAAATTCGTGTACTTTAATAATTCATTTACCTATTAGGTATATGTTTAGCTAGATTTTATCTTGGTTGTGGTCAGAAACTGAATCTCAAACTGCTTTCGGTAGCTTTATCATATCATTAATAAAGTGTCAAACAGTTGCATCATGGGAAATGAATGTGACTCAATATATAAAACAGGTCTTAGGGATGATGACATTTATTTACATATCAAGAAGGTCAGTCACAACATGTCACACACTAGCTCACATTTTGTTTGTCTTGTCAGTGAACCATCTGACAAACACCTTAGTTTCGGCTTTACCTTCAGAGATCCTGTTTTGACTCTGTCAACCTTCCCAGCAATCTGCCATGCTCACCCACGTCGATACTCTGAAGGGTGTAAGCAGAGGAAAACTGCTGGTAGTATTCAGTCCTAAACTGATGTCAGAATATTCCAGAACCATATCACTGTACATTTCAATATTCCTTTGTGAAATATACAAGAAATTTGTTGAGTGTAACCTCACAGGTTGTTTGAAATAGATTTTAGGTGAAGTCAGACATGACTTTAAGATGATTGGTAGCAAAATATGTAATTCCACATGATTATCCATTCTTGTGGTTTCTCTGTATACTCAATTAAAAATGTTCAAATGTGGAAATTAATGACTTTCTTATGCAGTAAAATATAGGTCAACACAGGAAAAACTATTAGTTTTAAGATGAAATTATACTTATAAGAAAAAATAACATTCTGTTATCTTAATGGCAAACAGTTTAATGAACAAAACTAATTACCTAAGTCTACAACCATATTTTTGTATTCAGTTACTCTCATTTCCAACAATAAATGTTGGCTGTACCACTCAAAATCAACCCCAGAGTGACTGTTTTCATAAGACAGTAAATTCTGTAAGGATGCCATCATATCACAATGCCTTCCTCTTCACATTACTTTGGTTTCATATTATTCATATCAGTGCAGGAAGGGTTAGAGATTCATTTAGAGTTTATAATAGGAAAATAGGTAGAATCTTATTTTCTGGGCTACTCTAATCTTACATATCCTATAATGCAATCTTTATAATTGAATTATGATATTATACAATAAGTTTTGTCTTGAATGTAATTAATTTCAATGTAATACAATTCAAATAACTCAATTCTTATTATTTTCCTTAATCCTCCCCCAATATACATACATGCATTACTTTCAAAATCCCTGAATTTTGAAATTTTCAAAATCCAAACTGGAATTTGTAGAAAAACTGGACACGGGAGAAATTAATTAATTCTCTCCAGTAAGATATGGGACATGAAAACCAGAAATTTGTTTTTTTTACTTTGTATTATTTCTATACTGTGATAGCCCCTTTGAGATACTTCATCAACAGATGATGCTTAACTGAATCTTCCCAAAGAGGGTATTAGACTTTGGAGAAATTATGATTTTCTGCCAAAAGTCCTTAATCCTAAATTACTGCCCAAGTCATCAATTCTAAAAAGCATGTAACAATGGTTAAGTTAGCTTTAGGAGGTAAAAGTTGAAAAACAAACTAAACAAAGAGTTGACTAATTCCTACAGTACTTTTTCCTAAACTATATCAAGGAACATTAGTTCAGCAAGTTATTAATAAGTGTTAAATAAAGGGAAACTGCATGACCAAGTATTGTATACTTTCTGTTTTATACAACTGTTGTTTAGTCGCTGAGTTATGTCCAGCTCTTTTGTGACCCCATGCCCTATAGCCTGCCAGGCTCCTCTGGCCATAGAATTATCCAGGCAAGAATACTGGAGTGAGGAGCCATTCCCCTCTTCAGGGGATCTTCTCAAGCCAGGGATCAGATCTGGGTCTCCTGCATTGGTGATTCTTTACTGCTGAGCCACCGGGGAAGCCCTTTTACACAACTACATAGATTTTATAAGATGTAATCTACAACAACAACTGTTTTGTGTACAGGGAAGCTTCAAAAGCAAAACTGCTACAGAAAATGTAACTATCAATTTGAAGATATTGCCTAATGTTAGATGGGTTAAACATAATGAGTTTAGGAAATTCTGCATAATATATTTGTTGTTCAGTCATTAAGTCCTGTCTGACACTGCAACTCTATAGACTGCAGGATGCCAGGCTTCCCTGTCCTTTATTATCTCCCAGAATTTGCTCAAACTTATGTACATTGAGTAGGTGATGCTATCCAAACATCTAATCCTCTGCCCCCTCTTCTCCTTTTACCTTCAATCTTTGCCAGCATCAGGATCTTTCCCACTGAGTTGGTTCTTCACATCAGGTATGCAAAGTATTGGAGCTTCAGCTTCAGCATCATTCCTTCGAATAAATATTTAAGGTTGATTTCCTTTAGGATTGACTGGATTAAACTCCTTCCAGACCAAAAGACTCTCAAGAATCTTCTCCAGCACAAAAATTTTGAAGGCGTCAATTCATCAGCACTCTGCCCCCTTTATGGTCCAACTCTCATATCCAAAAGT
Source organism: Cephalophus harveyi (assembly GCA_006410635.1). Classification (NCBI taxonomy): domain Eukaryota; kingdom Metazoa; phylum Chordata; class Mammalia; order Artiodactyla; family Bovidae; genus Cephalophus; species Cephalophus harveyi. The sequence continues at coordinate 21,668 of SJYT01067831.1, read as the reverse complement.
GGCTACTGGAAAAACCATAGCTTTGACTACACAGACCTGTTGGGTAAATGTTGTCTTTGCTTTTTAATATGCTGTCTAAGTTTCTCATAGCTTTTGAGAGCAAAAGCATCTTTTAATTTCAAAGAGCAAGCATCTTTTAATTTCATGGCTACAGTCATTGTCTGCAGTGATTTTGGAGCCCAAGAAAATAAAATCTGTCACTGTTTCCACTTTTTCCATTATCTATTCTGCATGAAGTGATGGGACCAGATGCCATGATCTTCATTTTTTGAATGTTGAGTTTTAAGCCAGCCTTTTCACTCTCCTCTTTCACCCTCATCAAGGGCTCTTTAGTTCCTCTTCGCTTTCTGCCATTTAAGTGGTATCATCTGCATATCTAATGTTATTGATATTTCTCCCCAAAATCTTGATTCCAGTTTGTGATTCATCTGAGCTGGCGTTTTGCATGATGTACTCTCCATATAAGTTAAATAAACAGGGTGATGATATACAGCCTTGTTGTAGTCCTTTCCCAATTTTGAACCATCCATTGTTCCATGTCCAGTTCTAATTGTAATTTCTTGACTGGCATACAGGTTTCTCAGGAGGCAGGTAAGGTGGTCTGATACTCCTATCTCTTTCAGAATTTTCCACAGTTTTTTTTTGTGACCCATATATCCAAAGGCTCTAGCATAGTCAGTGAAACAGAAGTAGATACGTTTTTCAAATTCCCTTGCTTTTTCTATGTTCCCACATATGTTGGCAATATGATCTCTGGTTCCTCTGCCTTTTCTAAGCCCAACTTGTACATCTGGAAGTTCTTGGTTCACCTACTACTGAAGCTTAGCTTGAAGGATTTTGAGAATAATCTTACTAGCATGCAAAATGAGCACTGCTGCTGCTAAGTCACTTCAGTCGTGTCCAACTCTGTGTGATCCCATAGATGGCAGCCCGTGAGGCTCCCCCATCCCTGGGATTCTCCAGGCAAGAACACTGGAGTGGGTTGCCATTTCCTTCTCCAATGCATGAAAGTGAAAAGTGAAAGTGAAGTCGCTCAGTCGTGTCCAACTCTTAGCCACCCCATGGACTGCAGCCTACCAGGCTCCTCCATCCATGGGATTTTCCAGGCAAGAGTACTAGAGTGGGGTGCCACTGCCTTCTCCGAAAATGAGCACAATTGTATGGTAGTTTTTATATTCTTTGGCACTACCCTTCTTTGGGATTGGAATGAAAACTGATCTTTTCCAGTCCTTTGGCCACTGCTGAGTTTTCCAAATTTGCTGGCATGTTGAGTGCAGCACTTTATCAGCATCATCTTTTAGGATTTTACATAGCTCAGCTGGAATTCTATCACCTCTACTAGCCTTGTGTATAGTAATGATTCCTAAAGTCCACTTGACTTCAGCCTCTGGGATGTCACATTCTATGTGAGTGACCACATCATCATGGTTATCTGGGTGATTAAGACCTTTTTAATATATTTCTTCTGTGTATTCTTGCCACTCTTTTTATCTTTTCTGCTTCTGTTAGGTCCTTACTATTTCTGTTCTTTATCGTGCCCATTCTTGCATGAAATGTTCCCTTGATATCTCCAATTTTGTGAAAGAAACGTCTAGTCTTTCCCATTCTATTGTTTTGCTCTAGTTTTTTGCATTGTGCATTTAAGAATGACTTATCTCACCTTGTTATTCTCTAGAACTCTACATTCAGTTGCGTATATCTTTCCCTTTATCCCTTGCTCTCTGATTCTCTTCTTTCCTCTGCCGTGTGTCAAGCCTCCTCAGACAACCAACTTCTTTCTTTTTCTTTGTGGTGGTTTTTGTCACTGCCTCCTGTCCAATATATGAACCTCTGGCTATAATTCTTCAGGCACCCTGTCTACGCGATCTCATCCCTTGAATCTATTCATCACCTCCACTATGTAATCATAAGGGATTTGATTTAGGTCAAACCTGAATGGTCTAGTGGTTTTTCCCTACTTTCTTCAATTTAAGTATGAGTTTTGCAATAAGTTGTTCATGATCTGAGCCACAGTCAGCTCCAAGCCTTGTTTTTGCAGACTGTATATACCTCCATCTTTGACTGCAAAGAATATAATCAATCTGGTTTCAGTATTTACCATCTGCTGATGTCCATGTGAAGAGTTGTCTCTTGTGTTGTTGGAAAAGTGTGTTTGCTATGACCAGCATGTTCTCTTGACAAAACACTGTTAGCCTCTATCCCACTTCATTTTGTACTCCAAGGCCAAATTTGCCTGTTAGTCCAGGTTATCTCTTGACTTCTACTTTTGCATTCCAATCCCCTGTGATTAAAAGGATATCTTTTTTGGTGTTAGTCTTAGAAGGTCTTATAGGTCTTCATAGAACTATTCAACTTCAGCTTCTTCGGCATTAGTGGTTGGGGCATATACTTGGATTACTCTGATGATGAATTGTTTGCTTTGGAAATGAACCAAGATCATTCTGTCATTTTTTAAGATTGCACCCAAAACTGCATTTCAGACTCTTGTTGATGATGAGGACTCCTCCATTTCTTTTAAGGGATTCTTGCCCACAGTTATAGATACAATGGTCATTTGAATTTGAATTAAGTTCGGTTCAGTTTAGTTGCTCAGTCCTGTCCGACTCTTTGCGACCCCATGGACTGCAGCACACCAGGCTTCCCTGTCCATCACCAACTCCCGGAGTTTACTCAAACTCATGTCCATTGAGTTAGTGATGTCATCCAGCCATGTCATCCTCTGTCATCCCCTTCTGCTTTCAATCTTTCCCAGCATCAGGCTCTTTTCAAATGAGTCAGTTCTTCGCATCAGTTGGCCAAAATAGTGGAGTTTCAGCTTCAGCATTAGTCCTTCCAATGAATATTGAGGACTGATTTCCTTTAGGATGGACTGGTTGCATCTCCTTTGACCCCATGGACTGCAGCACACCAGGCTTCCCTGTCCATCACCAACTCCCGGAGTTTACTCAAACTCATGTCCATTGAGTTAGTGATGTCATCCAGCCATGTCATCCTCTGTCATCCCCTTCTGCTTTCAATCTTTCCCAGCATCAGGCTCTTTTCAAATGAGTCAGTTCTTCGCATCAGTTGGCCAAAATAGTGGAGTTTCAGCTTCAGCATTAGTCCTTCCAATGAATATTGAGGACTGATTTCCTTTAGGATGGACTGGTTGCATCTCCTTGGTGTCCAAAGGACTCTCAAGAGTTTTCTTCCACACCACAGTTCAAAAGCAGCAATTCTTTGGCACTCAGCTTTCTTAATAGTCCAACTCTCACATCCATACATGACTACTGGAAAAACCATAGCTTTGACTATATGGACCTTTGTTGACAAAGTAATGTCTCTGCGTTTTAACATGCTGTCTAGGTGGGTCATAACTTTTATCCCAAGGAGCAAGCATCTTTTAATTTCATGGCTGCAGTCACCATTTGCAGTGATTTTTAAATTCACCCATTTCCATCCATTTTAGTTCCCTGATTCCTATATCTGTGTTGACCTCATCCAGTTTACCTTTATTCATAGGCCTAATATTCCAAGTTCCTATGCAATATTGTTCTTTACAGTATCTGACTTTACTTTTACCACCAGACACATCCACAGCTGAGTATTGTTTCTGCTTTGGCCCATCCTCTTCATTCTTTCTGAAGCTATTAGTAATTGCCCTCCAGTCTTTGCCAACAGCATATTGGACACCTTCCAACCTGGGGGGCTCATCTTCCAATGTTATATCATTTTACCTTATCAAACTGTTCACTGTGTTTTCATAGCAAGAATATTAGAGTGGTTTGCCATTCCTTTTGCCGATGGACCATGTTTTGTCAGAACTCTCCACTGTGCCTCATCCACCTTGGGTGGCCATTCATGGCATGGTTCATAGCTTCACTGAGTTACGCAAGCCCATTATGTATTTACCTCTTGGAACTTCACACTGGGGATTTGTAGAGTGAAAGGTTCATCTATGGAATAATATTTGGAAATTTCAGTGCTGGAAAATAAACTACAGATTTTTGAAGAAAAGAGTTTGCAATATGTTTTATACTTTCATTGTAATCTTTTACATTTCTGCCACACAATCTCTAGTTTTTGGTCACACCAAAATACACGAGTTTCTTAAGCCATTTTTCCCCCTACCTTGGTGCGTTCATTTATTGTTTCCTTTGCATGTAATTGATTTTTATTCAATTATTTTTAGTGAATTCCAAGAGAGTTCCAGAAAAACATCTATTTCTGCTTTATTGACTATGCCAAAGCCTTTGACTGTGTGGATCACAACAAACTGTGGAAAATTCTAAAAGAGATGGGAATACCAGAACACCTTACCTACCTCTTGAGAAACCTATATGCAGGTCAGGAAGCAACAGTTAGAACTGGACATGGAACAAAAGACTAATTCCAAATAGGAAAAGCAGTACGTTAAGGCTGTATATTGTCACCCTGCTTATTTAACTTATATGCAGAGTACATCATGAGAAACACTGGGCTGGAAGAAGCACAAGCTGGAATCAAGATTGACAGGAGAAATATCAATAACCTCAGATATGCAGATGACACCACCCTTATGGCAGAAAGTGAAGAGGAAATAAAAGGCCTCTTGATGAAAGTGAAAGAGGAGAGTGAAAAAGTTGTCTTAAATCTCAACATTCAGAAAATGAAGATCATGGCATCCAGTCCCATCACTTCATGGGAAATAGATGGGGAAACAGTGGAAACAGTGTCAGACTTTATTTTTGGGGACTCCAAAATGACTGCAGATGGTGACTGCAGCCATGAAATTAAAAGACACTTACTCCTTGGAAGAAAAGTTATGACCAACCTAGATAGCATATTCAAAAGCAGAGACATTACTTTGCCAACCAAGATCTGTCTAGTCAAGGCTATGGTTTTTCCAGTAGTCATGTATGGATGTGAGAGTTGGTCTGTGAGGAAAGCTGAGCACCAAAGAATTGATNCTTACTCCTTGACAGAAAAGTTATGACCAACCTAGATAGCATATTCAAAAGCAGAGACATTACTTTGCCAACCAAGATCTGTCTAGTCAAGGCTATGGTTTTTCCAGTAGTCATGTATGGATGTGAGAGTTGGTCTGTGAGGAAAGCTGAGCACCAAAGAATTGATGCTTTTGAACTGTGGTGTTGGAGAAGACTCTTGAGAGTCCCTTGGACTGCAAGGAGATCCAACCAGTCCATTCTGAAGGAGATCAGCCCTGGGATTTCCTTGGAGGAAATGAGGCTAAAGCTGAAACTCCAGTACTTTGGCCACCTCATGTGAAGAGTTGACTCATTGGAAAAGATTCTGATGCTGGGAGGGATTGGAGGCAGGAGGAGAAGGGGACGACAGAGGATGAGATGGCTGGATGGCATCACTGACTCGATGGACGTGATTCTGAGTGAACTCCAGGAGTTGGTGATGGACAGGGAGGCCTGGCGTGCTGTGATTCATGGGGTCGCAAAGAGTCGGACACGACTGAGTGACTGAACTGAACTGAACTGATTCTTTTCTTAATATTGTGCTCATTTGGGGATCCGTATTTGTAAATATCCAAAATCACATCACTTTTCTCTTAACTCTTACTATGCAAACAATAACATAAATTCTATCACTTATAGTTTATTTATTCCCTTTTCTTTATACCAGTCTGTTTAGCTTTTCCTCTTTAAAGTTTTTTTTATATGAAAACAAAGCAACCATCTTACTCTCTTAAGTAAGAGCAGAATTATTACTTGTAATAAAAACAGCTTGTACAAATAGATTATTCTGAGCATCGAATGTAGGCAAGATCCATAATGCTGCTTAGTAATACTGAGTCAAGCATCAGCTGTTAGAACACAGCCAAGAAAAGGAAATTGATTCCACTTGGGAGTTACTAAATAGATTTAGCTCCTGACATGTTTTTATTTATTTATTTTTTTATTCTTGTAGTATGGTGTTATGCTCCTTTTTTTCTGTTTGACAATGGAATGTAGTTAGCATGCAATGTTATGTTAGTTTCAGGAGTACTAGTCATGGTTTCTTAAGGACAAGGGGCCTTTGATCTTTAACACAGAATTGTAGTTCATATACACAAAAGAGTACCTCTTGATATCATATTACAATTGTGTTATAGTTATGCGGAAAAAAGGAACAGTAACCTTAATAATTTTGCCAATATAAATATCGAGGAATGTCTCTCATATTCTTTAGTCAGGAGTAGAAATTCCAAGTTATAATTATCTTTTTATATTTAATTTCAGTTAGATAAATAAATTAAAAAACTTGCATGATAGACTAGAGGGCTTTTTTTTAGTGTGAAAAGTTCATTGACCTTATTTTAGAGTCCAGTTATGTTTAAGTGATTACTTTTAATAGTAAATTAGTTGCTTTTTGATAGAGTTATAAGTAAAAAGTATAAAACATAAAATTTACTTAGCTATTTTACATTAAATTTCAATAATGTTAAGTATATTTGCATTGTTTTGACACAGATCTCTAGAACCTTTTCATTTTCCAAACTAAAGCCCTATACATTAAACAAGTCTCTTTTTCTCCCTTCTTGCAGTGCCTGATAACCACCTTCTACTTTCTATTCCTCCAATTTCACCTATTTTAGATACTTCATGAGCTTCCCTGGTGGCTCAATGGTAGTCTGTCTGCAATTATACTTCATATAAGCAGAATCATACAGTATTTTTCTTATTGTTACTGCTTATTTCACTTAGCATAATTTCCTCAAGATTTCATCATGTTGTACATGTGACAGGATTTCCTTCCTTTTTTAGGGTGAATAATTTTCTGTTTTATGTATATCAGGGTTTATCCATTGATCCATCAACTGACATATGTGTTTGTTCTACCTCATGGCTCCTGTGAACACTGCTGCTATGAACATGAATGTGCATATATCTCTTCCAGACTCTGCTTTTGATTCCTTTGGGTTGCAGGATTTTTTTTAAATTGCTTTCAATTAATTTGGATATACTAGTAAGTTGGGTTATAGGATCATGTGGTGGTTCTCTTAATTTTTTGAGGAACCTCAATACTGTCTTTGTAGTAATTGCACTATTCTAAAATCCCACCAAAAGGTACATGATTTCAGTGTCTTTGTATCCTCACCAACACTTGTTTAAGGTTTTTGTTTTTTTATTTGTAGTACCATACTGAATTTCTGTGATGATTGTGATGATGAGCATCTTTTCATGCTTGGTGGTCATTTGTATATCATCTTGGAGAAATTTCTAGTAAAGCCCTTGGTCATTTTTTCATTGTAAATTTGTGTGTATGTGTGTAGTTGACTTGTAGGATAGAAACTCTTCTTAAGATACATGATTGGCAAAGATTTTCTCACAGTTATGTCTTGTCTTCTAATTCTCTTGACATTGTCTTTCAAAGATAGAAGTTTTACATTTCAATGTTCTCCAACTTATCAGTTATTTCTTTCATAGATCATGTCTGTGGTGTATTATAAAGGCATCACTGTACCCAAGGTCATCTAGATTTTCTTCTATGTTACACTTTGGAATTTATGGTTCTGTGTTTTACTTTTAGTTCTGTGATTCACACTGAGTTCATTATTCTGAAGAGAATGAGATCTGTGCCTAGATTCTTCTTTTTTTTGGCATGTGCATGTCCAGTTGTTCCAGCTCCATTAATGAAGAGATTATTTTTGGTCCATTGTATTGTCTTTGCTTTTTTGTCAAAGATCAGTTGGCTATATTTATGTGGGTCTATTTCTAGTCTCTCTGTTCTCTTCCACTGACCTATTTGCCTCCTCTTTGACTGATACCACACTCGGTGACTACTATATCTCTAGAGTAAGTTTAAAGTTGGTTAATGTCAATCCTCTTAATTTCATTCTTCTTTAATGTCATGTTGGCTATTCTGAGCCTTGTTCCTCTACATAAAACTTAAAAATAAACTTGTTCATATTTGTAAAATAACATTTGAATTTTGATTGTGATTGCATTAATTTATAGACTTTGGGTAACTGACACCATGACAATATTAATTCTTCTAATCTATGAACTGGAATATTTCTTATTTAGTTCTTTGATTTTGTTCATTACACAATTATGGTTTCTCTTATTTAGATCTTGTACATAAATTTATATAAATATTTTGTATTTTATTGTGTTTCTAATTTTAAATTCCACTTGTTCATTGCCAGCATAAAGGAAAGAAATTGAATTTTGTATAAATTTTATATCCTGCAACCTTGCTATAATTACTTTTTAGTCCCAAAGGTTGTTGTTAATGATTCTTTTGGATTTTTCATGTAGATGATAGCGTCATCTGTGAATGAGGACAGTTTTATAATTTCCTTCCCAATATGTATACACTTTACTTCTTTTTAGTTAGGACTTCAAGTACTAAATTGAATAGGAGTAGTGAGAGGGGATATCCTTACCTTGTATTATACCCAATCTCACTGGGAAAGCTTCAGATTTCTGACCATTAAGTATGATGTTAGCCATGGGTGTTTTGTTTGTTTGTTTCTGTAGATAGTCTTTGTCAAACTTTCTTTTTATTTTTAGTTTACTGAAAATTTTTATCATGGTTGGTTATGGTACATTACTGCTTACTATAGTTCAGACTTTATTCAGACTTGGCCAGTTTCCTCATTAGTGTTCTCTTGTACTCCAGGATCCAATCCAGGATTTCACAATGCATTAAGTTGTAATTCTGGTGACAATTTCTTCAGTCTTTATTTTGTATGTGACCTTAACAATTTGGAAGAGACTGTTCAAATATATTACAGAATGTTCTTTAATTTGAATTTCTGTGAGGAAACTTCATGGTTAGACCAGGGTCATGGATTTTGTGGAGGGATAGCACTGAGATAATATACTGTTCTCATTGTGATGTACCTACATCATATTGGGAAGTTGATGTAACTAGTTGATATGTTACATTTGATCATTTGTTTAAGACCCCGCCCATCATCTTTAATTCTAAAGTTACTGTTTTTCCATTTCTGTATTCTGTTCTTTGAAAGTGATTCACTAAGAATTCCCAGGTCCAGCCTGTATTTGAGGGCCAGGGATAGAGTTTAAACTCAACCTCCTGAAGAGAATTTTAAATGAATGACTAGACTTCATTAGTGGCTCAGATGGTGAAGAATCTGCCTGTGATACAGGAGATCCAGGTTCAATCCCTGGGTCAGGAAGATCCCCTGGAGAAGGGACTGGCAAGCCACTCCAGTATTCTTATCTGGAGAATACCATGGACAGAGGATCGTGACGGGCTATACCCATGGGGTCACAAAGAGTTGGATACAACTAAGCGACTAACACTTACTTAGACTAATAAATAAATCTTTTAAAAGTCCATCAGCTTTACTTTCCAGCACCATGACATATTTCTACATTAAAAAAAAAAAAAAAAACAACTCTAGTGTATTCTATCATTTTTAAGAGTATTGCTGCTGCTAAGTCACTTCAGTCATGTATGACTCTGTGCAACCCCGCAGACGGTAGCCCAACAGGCTCCTCTGTCCCTGGGATTCTCCAGGCAAGAACACTGGGGTGGGTTACTATTTCCTTCTCCAATGAATGAAAGTGAAAAGTGAAAGTGAAGTTGCTCAGTCATGTCTGACTCTTAGTGACCCCATGGACTGCAGGCCACCAGGTTCCTCTGTCCATGGGATTTTCCAGGCAAGAGTACTAGAGTGGGGTGCCATTGCCTTCTCCATGGAATCCTAAAACTAAAGTGTTTTAGAGCCACTTGTCTAACTGTTGAAGTGACTATGGTCTTTTATCCAGATTGCTCTTCAATTATGTATTTGGAAATATGCTACCTCATTGCTGTATTGCTTCTTTTAAATGAATCTCTGTATCCCGACCCTCTTTTCCCTCTTCTATAGCTCAATTACTGTTGTTTCATACTCTTTCCATTTACAGACAGATACGTTGTTTCAGAATTGCTATTTGACTCACCTCATATGACCGAAACTCTTAATCTATTTCGCTACCATTGTTTGTTCATACTGTCAATACATGCAATTATTTTATTATAGCTGTACTTATTTCAGGGGACTGAAATGCATTCTGTAATGTTTCTGTGGGAAATATACTAAAAGATAACAGCATATTGTTACATAGAATCCATTTAAGGACTATCAAGATAAAAAAAAAAGTATGATCTTTAGAAAATGGTCATGTTGAAGCCACACAAAAAAGGTCAACTGTGATAACAGTTTAGATATTACTGCTATAAAATGCTGTTCAGTTCAGTTGCTCAGTCATGTCCGACTCTTTGCGACCCCATGAATTGCAGCACGCCAGGCCTCCCTGTCCATCACCAACTCCCAGAGTTCACTCAGACTCGTGTCCATCGAGTCAGTGATGCCATCCAGGCATCTCATCCTCAGTTGTCCCCTTCTTCTCCTACCCCCAATCCCTCCCAGCATCAAAGTCTTTTCCAGTGAGTCAACTCTTCACATGAGGTGGCCAAAGTATTGGAGTTTCAGCTTTAGCATCATTCCTTCCAAAGAAATCCCAGGGCTGATCTCCTTCAGAGTGGACTGGTTGGATCTCCTTGCAGTCCAAGGGACTCTCAAGAGTTTTCTCCAACCCCACAGTTCAAAAACATCAATTCTTTGGCGCTCAGCCTTCTTCACAGTCCAACTCTCACATCCATACATGACTACTGGAAAAACCATAGCCTTGACTAGATGGACCTTAGTCGGCAAAGTAATGTCTCTGCTTTTGAATATGCTATCTAGCTTGGTCATAACTTTCCTTCCAAGGAGTAAGCGTCTTTTAATTTCATGGCTGCAATCACCATCTGCAGTCATTTTGGAGTCCCAAAAAATAAAGTCTGACACTGTTTCCACTGTTTCTCCATCTATTTCCCATCGAGTGATGGGACCAGATGCCATGATCTTCGTTTTCTGAAAGTTGAGCTCTAAGCCAACTTTTTCACTCTACTCTTTCACTTTCATCAAGAGGCTTTTGAGTTCCTCTTCACTTTCTGCCATAAGGGTGGTGTCATCTGCATATCTGAGGTTATTGATATTTCTCCTGGAAATCTTGATTCCAGCTTGTGTTTCTTCCAGTCCAGTGTTTCTCATGATGTACTCTGTATATAAGTTAAATAAGCAGGGTGACAATATATAGCCTTGATGTACTCCTTTTCCTATTTGGAACCAGTTTGTTGTTCCATGTTGATGAAAAAGTAAAAAATTATTATGTCTTAAGTTTAAAATATTTTCTAATATGCAACATTTTAAAAAGAGCTATTTCTTTTCAAATATACTTGAATTTCTTCAAAACTTCTTAAGCCAATATAGTACATTATTACAGATCTTAAGGAACTCAGATAAAGATGCCTTTTAGAAATATTAACACCTGTGTTTTTTAAGTGATGAAATGATGAAGAGTGAGTTTTTGTGTTGTAAACATGTGCTGTGCTTCCCACATATGTTCAAAGGATGAACACAATGCATATTTGACATGAACCAGGATGATCCAGGGGGCTTTTTATTAAAGAATTCATGGGCCTCCCTTACAATTTACTGAATCTGAATCTCTTTGAGTGTGATGCCATAACTGGAATCTTAAATACTGATGACAGATACTTTTTGTTTATTCTAAAGTGTATAGTCACTAAAGTAAAAGAAAACACCAGGTAACCTTTTGTTTCAAGAAATTGATTTGATTTCTGTACAAGAGTTCACTTCTTGTGTGTTCTCACCAAGAATAGTTCTGCTGTTAATAGAGCCTGTGTAAGGTAACGAGAGCTGGCGTAGGATGAAATACAAGGATAACTCAGTGTATCAGGGTAAATTCTTGAAAAGTACAAGTCCTCGAAGGCTCTCAGGAATGAAAAAAATTTAGCCAAGATGTTAAGCATGGGGAGGTTCATCTTAAGTACAGAATTCTTGAAGACAGCAGTACTCTTGAAGGCCGCAGCCCTCTAAAACTTTTATCTGATTGAGAACTCCATAAATATAGAGGGAAAAAAAAAGTACCTTTTGGAATTTGAGGCATACCCTTTAAGGAATCACAGGAAAGCTAAGGAGAACTTATTAATATAGTAGGAATTTCAGAAATGGTTGCAAAAAAGGTGTTTTCTACTATTGTTCAACCCCAATTCCCAAACTCATTGATATTCAGAATTCTTGCCTGAAATGTAAGATGTAAAATGTAGTTTTACATTGTGAAGCTGAAACACAGTTTAGATTAAATCCAGCTCTTGTAAGTTTCCATTGCAAATTACCAAAGGATTTTAAATTAAATTGTCGATGTGCCTCTTTCCTTTTGGTACTGAATGCCCTAGGACCTTCTAGGAACCTGGGATGGAGGGCATGTGTGGAAATGTTCTTTGTAGTAACTTTTCTCTGGATTTAATTTGCACTGCATTCAATGAGTACACTCTTATTATGTTTTTTTCTGGGAGAACTGAAACTAAATTGTAGCAGTGTGTTTAGAGGGAAACACATTTAAGCTATTTGTATGGAGACAAATCATGATTTTGTGGCCAATTTTAAAAGTGTACTGTGTCAAAATGATGTAGGTGTTCTTATTTATGTGGATAACTGAAGAAAAATGTATGCTTTTGAAATATTTTGTCCTGCATTGTTGGTTTCTGATAAAAGTTTGAGTTATTGCTTAAAATGACATTTTAAAATTCCTCTTCAAGTTGTATAGGATTATGAATTGCATTTACACTAAGTAGTGATGGATTTCTTGGTTTATTTCATTAGACTTTTTGATTGCCAGAATGTATTAGACATTTTTGCTTACATGAAAAATTGAAACCCATTTGATTTTAAAATACTATTCAACCTATGTTGATAGTGTGCAATATGTTTTAAAAAAATGATGTGTAAGATAGAAAGATGAATAAGATAAATTTTCCTAACTTCAAAGAGCTTGTGATTCAGCTGGTTAGATTATGCATGTACTTGAATAAATGTGAGGGACTTAAATCTATTTAGATTGTCCTAAGAAGAACAGAGAAGTTACTATGGCTGTTCATTGGATCAGGGATGGCTATCAGGAAATCTGTGATTTTGCCTTCTTTGATGAAATCCTAATGGCCTGAAACCTCTTGATGATCATTTTCTTCTTGATTTTGCAAGGTTCACAGTATAAACAAACGCTTGGGTGAAAATGTTCAACTACTAGAAGGAAGAAGGGAATGACATTTAGCATAGCACATAGGTAGTATACACAGACATGATAGAAAGGGTTTGTTTCCAAAGACCCTACCCCCTGCTCCCCACCAAGGTCATATAGAACCAATTCTCTAATTCTCTTCCAATTCTCTAAGAACTTATAATTTACTTGGCACAGGCAGGAAACCATCTTGATTTAGAGTTTTTAATCCAAAACTTTTTGAAGTTGCTTCTTCACTGGTTTTGTATTAAACCCTTGGAGAAATTAGGTGATCCAAAAGAACATTAAGGAAACCCTAACATTTTAGCCATTGTGCCTGAAAATTGTCTTTTTTGTTCTCCCTAAATCTAGTTATAATTCATTTGCATTAAAGATAAAGCTCATTTATATACTGCAGTTCCAACAGCATAAGGGAGGCATTATTTGAACACAAACTGCAGTTATACAAAAGAATTTACTTGAACATAAGGATAATTAACCAGAATACTATGTAAGTTTTCCATCATCTATAAAGAAAAAGAAAGCTTAGTAAAGAAACTTGTATGTAATGCATAAATCTGTTATCAATGCAGATGACTCCTAATCCCCACTCTGAAGAGAATATGAACAGCAGGAATGTATCCAAGGATTCTTTCATATATCAGTGACAAGAATTCTTACGGAACAGGAGGAGGGAGTTATGGTACTGTTTAGCCAAGACTCCTGTTGGTGCCAAAAGAAAAGAAAGAAAAGAAAATCCCAGGATTCTTTTGGTTAGGAGGGTAAGAATCAATTCCAGAAAGTAAAAATCTGTATAAGAATAGGTTGTGACACAATTTGATTATGCTTTCTTCTGTTAGCCCTTCTTGCCGTGTGGTAGTTCATCTAATAACGTGATATTTTTATTTTTCCATTCCAAAACTCACCCATATTTTTCTTCATTGAGTTCCACATCAAAATACAGTTGTGGACACTATTACAAGTTAAGAAAAGTTTGCACTTAATGATCAGGAATATTATCATAAATATTATAAAACATACTAATAAATTTCACAATAATATAGGGAGTAAAAAATGAGGACGAGATATTAAGTTAAAAATAAAACACCTGATTTTGATATGTGATTTGGCATCCTCATAGTTATTTCTGGCACATATATCTATAGACTTATTCAAAGTAATAGATCATTTAAACTTGAAAATATGTTTCCTTTTAATATAATTTATATATATTGGATAGAGTTGTTTATTAATATTCTTTAAAGTACCTGGAAAAGTTTGTCATATTTTTGAGGAAAATGCAGCACTGTTTATAATAGCCAGGACATGGAAGCAACCTAGATATCCATCAGCAGATGAATGGATAAGAAAGCTGTGGGACATATACACAATGGAGTATTACTCAGCCATTAAAAAGAATACATTTGAATCAGTTCTAATGAGGTGGATGAAACTGGAGCCTATTATACAGAGTGAAGTAAGCCAGAAAGAAAACCACCAATACAGTATACTAACACAAATATATGGAATTTAGAAAGATGGTAATGATAACCCTGTATGCGAGACAGCAAAAGAGACACAGATGTAAAGAACAGACTTTTGGAATCTGAAAATAAGTTTTGAAGTGACTCCCTCCTTCATTTTCTCTCAAATTTAAGTACTCTTTGGGGATTATAGATTTGCTGGGTATGGTTAGGAGATAAAGACTTTAAAAATATTATTAAAATGCTTTCAAATGAATATATTTGTGCAGTTTGAGATAAGAACAGTTAAATTTAATCATTCAGCCTCATTTGAGGCCAAAGATACTTGCGTTTATCCATGTTGTACGGCATCTAACTTTGATACATGTATATATTTACCCTGTAAAATTAAAACATTATAGGTGTTTTTAACTTAGTCAGGGCACAACATAAACAGTTTAAAATTCTTGGGGATGAATGACTGCATTCTGCTATAATTAAGGAATATAATGAAAATATAAAGAGTGGACGGCCAGTGCTCTGGTTGATCCATGGCCAGCGAGGTTTTGACTTCATTGACACGTTTCGTGGAAAGGGTGTCTAATGAAGGATGGAATTGTAGACAATTCATTCCATGCTATGAGGTTAACCACAAGACTTGAAGAAATCACAAAACTTATTACTCCTGCAGATGTGCTGGAACTAAAAGCAGAGATTGAAATTCTGAAAGCACTAAGGTTTTTTTATGACTTGACTTTATTGTGAAAACTTTGGTTAGGTGGTTGATTTAAACAATATAAATAAATAAACAGTGTGTGTATATATATACATACATACATTTATATGCACACACACACACACACACACACACATATATATATATTCATGTGTGTGCTCAGTTGTGTCCCACCTTTTGTGAATCTTTGGACTGTAGCCTACCACGTTCCTCTCTCCATGGGATTTTCCTGGCAAGAATACTGGAGTGGGTTGCCATTTCCTCCTCCAGGGGCTCTTCTTAACCCGGGAATTAAACCTGTTTCTCCTGCATTACAGGCAGATTCTTGACCACTGAGCCACCCAGTGGCTTTCTCTCTCTCTCTCTCACACACATATATATATATATATTTAAGAATATACATGTACAGGTGTGTATATACACATATGTATATATAAATAAAAATGTTCTTTTATTAAAGACTAATTTAAAAATAAAATGAAGTGTTCTCAAAAAAGTAGAGAAAATATATATTTTCAATGCTTCTTTGACAAGCACTTCTTTTTATTGGTGTTTCAGCAGTACCAAGTGGTACAGTGGTAAAGAATCTGCCTCCCACTGAAGTAGGCACAGGAAACATGAGTTCGATTCCTGGGTCAGGGAGATCCCCTGGAGGAGGAAATGGCAACCCACTCCAGTGTTCTTACCTGGGAAATCCATGGACAGAGGAGCCTGATGGGCTACAGTCTGTGAAAGTGAAAGTCGCTCAGTCATGTGTGACTCTTTACGACCCCATGGACTGTATCCATGGGATTCTCCAGGCCAGAATACTGGAGTGGGTAGCCTTTCCCTTCTCCAAAGGATCTTCCCAACCCAGGAATCGAACCAGAGTCTCCTGCATTGCAGGTGGATTCTTTACCAACTGAACTATGAGGGAAGCCAGTCTATGGGGTCGCAAAGAATTGGACACGACTGAGTGACTGAGCACACACACATTCGCTCATCTCCTATAGCAAATATGGTGCCATTATTATGAAATTAATAAGGCAGGTAGATAAATTTGATACTTTTTTCTTCTACCTTTCTCACCTTATTTTCTGTAACAGCTGGACACCATGCTGTTTAAAATTTGGTAACAATATGATGGTATGAATAGAACTTTGACAGTTCTTGCCCTAGGCCTGAGAAAAGGTATATGTTAGAATTAGTCACATGGAAATCAGAAAAAAAAAAAAAAAAAAAGGTTCACTTCTTTTCTGTGTTTTAAGTATTAAAATTTTAGCTCCTAAAGGCAACTGAGGAGGACAATGGGTTCAGGCATAACAAGGAAAAATGCATGCATTTCAGCATTTTTTACAAAGCATAAAAAGAATTTCTTTCCAATATTGAGTTTAGATAGATTCCCTACAATTCAGAAAGGAGAATGGAATGAGAGGAAAAGCAAGATGCAGAGCATTTACTTCCACCTGCCTTCTTCCCTCTGTCTCCCCACTCTCCTGTTCCCTCAATCTCCGCTGCCCCAGGCCTTTGGCAATCTCATTTTGGCAGGGCATGAAGTGACTCAGTGCTCCAGTCCTAAAGAATTCTGTGGTTGGAAATTAAAGGTGACTAAACATTAACTTCAACTCATAGCCAGGAACTGGTGGGCATGGTGGTATCCCTCATACCCCCCACGCCAGTATGGTTAGATGATATATGATACCTTGACATTAAGTCATCTCTCAAGAAGTTACATGAAAACCTGGGGCATTAGGAAAGGGTTTCCTAAATGAGTGATGTTTAAGTTTTGATGATCCTGTAGAATGTGAGCTCAAGAAATTGGGTTGAGTTATGGAAATTTATTCAATAAGTTTTTTTTTTTCTTTCCTACGAGTTTGTGGCCTGAAATTGTAGTAATTAAATATCCATGGGATTAGAACAAAGGATATGGATTAAACATTAATCTGCAAAGTCAAATATATTATGCATGTTGAGTAGCCAATAGAAAAAGACTGGCGTATTTATGGATTAAATTGATGATTACAGCCTGCACAAGAATAAATCTATTCTTTTGTGAATAATTATTTTTCTTATATTATGTTTAGGGAGTTGGGGAGGGAAGAACTGGGAGCTATGGATTAGCAAGTGTAAATTATTTTATATAAGATGGTTCTACTAATATAGTACAGGGAATTATAGTCAATATCCTGTGATAAACCATAATGAAAAATAATTTAAAAAAATAATGCTGATATGTGTATAGCTAAGTAATTTTGCTGTACAGCAGAGATTGGTATAACACTATGAATTGACTATGCTTCAATAAACAAATTATAAAAAGAAAGTTGAAGATAATGTATTTAAAAAATGATATTCTAATTCCTTCAGAAAAAGAAAATACATTAATACCCATGTATGCACTATAGGTTATGCTGAAACATTCTTAGTCTCATTTACTTCACCTGTACCTTTTTATACTTTTCATTTCAAGTATTATGTATTCAACTGTCATGAATGCTAAACTCAAATGTTTCCTTACTATTCCCTAGCAATCATGCTGTATTTCTCTAAACCTTTTCTTTCCTGGATGCCTTTTCCGTAACTTTTCCCCTTGACCAAACCTTCTGATTTATTCCCAGTTTTACAGAGATAGAAGAGGAAATCAGGTGAGCTCTTCCAGTTTCTTACCACACCAGTGTTTCATCATCTGTGACCATGTGTTCTGCTTCTTTGCCATATTCAAGTCAATATTTGTATGTTTACACTGAATCTTTTCCACCATGTTTATTCAAAGACCACATTCAAGCAATTCTTCCCTTTCCTTCTGCTTTTCTTTCTGGTTACTACAACGAGGCTAAAACAGACAAACAGAAACTATAATGACTTCTAATTAAAAAAAAAAAAAAAGCAACATTCTTTGATGCTCTTCCCTTATTTCCCTCTGGCTATTGTCTCATCTCTTCATTCCCTTCTAAAGCAAATTTGACAAAGTGGCAGTATGTATTTGCATAGTAATTACTCGCATTCCCTCATGGAGTTTATGGACTTTCTGCTCACCCACCCAGTCCACAGATAACGTTCTTAAAGTCACCAATGCCCAGCATTTGCTGAAGCTTATAGTCAGTTCTTACTCCTCTCATCCTTTGGCTTCTCTGCAACATTGAATACAGATAAGATCTTCCTTGTCCTTGAAGGGCTATTTTCACTAGGCTTCCACTTTCCCTCCTACCCTACTCTTTGTTAATCAAACTGCCAGACTAACAAAAATAAAATTTGCATGTAGTGCATTACAAAATTGCATTATAGTTGATTTACAGTACTGTGTTACTTTTGGGTATGAGGAGGTGCATCTTAAATCTCTGGAATAATTGAAGAAATATCACTTTTAGTGGACTTGAATTGAAAATATTAGCAATAAAAGAACTCATTTAAAGGATAATTTAGATATTAAATTTTAGCTTCTATTTGATGAACTTTAAAAAAGGAGACATATTTAATATTCCATTTATTTTCTGATGATTTTTAAAGATACTGGGTTTTAAAATTTTGTGAAATATTACTTTTGAAAGAATTGCATAAATTCATCCAGTTATTTTAAGTGAAGCTTGAAAAAGAGAATATGTAAAGATACAAGAGAGACACTGCTGGTAATATAACTAACAATTTAGCATGCAGAAAAAATTATCAATTAATATGCTATATATTTATACCATTTGTGGAAAAGAAAGTTGCTAAAAATAATTAAAATGTAGTCAAACTTTGGGAGGAACTGTTTTTCTTCAAGAGTAAGTACACCATTTTAAGAACTGTTAAAATTACTTATTGGTGAAACCCTGCAAAAAAAAAAAAAAGTAGTTGTGGTACATATATACAATGGAATATTACTCAGCCATAAAAAGGAACACATTTGCGTCAGTTCTGACGAGGTGGATGAACTTAGAACCTATTATACACAGTGAAGTGAGTCAGAAAGAGAAAGATAAATATCATATTCTAACATGTATATACGGAATCTAGAAGAATAGGACCGAATAACTTATTTACACGGCAGCAATGGAGAAACAGACATAGAGAATAGACTTATGGACCTGGGGAGAGGGGAGGAGAGAGTGAGATGTATGGACAGAGTAACATGGAAACTTACATTGTCATATGTAAACTAGATAGCCAACGGGAATTTGCTGTATGGCTCAGGAAACGCAAACAAGGGCTCTGTATCAGAGTGGAGGAGTGAGAGGGAGGTTTGAAAAGGAGGGGATATTTGTATACCTATGGCTGATTCATGTTGAAGTTTGACAGAAAATAGCAAAATTCTGTAAAGCAATTATCCTTGAATAAAAAAACAAATGAAAAAGAAAAAAACAGAAAAAATAAAAAAGATTCCTATTTGTTATGATATTCTTTTTTAAAATCAGTATTTATCTGGGCCTTAGGTTTTGTTATTTTTTTGATAACGTCTACCCAAAGAAGCTGCACTAGATTATCTGGCTTTCCCTTCTACTGTTATAGAAGAAGAACACTGGAAAAATAAAATATAATTACAATATGAATGAAATGTATTATTAATGGGAGCTGTAAGTAACAGCAAACATTATCTCAACTTATTTTAAATGATAAGGAATATATTATTACATAATAAAATATCTGGAGTCTTATTTCTAGGAAGACATAAATTTGATAAAACTCAAAGCTAGTCTTTCTGTGATGGCATCAAAAACTCAGGTTCTTGTCACTCAAATCTTACAATATCAATTCCCTCATGATTGTAGAATGCTAATGTGTTGCGCTGTGCTTAGTCGCTTCAGTCAGTTCCAACTGTTTGCAACCCCATGGACTGTAGCCCGCCAGGCAGCTCTGTCTGTGGGGATTCTCCAGGCCAAGAATGCTGGAGTGGGTTGTCATGCCCTCTTCCAGGGGATCTTCCCAACCCAGGGATGGCAACCAGGTCTCCGGCATTGCAGGTGGATTCTTTACTTTCTGAGGAACCAGGGAAGCCCAGTAAGACCATAGCAGGTCCAAATAGCCCATCTTTATACTCTTAATGCAGAGTAGAAAAAGGATTAGCTTTTATCTTGTAGCCATGCTTACTATTAACACAGAATTTCACAGCAATTTTTCCAGTGGAGTATTTTTCAAGTCTCACTCAAGTCAAGGGGAGTGAGATGATCTTCTTTAACCTAAGGCAGTTATTATTTCCACAAATAAAATGTGAGAAAGTTGAAGACCAGAATTAAAATCAGGATCCACAGAGAAGGAGAAGGAGAAGAAAACTATTGAATAGAGAGCCCACAGTATATGCTACTGGTGGGAGTCAACCCATGTAACAAAGAAACTGGCAATAATAGTAATAATAAATGCTCACATATATTACTCTAAAAACAAAGCATTAAAAATTGGAATGTATTTCATTTTAGTGTGACATCAGGTAAGTGTACTTTGAAAATATCAATAACTGTGTTATACTTCACAAAAGATTCCTATATCCACACAGGTCATCACAAACTGACAAGAATTGGCATAGGGACTCAGGAAAAGACACAAATCATCAGGAATCTTTCCTGAATCTTTTCTTTAATTCAACTAACATTTTTGAGAGCCTAGGTTCTGCTAGTATGAGGTTGACCATAATGTTCGTTCAAGTTTTTTCATACAGTCTTACGGAAAAACCCAAATGAACTTTTTGGCCAACTGCCTGCAATGCAGGAGATCCAGGTTCAATCCCTAGGTTGGGAATATCTCTTGGAGAAGGGAATGGCTATCCACTCCAGTATTCTTGCCTGCAAAATTCCAGGGAGAGAGGAGCGAGCTATAGTCCATGAGGTCATAAAGAGTCGGGCATGACTGCTCAACTAACACTTTCACTTTCAGTATAAAAATGATTTAAGTAGTTCCTACCCTCAAGGAACTAATGAGTATGAAGGATAGATTGTGTGACAGCTACAAAAATGATTGCAATATGCGTGTAAATATCTGAAGAAAATGGAGACACCCAAGTATGCATCTCTCAGTATTTCCTCCCAAAATAATGCTATACAGAATAGCATTAGAAAAGGTAAAATTAAATAAAACTTAACTATCAAACATAGCTTGGAGTCAGAGAATGCCCAAACTTCAATGTAACTATAAATAAAAGAAAACCAAATTCTAATGAGTGATCTTTGGCTGGACTGGTGGTGGCAGAAGCCAAGCAAAGGTTGACTGAGATTAACTGTGATGGAGGGGAAAGAGAGGAACTAGAGACGGGCCTAAACTTCATTTGAAACCATCACCAGAAAGAATCAGATCATCCTCAGCAGGAAAATATTTAGAAGTGTCCTGGTGAATCAAAGATAAGTTTTAGAGGAAGACTTAAAAATATACATGATAGGAAGTAATAGCCTTTGGGATGCATAGGTTTTGGTGAAGAGAAAAGGCAAAAGGGAAGAAGGAGACACCCTTTGGAAACTGGGGTTGAAGAGA